>CM053617.1:3597110-3608212 GCA_028646535.1 Procyon lotor | reverse complement strand
TGAGATCATGACCTGAGTCTAAGGCAGAGGCTTAACCCTCTGAGCCACCCAGGCACCCCTGCAATTCAATTTTAATGTATTTTGTATCGACTTTTAGTGTTAAGGAATGGCCAAATAAAGCATTGGTTTATAACACGGAGTGCTCAGGAATAGTAATTAGGGGGCCGCTAATAAAGATGCTATAAAGTTGGATAAGTTAGTGAAGATTTAGATAAATATTAAGAATCTAGGTGAGTAGTAAGTAAATACTTGCAGATTCTAAACATGTGTTCAGACGAAAGCAGAATTACCCCTCCACAGAGAGCTGCAACCTCATTGTCAACATTTTAGGAAATACTAAGTGGACAGGGATGAGGGGGATGGGTCTAGGTGGGGTGGGATAGCAATTTTAGGCCGTCCATCTGGGTTCCTCCTGCTCATCATGATCTCTCCTCTTCACAGTTTGTGTCTTGCCATTCAAGTGTAAGGAGACAGTTCTAACAGCTTGGTTGTCAAAGAAAGAATATTTTTAAAGATACAGTTCAAGTTCAGGATGGACTTTTTTGGAGCTCAGCACGGATTTTTCTGCCCCCCCGCCCCCCTACTCTGGTCCCCCACCCCAAGTTAAGCAAATGGAAGACGCGAGGCCCGGCCAGAAACTCTTCCGCAGACACTAGCTCAGGTGGGAGGGAGAGCGGAGCGGCCTTCTCGGGCCCAGACCCGAGAAGAGTTCCTTCGTGGGAGTTTGGAAGCGGCGGAAAGGGGGGCGATAGGCAGGAGCGGGGGAGAGCCGCTCTGCTAGGGGAGACGACCCAGAAGCCCTGCCCCCTTCGCCCCTTCCCCAAAGGCACCTGCGCGTCAGGGAAACCCCCTCCCGGGCGCGGGCTCCTCTCCGGCTGGAGGCAAGTTTCTTCCCCGCCGCGAGCCACCTGTGCGCGGCGCTCCCCGGGGGAAGGGTGGCGTGAACGAGAGCGCGGCCACGCAGCTCGGGAGCCTCTGCTGGGGAGGCCGGCGGCCAGAGCACCTTCGGACCCCGGGGCTTTTCGGATGCCGAGCCCGCCCTGCCAGGGGACGCGGCCAGGACAGTAGCCCAGCGGCCTCGAGGCCAGGGTGCGGGGCTAGCAGGGAAGGGGAGGGCTGGGGGTTCCCCCCCTCCACTGGCGCCTCCCGGGGCTGATCTGCGTGGGGTCCTCCCCAGCGTCTCCCCCACCTCCCCACCCCAAAGTGGCGCGTCCGCCCGCTCCGCCCCGCCGCGCCGCTTATCAGGCGCCCCAGGCGCTGCGCCCGCTTCCTCCGGCGCCCGCCGCCCTGCGCCCGCCTCCGGCCCTGCGCTCGCCGCCGGCCCTGCGCTCGCCGCGGCGCGGCTCAGTCCCCGCTTGGACCTGCTGTCTCGCGGTCCCCACGCTCTGCCTCTCTGGCGGCCCGAGAAGTGGGAGCTGCACCGAAAGTCGGCGCCGGAGCGGCGGACTGGGCATGCTCAGAAGCCAGGGTTGGCTCTGGGCTCGAGTAGGAAGCGTCTGCACTCGGGAGGCGGCGGCGACTTTGGGGAAAGTTGACCGGAGAGGGGAGCAAGCCCTAAGGCGCGCGGCAGCGGCAGGCAGGCGCCCCGGCGGCCCGGAGGAGCATGGGCACCCTGCGGGATTTACAGTACGCACTCCAGGAGAAGATCGAGGAGCTGAGGCAGCGGGATGCCCTCATCGACGAGCTGGAGCTGGAGTTGGATCAGAAAGACGAACTGATCCAGAAGCTGCAGAACGAGCTGGACAAGTACCGCTCGGTGATCCGGCCGGCCACCCAGCAGGCGCAGAAGCAGAGCGCCGGCACCTTGCAGGGCGAGCCGCGCACCAAGCGGCAGGCGATCTCCGCCGAGCCCACCGCCTTCGACCTCCAGGATCTCAGCCATGTGACCCTGCCCTTCTACCCCAAGAGCCCACAGTAAGCAGGGGTGCGGCGCCCTGTCGGTGGGGAGCTGCGGGTCTCTGTCTTGTGTGTCGGCCCCCGCCCCTCGCGCTTGCCATGTCTGTCCTCATCCTCAGAGATGTTGCATTCTAACGGGCGCTTCTCGCGCCCTGTGCACGTTTCTCAGAGCCACACTCGCTGCACCTACGTTTGCCTTCGTGTCTTTGTCAGATGTCAAGCTATTTTTTAAAAAATAGACATACACATTCATATATGCCACCCACCGCACATAGTTCGAACGCGCCCCAGGTGTGTGTCCAGCCGTGTGTGTCTGTGAGTGTGTGCGTGTGAGTGAGTGAGTGTGAGAAGAGGAATAAAAACCCCGTCTCCCAGATGCCCTGGCAGACCTACCCAGCCAGAAAATCCTAAATGCAGGCTCATCAGACCTGAAATGAAATGCGTCTGATACCGCCCTTACTTTCCCTGCTGTTGTGGCTCTCCCGGATTTCTCTACATGCCGGCGATTCACGCCCGTACCCCTCAAACCCGAACGTGCTGCCATCATCCAAGTGTCAAAAATAAGCAAAGACGCATAGAAAAGGGAAGATTTTTTTTATTTCCTGAATCGGATGGCATTCACAGCCCGCAAATGGAAGCCTGGTCTGTTGTGTAAAAAAAAAAATTATTTTTTCATACCATCCGAGGGAGATTGTTCCTTATTTTTCTTAAGGAATTTGCATAATGTTACCATTGAGGTGCCTCGGACTATCCAGAGGGCTGCAGGTTCCCCCGTCAACCCTGAGAAGTACACTTACCTTTATTGACAATGTGAACACATTGTTTGCCTTACTCCTGGCTTCTGATGCAACCACTCTGGTATCCTTCTTGCATTTAGAGAACTATGTTCTGATGTCAGTGGGCTTCATAACTTGGGTAGGAAAATTGAATCCAACTTGGTCACACATTATACACCTCTCAACGCAGAGACCTTACGGAAAGTAAAGTGACAGGGACATGAGATTAATATAGAATGAGGGAGAGCACCCCAGTGAATGGTATTTTTAATTAGTAGGTAATGACATAATTGATAAAATGAAAGATTTTGCTACTCGATTCCCAACTACATCACACGGGCTGGATGACACGTGTTACATAAGAACGCAAGCTCCCTTGGAACCCTGCACTTCATAAACACAAGAAATTAAGGAGAAAGGGTAAATACCCGATTGTCTCCATTTGTATTTGTCAGATTTGGGGAGCTATGGAGCACGTACTGAGTGTACTTTTGAAAACTTAAGAGTCATACCTACATCTGTTGGTTCCCATGGACCTTCTGCTGTTCCTCTTGCAGGTTTAGCTTAAGAGGGAGTTTGTATTCTCCCAGAGTGTGGGGAAGAAACAATGAGGATAAACATCCGGAGATCCTGACCGCAGCAAGTTGCCCCAATCAGTAGACTTAGGTTTGCCTTAGGAACCTGAATGATTCGCGTCTACTTCAACTTCTTCCAGTAAATTAATTTGCAGTTCCTACATGCTTGCCTGTTTTAGCTAACGAGGTACATGGCCATCTCTCCTGGGCCAAGTTTTGCATAATGAAAAAATAACTCAAAGATAGCTCTCTGCATTCTTAAGCATTGCATAGGACCTCATTTTAGTATCTGCAGGACTTTGGAGTAACACAGAGAAAACTCTACTTTTATAAAAAGACCATTTTAATAGGTTTTATAATGAAGCATGATCAAGCCAGCTGATAACTCCAGTTAAATGTTGGATCAGGGAAGATCTGAAGGAATCTAGGTAGTAGGGACTGAGCAGTAGAAATGGGGTGAGTTGTAGAAGTCTCTTGGTGCTCAACATGTAGAACAACTAGATTTTTTTTTTTTTACAAGTCCATGGTGGAAAATGAAATTAGCGTGGCAAGTAATTCACACCATTCTGTTCTAATAAACATTTTATCTATGGAACAATGCTGTGCGTTCTGATATTTATTTAATAACGTGCTTTAAAGAAATCAGCTGCCTAAGGTATCACCATGATGGTTTCGGTGATTCTGAAGGATTATATTGAAGAAAAGGATAGAATGTCTTCCAAGCTTAAATAATTTTGGAAAAACATCTGTTCTTTTTTCACACTTACATAAAGAAATCCAGAATAAAATTGGCTTAAGTGGTAGAGTGTACCTTTCTTGAAAGAGAAGTTACATTGTATGCAAAATGATTATACCGTTTGTCATTTGAATGATTGTGCAAGGTAGCTCCACAAAGAATTAGGAAAACTTGCCAAACCAAAGAAGACTTGCTCGAATTTCAGTTTATTTCACTTTGAGTGATCTGATTATGCAGGCTGACTGGCAACAAGTGGTTATGTCTTTATATTTTGCTTTTACTGCAACCTCTGTATAGTCCTCTTAAACTCACACACAGGTCATTGTGAGTTCGAGTTCAAAGGAAACCACCTAAATAGCCTAAAATGGATTTCAAATTCACTTTCCTGTGAATTTTCTGTTCTCTTTTCATTAGATGTAGGTAACTGCCCAGCTAAGGTTCTGTTATGTGATGTATGCAAATATGGTTATGTTTTACTTACTGAGATCACCGTATGAGGATTATAATTTTGAAAAACTTCTTTCCTATAATGATTTTTGATCATTTAGAAAATAGTGTAAAATGTAAGTCATTAACTCGAATCATTTTAGCATTTTTGGTTTGGAATTTTCCCTGTAAGCTGAGAATGGGAGGCAATGCTATTTCTGAGCCAGGGAGCTCCTTCTGAATGTGTGTGTGTGTGTGTGTGTGTGTGTGTGTGTTGGGGGTGTTCTTGTTTGTTCCTTTCACACCTTCATAGAACTACCCCTTAAATCCTTCCTCTCTTAGGGATGTGAAGTCAACAACTGATGTAGAAGTTGGTACTATATTCTGTTACTACCACGTAACTACTTGAGAATGTAAAACTATTAGGCCATATGTTTTGAAATAAATTGAGCAAATAACTCCTTAAAAATGAAAAAAATATTTAAAAATATTCATTTTATGAGACCAGTCTGTTGGTTATGTATATAGGATGGTTCTGGACTTTTAAAGTAATTTTATTTCATGCAGTTTCTTTCCTGAAAGCTCTGTAATAGGTCAGAACATTTAGTCTCTGGTATTTTCATCTAAACCCTTTATCTGTTGTAAATATTCTCAAAGCCTTTCCATTTTGCTGTCCCAGGCTTGCGTATCATTTCAGTGGGGCTGTATGGACTTAAATTCCTATAAAAAGTTGTCAGTGTCTCTGGATTTTCGTTCAGCTGGTGCTTTTCACCCCAGGGGTAGCTAAATTTCAGAGAACCATGATATGTTTTGTAACATTTCACTCTTTGGTTATGAAATACTTTGGAAGAGCTGAGAGTGGAAAGAAATGGATTTTCTCATTTTTAGGGAGGCATTAATTGTAATAAGCTCTTATAAGATCTTTTAGACCTGGACACTAACTAGTACATCTCCGGAGAAACAGTATCTTCCTAAAGGCTGTATGTTAAATTTTGTAGGGAAGTGGAGAGAATTCTAGAATTTGGGTATGATCATAGATGGTAGAATATTAAAACACAGATTTATTCAGAGGGAGCAATTACATTACAAATGGCTGAATACTTTTCATGTGCAGCTATTCCAATGGGTTAGAGGTGAGAGAGACAGAGGCCCTGAATCAAGGAGTTAATGCTACACAAAGTAAGTATTCTAGAAAGCAGAGAGTAAGTTCAATCGCAGAGGAGATGCCTAAGAAAGATGGCAAAAAAAGAATCGCGCCCCTCTAATTTCTTGGTATGGGGACGTCTGGTGGAGGGGAGGAGGGGCTGCCTGACTTAGGCAGGTACTCAGGGGATGGGAAGGGCGCGGTGGGAATGGACAGGATCCTCTGGGCGACAGGACACACGGCACCATGACAGCAACTAGTGGAGGCACCAGAACGCCGTGGTGGGAGTTGAGGAAAAGCAAGTTTAGGCCACAGAGAATGCAAACCTCACTTTCTATTTTATAAAGTAGGCAAGAAGGCATTTCTGCCCGTGTTTCCAACATTCTGGGAGTACAAGAGCGCACGCGTGTGCTGTCCAGCTGGGAGCACCCCGTGTTCTCCATCATCAAAGCTCTGCATGCCCCAAAGTCCCTTCAGCCCTGTGCCTCAGCACCGCCCAGAGGAGAGCTGTAAGCGGCCCCACGGTGTGAGAGCGGGTCACGGAACCCAGCAGCAGACGGTTCCAATGCGCCAAGACACGGAGTCCCTCTCCTAAAGAAAACCACTTCCTTTCCCCACCTCTCTTCGCACCCTCCTGATGGAAAGTAACCTTTCGTGCCCCAGACAACCACGGCAGCTTCCTTACATGCCGAGGCCACTGGGACAGAGATGAGAACTGAACCTGAAGTCGGTTTCTGAAATTCATCTCCCTTGTTTTGGCGGAGGAGTTCAAGTCCACCGGAACCCGGCCTAATGGACTTTACTGCGGAAGCTGCCTCGTTCATTTGACACGACGGCGTGTGCATTAAAACGGAGGTCGTGGGAGCTTTTAGAAAAACGTCTGAGACCTGGTTGATAAAACCCTCTTAGGCTGTTTTGAATCGTAGTCAAGTTGTGTGCCCCTGGCCCGGGGTTTCTAATGAAACAAGCACTGCAACAGTGGGAGTGTCGCTGGCCAGCCTCCTTGCTCTCCTGGGCCACATTTTCAGGCGCCGCTACTTAGTATTTCACTAAAGAGTTGGGCTTGCCATGCTTCTGTTGTTGGTGTTTGCAGGTTGTAAGGCATATGGACACATTTTTCCCCCTGCCTGCTTAGCCGTGGAGGGTCTCCATGGTATCCTAGCAACCGGATTTGAACACCAGGCTGCTGCTCTTTCTGCCACGTCTGCCCTTAGGTGCTGCTGCCCATCCAGGGCTGGGGGCCTGCTGCTGGCACTCGGACCCTCTGCCTTGAATTGTCCCTGGTCCGACAGAGCTGGAGACAATGTGATCAATAAGCATGGGGGAGCCGCCGTTACCAGTCCGCTCCCAGCTTATTATGCAACCACATCTGTGGCATTTTGAATCCTAATGTGAACGGTGGAGCTGGCAAGGCTTGCCACCCCTCCTGACAGCCCTCTCCACTTCCTCGCACCCAGCCGCCTGACACGGCCTCTCCCTGTGCTCCTCCGCGCCTCCTTCACATTCACTCTCCGAAAAGTCAAACAGGCGCGCCGCCCTTGTGAGCTCTCCCAGTGTCATTGCTAGTGAGCGTGGAGGAATGTGCGCGTCGGTCTGGAATGGTCCTGGCCCGAGGGACAATGGCGCAAAGACGGGGGCTGCAGGGAAACCGGTGTTTAACCAGAGGTGGGCCTCCTCCCAGCCTCTCAGAAGGGCCTTGTGTCTGAATGGGTTTTATACTCACGGTTATTGCTAGGAACACAGCAAGAGAGTACAGTGGGAAGGAGAGAGGGGTGGACGGGGGTGGGTGCGCAAAATGAGTATATCGGAAAACACTCAAGGATCAGGCAAGATGGATAAGGGTAGGGCGAGAAGAGAGGAACATCGTGAGAGCCCAACTGTAGGCGCGGAGATGCTGGGAAGGAGCAATGGTTTTTGTGGGCAAGTAAATAGGCAGTGACTGGAACCAAATTGACAAGTATGACTGCTCTTTGTGGAGGAAGACAGCCATAGGGAGGAGATGCCTGAACTGGAGGACATGAGAGGCTGGCCTTCTCTGGGAGCCGGAGCCATCCCGGGCTTTTGGCAGAGAACCTTCCAGATGTTTCCTTTAGACCAGTGCTTGTTTTGAATGCCTTGGACTGTCCCTTTGAAACATCCCTGAGTCTGATAGCAAGGAGGATTTGGGTGTGTGTGTGCCAGTTGTAGTGCAGAAGAAAAGGATGAAGAGAGCAAGTTAGTGCATCGTGGTTTCTGAAAAAAGCAGGTCAGAAGGGCACTGCCTGTCCCCATCACAATGGCTACCATTCATGGAACACTTCCTCTGTCAGGCACTGCTCCCTGTGTTTTCCATAGAGTGTCTCTTCGAGCCCCTCTCTCTTCGAGCACTCAAACAGCCTCCCTGAGGGAGACTCCAAGTTACCCTCATTCCAACGCACTGAGGTACAGGTCATGAAACTCAGAGAAGCTAAGACGTGACTTGCCCAAGGTCACACACTTTGTAAAAAGCTCAGCCTAAATTCCAACTCCAGAGCTGATTTCCCTAAGCCACTAGGCTCTTCTGCTTCCCGAAGGGCTGTGAGGCTTAGGCAGTGGCGCCCAAACCCACTGGAGAGCGTAGACGCTGTTCTCAGGGAAGGGTCTGTCTAGTAATTAAATAGGAGGCAGAAGTACTTGGGGGAGAAGTGGGAAAATAAGAGGACAGTGCTTCCCAAGGCGCACATTAGAATCATCTGGGGAAATCGAAAATATCCAATGCCTGGGTTTTACCCCAAGCCAATTAAAGTAAGAATGCCTGGGAGTGCACGCCCCCGTCAGAAGTTTTTAAAGATTTCCCCAGGTAGCTCCAATGTGAAGGACCAGGATAAACTTCCCACTTCCCCCCTTTCTGTTGGTGGGACCCTTTAAGTACTAGGGGTACAAAAGCAGATTTTTTCCCTCCAATTTACATTTTATCCGTGACCCGAGTGATTATTACTTGAACTAGGTCATTGGTTCTCGACCTTGGCTGCGTGTTAGAATCACCTAGCAAAAATCACCTAGTGACTTTTAAATCACCAGTTAAAAAAATACCTTTCCTGGGAAGATGGGGTCCCCTCCCACCCAGAGATTCTGATGTAATTGCTCAGGGGTGGGCATGAGGACTAGATATATTACTTTAGCTCAGGGAGGATTCGAAGAAGCAGCTGGTGTTGAGCGTAGTCTGGGTGAGCTTGGTTGTTCCAGGTGACTTGATTTCCATTCTTCCGGAAAGTGCTTTCCTTGGTCCACTTTGACCCACCCAGATGCCTTGCTTGCCGTACAGCCAGGCGGCCCCAGTTCCCATCTCCCCCCGGGACCTGGAGTGGCTGCATCTGTCTCTCAGTCAGACGGTTCTCTCTGGGGTTCCCTACCAGGCCCCGGGCACACAAAAGTGGTGGCAGCTCCATTCGAAAGGTAAGTGTGTTTCTCCTTTCCTGCCAGCCACGAGTCCTGGCCACTGTTCAGATATGACACCCATTAGGATCAGCCATCATTCTGAGCATGTTTTCCACCCCCGGGGGGCTGCTGCTTCATAAGCAGTAGGAGTGTTTCCTTGGGTCCCAGATACTCCTGTGAAACGTTAAGTCTGAGAAGGTGAGCCGATGCTGAGCCCATTGGAGGAGCAGCCCTGGGCTTGTAGCGCCTCTCCTTCTGGTATGTGATGTCTCTGCAACCAGCTACAGATTTTTTTTCCTACAGATATTTTATCCTTTTAAGGCAAACAGCCTGTGCTCAGGCTGAGGAGTACTTTCCAAAGAGGCTTCAGAGAAAGCAGAGCGAACACATCAAGCTCGCAGTCCCCTTTCCAGAACGTTTGGTTTGCGTGAGCAGGTCTGGGCACTGCTGACAGACAGGAGAGGTCTGAGCATGCACCCACCGTGTGTCCCTCAAGAAATGCTCCTCGGGGTGGGGGGAATGGGAATTCCTATACCTCATGGTCATAACCCCAGTGCGGCTGAATCGCCCATCTTGGGGTCTCTTCATGCCTTCTCTCCCCTTACTTTGTTGTTAAAAACTCTGATGATGTTCCTAATTATCTCTGATAGGAGCTTCTTTTCATTAGCAATTTAATCGTCTTCCCAGGTGAGGATCAGCCAATATAGGACTTTATATAAGTGAAGAAAATAGCTAATATAATTGCAAACACTTTTTGGTACAAATAATCTTCTTCAAATGGGAGTTAGCGAGATGCTTTCTTGTCCCTTCTCCCCCCCTTCTAAAATATGAAAATGTGTTCAGCTGATGGATAGCATTTAAGTGCAGGCTAGACGTGATAGGGCTGTCCACAGGATTGGGGGCATCAACTAGGCAGGAAAGTTAATCTTAAGGAAAGTAAACACTTCCATTATGAATCCAGCTTCGTGTCATGCATTTGGCTATTGGACCTAAATGGGTAGGATAAGAGGGAATTAGCAGCAATAATGAAACACGCGCAAAAGCATGGGTTCACTCATTGGGCTTAGCAGTTTGAAGCAGAATGGTGGGCAAGAGTTCCTGGGAGGACAGTAGCCAGATACCTGTGTTAGAGTTCTTCTATTCTGCGAATAGAAGAAAGCATGCGTATTAGTGTAGGAAAAAAAATCAGTGACGATTTAATATCAATGTGTATGAAGTGCACCAGTGTCAAAAATAGAATGAGTTAATACTAAAAACCTTTGCCTCGCTAAAGATCATAAATGCTAATTAAACCTCACCAAAATTGGTTTAAGACTGATGCCATTTCACTGACTTCTGCAGAGAGGTGTGGTGACTTAGAACATGCAAAGCAGAAGGTAAATAGCTTAAATTATTAACATGTGTCAAAAGTCGGTCTCCTAATGCTATTGACCTTCTACTACTCAGTTTTATGTTCTCACTTCTAGACAATACCTGCTCTTTAGGAATAGCACTGTATTTCTTTGAACATGAGCCAATTATAATGTCAGCCAGTCAGTTTAATTTAGTTAATCGTATTCAATGTCAGTGACGACAAATACACCTGAGTTGAGCCAAATAATTTTGCTGTTTTCTGAAAGCGTTATATTATGGTAATATCAAGCTTTCACTGAATCGGGGCCAAGGAATAATGAGATAAAGTGAGGGGAAAAAACATCTCCTTTCTGGATCTACTGTATATCATCTTAATGATTGAATTCTATCAATAGATTATGGCTTTGTGCTTCTAAGTCTGGACTGAGAGGAAAGAAGGAAGGGTGGTCATGACAAGGAAGAAAAGCGGGATCCTGAACGTTGCCCCTCTGGGTTAGAGGGTGGCCTGACCACACTCCCTTGCCTGCAGGTGGCTGGCGATCACACGGTCCATGCCGGCACAGCCTCACGCTCCCGGCTTCCTGAAATACACTGCCTACATCATCAGTGACTGAGTAGCACATTTCATATTATGGCGAGGCAGAAAGGGTGGCCCTCTATTAAAAGGTTGGTCTGACAGGATGTCACCAGCTCCTTTAGGGAGGAATATTCAACATCCAAATGTGACAGGTACCATTTTGCTCGGGCCATCGCGGTAACTCATTATGGCAGTGGGAGGAGAGAAACAAGGAGAGAAAGTG
>CM053617.1:3523603-3596610 GCA_028646535.1 Procyon lotor | reverse complement strand
GAGAACACTCAGTCCTTTTTCCATCTCATCTGATCCTATGCCTCTGTGAATAAATTCTGTAATATAGTCTAAATAAATTCTGTCTGGGGATAAATTCCTGGAAGGCCTGTGTGCCTGAACAACCGTGTGTCTTGTATCTAGTGAGAGTGAGTTGTGATGACCACTTAGATTCATTGGTGAGAAAGATGAATGCACGCAAGCTCTCACTGATGCCTTCTAAGAGCTGAGTGAATAAAGGAGGACTGATCATCTTCATTTTACAGAAGAGATAATTAAGGAGGGGAAGTGATACAACCCAAATCCAACAGCTCTTATGTGATGGACCTGTGGATACAGTAGGCCTTCAGCCTCAATTTGCCCTTCTTTCCACACTCTCGGCAGTAGCCGAGCACTCGTAGGATTGCCTTGAACATCCCGTGTCCTGGAGTTCAGCAGTGCATCATTGGGCGATGCAAGCAGGTAGGCGCGGAACATAGTAGGGATGATGGGTGCGGTGCTTAGCCTTGATGTGCTTGCTACTTTACCCTCACTGGATATATGACTTTGTTATAAATGAGGATTGTAATAAGGCTTTTTTTTTTTTTTAAGATTATTTATTTATTTATTTGTCAGAGAGACAGAGAGAGAGAGAACAGAAACAGGCAGAGTGGTAGGCAGAGGCAGAGAGAGCAGGCTCTCCGTTGAGCAAGGAGCCCGATGTGGGACTCGATCCCAGGACCCTGGGATCATGATCTGGGTGGAAGGCAGCCACTCAACTGACTGAGCCACCCAGGCGTCCCTATAAATGAGGGTTGTAACACCTGCCACGACGAGAGGTCATGTTTGTGAGGCCCTCAGCACAGTGCCCCAAACATAGTATGGGCTCTGCACAAAGCAGAAAACCTTGTCCTTTTTGTTGAGCTCATGAAACCAAATTCCATTATTAAAGGGCTCATACATATCCCCCAGCCAGACTGGAGAGCATGAGAGGGAAGGAGTTTCGGTAATGCCAAGGTCCTAGAGCAGAACCTGATGCAACCCGGCTTGGCTTTGCTAAGTGTGGCTCAGAGGGAGACTGAGTGATGGCGAGAGCCCTGCGTGACTTCTGTGTGGGTTCACTGTGCGCAAGAAGGGCAAACAGAAGCAAACTGGAGGTTCCATGATAATACAGTTTATTTTATTCAATGAGCAGCTACAGACCTACAGGGAAGTCAAGGATGGATTGGTCAAGTTGGAACTGAGGGCTCTGCATTTAAATTATGTTAAGAAATCATAGTGAAAATAGTCGTACTAAAAGCTGTCTGTGCTATAAAGACAGGAGGCATATTTGGAGGTCATTCTTTGCAGATGCATTTATGGGAAATCATAGTAATATTTTTCTTAGCATTTCATTTTAACACATAAGACTACACCGACCATCACAGTGCTCCAACTGGGGAGCCCTGTGCATTTTTAAACACCCACTGCTCTCACGATTTGATTTCAATCCATCAGAAGTATTTAGAGCAAAGTGCCTTTTCTGTTTCCTGAGACGTCTGCAGAGAACTTAGGTACTGATGATGGATTTCTATTTGAAAACCATTCATTTCCAACTTGAATATTTGCTGTCCAGGCTGAGAAGCCATCAGAGGCAGAACATTATCTTAGCCTATAAATGCTTTTTGCTAATGACTTTGATATTACATCTCAAGATGTCTTTCCAAAAACAATGTGACTGTGAGTGAGAGCAGTGATAACAAGCCCTATTAGCCTGTGGAGGAATGCATTCATGGTCTCGGACACCTCCTTGCCAGTCATGGTGATGAGCAGATAATGGAAAAGCTTTACAATAAAAATAGAAATACTTGTTTATTTTGAAATGTGTTGTGCGGTACAAAAAAGATTATTTTTAAAACAGCCTTATTGAGGGATAATTTACATACCATAAAATTCACCCACTATACATGTTCAGTGCAATGATGGTTAGTAGATTTACGGAGTTGTACAGCCATGAGCACAGTCCAAATTTAGAACATTTCTCTTACCCCTCAAATGATCTGAGGCCCACTCGCGGTCAGTCCCTGCTCCACCCAGCCCTAGGCATTCACGCACCCGCTTTCTCTCTTTACATTTACGTCCATTTCATACAGACACGCATTTTATTTTGCCTGTGATGCCAATTCACTCAAAAGACTGGGTGACATCACTTTATGGTTTAGCATGAAGTTTAGGGTGTTTGGATTGTAGTTGACCCACGCGGTTTGTCCTTGACATTCAACATAGAATCTCACTAGTGTCAGACAAGTTCAAGTGGACTGTTTTGTGGCTGTTGTGTTTGGAGTCACATAGACACCGAAGAATTTAACTTTGTGTCCAGATCTGGAATGTTCGCATGGTAATGACCTGATTAAAAGTAGCAGCAATTGTAGCAGTTTGCTACTTCTGGGATGCTTCCTGGGTTGGAGCATTCCGCTGTAGGGATTAAAATGTATTTTTAAAGATCTTCAGAATAGTTCTGAAAGACAGAGCATATTTGCTCCATGTCAGAGGAAGTAAAAGTGAAGCTGAGTCAGAGAAGTTGCATGGTTTACCCAAGACCACACAGCACAGCCTGGTCCAAGGTCCCGGCATTTGGCTACTGTACGGGGAGTTATGTATGTAGTGGTACCGTGATAAGCAGACCCTGTGGCTTGTACCTGTCCACACCCTCGCAGCTCGCAAGCCTAGCCGCTTCTGTTTCCCATTTTCTTTAGCACGAACACATATCCTCAAAGCTACCCTCCGACTTGCTGTCTGGGCTTCCCGTGTACCTCCTGCCAACAAAGAAGAGAACACGAAGGAGTTAAAGAGAAGCCCCCACCCCTGAGGTGGATGCAGTAGGATTGATCAGGCAGCCGTTTTGAAATGAGAGAGGCGTACATTATGAAATAAAACACCAGAGTCCAGGAGAGTGGAGGAAGAGAAACTATGCCTCACAAGATTTGAGCAGAAGAGAGAAATTCCAGTTCTCTCGATGTGCCTGAGGATGGTGGGCTCAGGAAGAGGGTGGACGGTTTCAGTAGAAACTCTCTTAAGGATGGAACCCTTAGAGCAGGACGGATTCGAATGGGTTCTTGTGCTCTGAGGCTGAAAACTGGTCAACAGGGCTGGATGGCCCCCAGGGTGGGGGGTCCTGCCTCCCCCAGGGGGGACACTCTGGCGGGTGCCCGGTGGACTCCAGGTCGTCTCACCGAAGACCCTGGCTTGCGACACGGCTGGCTGCGCTCCCCAGAAGCCTTTGCTCTGATGCCAGGCAGCCCAGCCTGGTGCAAAGGCTTCTGGGTTCCCAGCCAAGTGGGGAGCTTGCCAGATGTGTTGCTTATTCAGCAGCGAAATGAGGTGGCACTGTTAGCTTTCTTTCTTACTGTGCACGCACTGGGAATGAAGTTTCAGTCTGAGAGAATAAAGAGTAATCTCACTTTGAGGATTCACTGGGGATTGACAAAAGGGATTTCAGAGATGATAAACTGTTTGACGCGTTTGCAGTAAGCTGCAGATTTGAGCTTCCCCTACACACATGGTTGGAAGTCTTCAATTCCAGTGGCCAAATTTGGATTTTTTGGAATGCAAATAAATCCCAGTGAAGGTGGTGAGGTTTGTGTGTGGGACCGGTTTTGGTCAATACACAGTTCCAAGGCAGGTAGGAATTCAAATGTGAGCAGTGCCTATAACATGCACTCATATGCGAAGGATTTAGAGCAGTTGCGTAAAAATGTGTATGAGGTCGTGGGATTTTCAGAAACACCACCCTATCATTCATCAAGTAGGTTGCTACTCCTGGTCCGAGTTTTGTTGCGTTGCTGAATCCTGAATGGCAGGTGGAACATAGTAGATGGAAAGATCACAGTGGCTCCCTGGGTAGGGGGCAGCCTCGTTACTCAGGAACTTGTCAGAAAGTCAGGTGCATAAGTGTGACCATGAATCATTGAAACGGAAACCATGAGTGAGGTCCCAGCAGTCTGTATTTTAATGATCCCTCTGGGTGGTTCTGATGCACCCTAAGGTTTGAGAACCACTGGATAACAATATGGGAATTTAGAGATCTGTGTCCAGTGCACCATAAAGACACCGTGTCTGAACATACTGTGGTCACTTTGACCCCTACACACTCAAGCCCATGACCTTACTGTGGTTTCTTCGTGGCACTTTGTTACCTGAAAGTACTTCTTTGTTTCCTGTTTTTTGTCTTTCCAGAGAGCTCCCTGTAAACTCACTGCTATTGATTTGGGGTCCCAGGTCCGTGCCTGGCCCATGGGAGGGGTGCAGTAAGCCGTCAGTCACATGGGTTTCTCCCACAGTCCAAAATTAGAGCGTTGCTGTGAGACCTTTCAAAAGCTAAGGGACAGAAAGCAAAGGCATAATCACCATTAATGTACGTGGATTACATTATTAAATATTATTGACTACATTCCCTATGCTGTGCTTTTCATCTCTGTGACTTATTTATTTTATTTTTTTAAAGATTTTATTTATCTATTTGACAGAGAGGAGAGAGATCATAAGTAGGCAGAGAGGCAGGCAGAGGGAGAGGGGGAAGCAGGCTCCCCGCTGAGCAGAGAGCCCGATGTGGGGCTCGATCCCAGGACCCAGAGATCATGACCTGAGCAGAAGGCAGAGGCTTTAACCCACTGAGCCACCCAGGCCCCCTGACGACTTACTTATTTTATAATTGGGAGTTTGCACCTCCTGATTTCCATCACCTACTTTGCCCATCCCCCACCTCTCTGCCCTCTGGCAACCACCACTTTTTCTCACATTTATAAGTCTGTTTCTGCTATTTGTTGTTGTTTATTTGTTGGGGGGGAGTTGTTTTTTAGATTCCATATGTAAATTAAGTCATATGGTATTTGTGTTTTCTCTTTTAGCATCCTTATTTCCTTAGAAAAAAACTTGAGCTTTTTAGGCTTTCCTGATGCCTTAGGACACATCTTGCCAACGGATGCACAACATAAATCGAGATAAAGCACACATGCTCACAGGTGGGGTTCAAAGCTTGGGGGCTGGATGCTGACACACAAGGCGCAGTTCCTGGGGAAGGAGCTTAGGGGACCGCCCTTGCTGCCTGGGGTTCAGGCTGCCTCTCTGAAGGGCTCCTTGCAAAACAAATGTTGAACACGCTTTCTGCTTTTTGCCTTTTTCATGAAAGCGAAAATCCTCTTTGGATTTCTTCTGGTGAGCATGCAAACAGGCACTAACGTAGGTGGGCGGTAAAGGTGGAGTGATGGGAACTTTGAGAAGCTGGAGATCTCTGGTCTCTGCCTCTCCTGATCTAGATTGCCGGCTCTCAAGGGGAGGGGCTGGCATCTCAAAGCAACAGTACCCCAGTAAGGAGACTCACGAGGAGCATCTGAGCCCTGGACTGCGCTCGCGTGACATTATTACCACTTTCCACGCCTTTGCCCTCCGTGTTCTCCACCCGCTCGGCTTCTAACGCTCTTTCACTGTGTCTGTGCCTGATGAGTGATGAGCCCAACACCTGGGACAGAGTGCAAAGCTGGGTATCAGCAATTAGAAAACAGAATGGGACACGACAGCGTTCTCTGTGTTCTGATTTGCACGTATTTATTGGAGGGATAATAGAATTTTCTTAAGTTTGAAAGAAGAAACTTCTCATTTTCTTCCACACTGAGGTATACCCTAAAGGGACCTTTGCACTTGATTGTTAAACAGTTAAAATTTATAACATAATACAAGTTATAATTATTACCTGATACGTTTAGGTCCCAATGTGCTTTGGAATTTAGATTTTTTCCCCCCAGATTTTTGGAGCATAGACTGCAAGGCACACATGGAATGGGTTCTGTACCACCCTTTGGACATGCAGGACAGCACTCCAAAAATGAACATACCTGCATTTCTTCCACAGAACATATGAGTATTTACCCTAATAGAGAAAACAGAAGCTACCGAATTCGTCATGGTTAATTCAGGTTGGGCTTTGTGACAAAGTGAGTTTCCTGACAACTTGTAAGACTTTGGTTTTTAGAGTTTTTTAGATTTTGAATTTATACCTAAGGATTTATGTGCCAGCATTGCCTATAAAGGGAATCAATGTTTACATTTCTGATTTATTTTTATCTTCAAAAGCTGTATTAGTCCACAATGAACACTGGGGGCACTTGAAAGCCCAGAGAGTTTAAATAATTTGACCACAGTCACAGAGCTGTGTGCAAATGGGATCCGAACTTGAACCGAGTTCAGGTTGACTCCACACTCCCTGCTTCTTCCGCTGTAGAGCGCAGGACCCTTAGAACGGTCAAATTAAAGGCTGTAAGGCTGGTTTATTAGCACATGAGTAGTGACAAAGAGGGGCAGGGAGTCTGGGGTCCAGGGTAATGTCCCTGGTAAGGGGCAGAGCCCAGACCCAGAGTTCCTCAGACCTATTTCTGTGCTCTCCCATTACCTATGTTGACTGCTAGGTTTCCAGATGTTTCTAAATTGTTCTGGGAAATCACAGTGCTTGTAGATGTAAAGGCAGATTTCAAATAGTTCCTTTTCCCCATATCAGCTTCTAAATGTTCTAATCAAATGCTTTGACTTTGTGTTTCTAGTCAAATACCTAAGTGCTGGTCATGCACCTTTCCGCCCATTCAAGTGGGAGGCTTTCTTTCCTTGGGCACAGCCAGAGTGTCTTACAATTCTGTTTCCTTAGTTGCCTTCTAGAGTAAAATAAACAATTTCATTTAAAATGAATAGCCCCAATCGTATTTCTGCCTTAGTCACTAAGGGAACCTTTGTAGTTAATGGTGATTTCAGCACCATTTTGAGGGAGTTCTCTGCTAGGGGCCAACCGGAACGCATGGCTTGGGCACTTTTAGACAAACTCCTGGACTGGAACAGTGCACTACCTGAGGAACCGTACCCTGAGTCATAGCAAATTACCTGGCCGTAAAGTGCTCAGCTGAGCACTTCCCAGATGTCCACATCTTCCTGATACCAGGATTTTGTCAATCAAGATTGAAGCAGACTAGAGAAATTCACATTAAACATAGACATCGGAGATATCTTTTTGTTGATAGCAACTGATTCAGAGAAAAAGAAATTAAAGACTATTGGCAGACTAAAAGGGTCTGGAAGACTTTGGAGGTACTGCTTTTGCCCCTTTTGTCAGGGGTAGATATGTGATGTTTGTAAATGTGGAGCTTGCTTTTGTGATTTGTGTGTACCTGGGTTTATGTTACCTTCTTCTGTAAAGGGTAGGTGTGCGGTGTTTTTCTCTAGGAATTGGAAATAGACAACACCTCGTTTTATTCAATAACTGTAGTAGGTGATTCTTTGGAAGGGAAGCAAAATGGTTTTCGATCCTGATGCTGAAGAAATTAACCCTTGGTTTTCATTTGTTCACGAGCTGGAGACAGCCTGTCCTTAGATACTGAAGACAGTGCTTGTTTAGGGGGTCGCCGGCTCAGTGTTCCTGCTGACCCCCCCACTCCCACCCCACTTGCTGGGAACTGGAGTCACTACAGTGTAGTACTTTCCTGTCTGGGCTGTGGAGTCAGACAAACCTGGGTTCAAATCTGGATTTTTGTCCCTGATGCATTCTTTCCCTTTCTGTGCCTTGGATTTCTCCCCTCTAAGGTGGGGGTCAGCACAGCGTCCTGGTTAAGCGCATGGTCTCTGGAGGCAGCCCTAGCATTTGGAATGTCAGATCTGCCAGTGATGTGCTGTGTTACTTTAGGAAGGTGCTAATCACCTCTCTGCCTTCCATGTCCACCCCGCCATTGGGTGTTGTCGTGTGCGTCTCATGTCTGCAATAGGACAAGCACATGGTTGTGTATGTAGGAAGCCCTTAGAACAGCGTCTGCACATCGAGAGCCCGAGGCAAGTGCTAGGTCTCTATCATTCCACTAACCCAGTGGTACTTAAATGGAAGTGACTTTGCCCCCCCACTGTGACATTTGACAGTGCCTAGAGGCTCTTCATTGGTCACATCTCGGGGTGGGGGGAGGACAGATGCCAGGGATGCTGCCAGTCACACTACAATGAAGGGGATAGTCCCCACGAGACAGTTTATCTGTCCAGAATGTCATCTGTGCTCCAGCCTTTCTGGGATTCTGCCTCACCCCCTCGACCCCATTCTAGACCCTTTCCTCCCCGTCCCATAACCGTGCTTCTGGGACCCGTGGCATGTCTCCCTCTGATGTCAGTTCTCAGCCAAGCTGGATCTTCAGCTGTGGCGCAGTGTTGGGCGGTCTGGTGTGTGGTGTCCCTTCTTCTGACCGGCATGCTGTCATGAGTCCCCACCGTGCTGGCCGACCCACCAGTTCTGACTTGCCCGGGGCCAGGGTTCCTGTTGGAGGAGCTCGTGCAGGCTGGAATGTGAACCTCTTTCCTGCTCAGGAGGGCTGCGGTGTCAGAGGTGGTGGCTCTCTGGCAGACAGATCCTCGGCCCCACTTCCTTCAGCTCCCCACTTTGATCTCCTTTATGTGCTGTTTCCCTCTTTGTTCCGAGGGCTCTTTCTTGTCCCACACACTGTGATGCCCACCCTCCTTGAGGGCGGCTTGTCACCATCACCCAGGGACTTTTGATCCACACGCCCTCCTGGTGGACACAGAGCTCAGGTGGAGTTGTGCGCTACTCTTTCTAGAAGGTTCACAGGCAGGGAGAAAAAGCCCTTCTTTGTGGGAACTTTTTCTCTCTTAGCTTTCAGTACTTTAGTCCTCTCTTGGGTCCTCGTGAGAGTCCCGAGAGATGAAGAATGAGCTAGCTCCTATGATCCCCACCCCAGGTCGGCTGGGGAAAAACCAACTTTCGTTTCATGGGAAGTATCATGGGAAGGCCTTGGTCCTCTGACCCGAAGTCACTGTTCTCACTATGTCCTTGACTGGCTATGCAACGTGGGCAAATTACCCTTGGTCTCTTGGGCATGAATTTCAGCGTTTGACAAACATCCTTGGAGGACCGATCTCAGAGAGTAAGAGATGGCATACTGCCCAGTGGTCGGGCACATGTCGCGGAGCCTGACTGTGCCCCAATTCAGCCTTGGCTGCTTCCTCGCTGTGCCTTCCAGGCAAGTCCCTTAAGTTCTTGATCTCATTGTCCACATCTGTGAAGTGTGTGTGTGACAATAATGCCAACCGCATAGGGATGGAGGGACTAGATGATGTCTGTGTCTAAATTCTTCAGAATAGTCCCTTCTTCACCATTTCTTCACCTTTCTCACATTGCTGAGCTCCAGAATGGGGAGGGGCATGGAATGGGGAGTGGGCAGCAGAGCACAGAAGCTGAACCCTACAGGAACAGGTAAGGTGAACTGGAATGGAAGCCAAGGGCTGAGGTGCAGAAATTCTTCCTGGGGATGAGGGGTTTTCCTGGCCAAAGCATACATAACGAGAATGTGGGGACAAGCATTGGCCTTTTTAAAGTTTTATTATTTATGTTATGTTATTTGCATTGGCTTTTGTTTTTTTAGAAGCAGGGATGGTTTGGTAAGGAAAGAGGTCCCCATACGCATACCTTTTGAGATAGTATTCCCAGCTCTTCGAAATTGCCAAGTCTTCCCCTATGATAGCTTCACAAGTGACAAACCATGCTGTCTCTCCCCTCATCCGAGGGGAGACTCCCTCTCACAGTCTTAGGGTGCCCCTCACCCCCTTAAATCTGCCTTTGCTTCTAGAGGCCTGTCTGCTGTTCTCTGGATGACGTCCCTTGGGCTGCTGGCTGCTTTTCAGCCATCAGCCTAGAGGTGGGAAGGCCTGGGAGATTCTGTCACCCCAGGGCAAACCGGTGACTGACAGGTGTGGGAGCATAGCAGCCTGGTTCCTTTCCTGGAAGAGATTTTTTTTTTCCTCCAAAATTCCCTTGTTGCACTCTGTAGCTTCACCTGAAATTGCACATTGCTCAGCTTCCTTCCTGGGGAGCAGTTCTGTAATACATTTCTTGCACAGGACTTACTGTCACGGGTCGGCTTCTGGGGAACCCCCGCTGAAGGGAGCCCTTCTCTGAGGCCCATCTCATGCTTGAATGTTATACCAAAATGCAGCCCTGCTCCTAAGGAAGGTCTAGAATGGATGGGCTGAGGGTCAGGGATGGGGAAAAATAGGAGAAGTCATTTTTTACACATTACATGGTAAGAGAGGAAATGCACATTTTATAGTTTGACATAGTTCTAGGTAGTTATATGAAATGGGCTTTGCCTTATGTACCAGCCTTCCAGGTGGGGACATTAACATACACATGTGTATATGCACATATATATTCCGCTTTAGTGACTGGCATTGCAGCACTGGTAATAATTTCCCCCTCTGGTATTCAGTACATGATGCTTTAGTTACATAAATGTTAAGGAGATGTTCGTGGACTCCCTTGGGAGTCTAACCACAATTTATGCTCCTTGTCCTCTGGGAAAAATGTGTTCCAAATGCTTAACCTGAGGAAAATGGCTTAGTAATATAGTTGAGACAGAAGACCTACACTGAGGTATTTTTGCCCTGGCACCGTGCTGAATAAAGTTCATGAGGAACTCATTTCTATTAGAATCATTTATTTTTGTGCCAGGCACTCTGCTAGAAATCGCTTACAAATAGACTGTCGTTGGAATATAGTCTCTCTGGAATATTATAAAATGTTCTCTTTGTTTCCAGTGTACTAAAAATCTATGATGAAACCACCTGCCGTGAATATAATTCCATTCATTGTGTTGGACTTACCATGAGCCCTTTGAAAAAGAAAACTTAAGACTTCAGGAAAAAAAAATTTGTTTTAATTACTGGACATGTTTGATTCAATGAGAGAGAATAGGGAGGCATTAGGAAGGTGAAAATAGAAAATGTCCAGTCTAGTGTTGAAATGGATACTGTAAACCTTTGAAATTGGTGAGGGAATATTCTGGAAAACTTGTTGAATGTCTAATGTTGTGATTATGGTAGTGAATTAGGGAACTGTGCTCAGGTCCTCCAATGTGAGTTCCGTGCTATTTCCTATTTTGTTCACTGCTGAATCGCCTGCATTTTCCTGTGCAAATCCTAGTTTCTCCAATCATGTGGCATTGACTGAAGAACTGACATTTTGTTGGTGGATGGGGTTTTGGGATTTCTGCAAGTGTTACAGCTGTGACTGTCAGCAGGGAAGCCCTTCCTTACTGCATGTGTTCCTGCCCAACAAAATTCATTCCTTAAAAGGACCATACTATGGTAACTACTAGTACCGAAGAAACCCTTTGCACCTTGGGGATGGGGAGCAAAGTGACTAAGAGAAGTGGCCAATGCATTTGTTACCCAGACTATGGGAGAAAATCATGCATAGGGAGTGGGTGGCATTAGCTGAAGATTGTCTAGGAGGTTGTTACAAATATTGCCTAAGAAAATTGAACCCTCTAGAGTTTACAATGCTGGGCATCCTTCAGTAAGCTTCTGGAACTGGGTACAAGGGATGATTCTGAGTGCATTCAGTCCCCTTTCTGTGGCTTCAGTCACAAAATGGTTTTGATCCAACATGAAAGCAATGAGGTTTTGGCTAAGCTGCTGGCCATGTGCCGTAGCCTGATCCACATTGTAGGCAGTGGAAAAGGTGCAAACTACCTTCCTTTTATGGACTCAATCCTTGTGTCCTCCCCCAAGACATGTGTTGAAGGCCTACCCCATAGCCCTCACCTTCAGGCAGAACAGATGTTTATTTTCCCAGAAGGGACAGGCGGTGGGGCAGTGCGGCGTCCAAGCCCCAGACCTCACATGCAGCATCCACATGCAGGAACAGCCACGCAGGCTGGGGCAGAGCCAGAAGGGCGAGACTGGGACCATCTGACGCCCACAGCACCCCCGCCAGGAGGCTCGGGCTGGGGCTTCTTCTGTCTCCACTAGAGCCAGGAGACAGAGGGCTGGACTGCTTCTCTGTGGCTGGAACCCTATCGCTCCGGGCAGAAGAAAGATGGCATGAGGGGCATGGAGTCTGGCCAGTCTGCAGCACTCCATGTGGACCGGGGTTGGTGCAGCCACGCCCACTGGAAGGGCCTGGCCCCGCACCCGGGACAGCACGGGCCGAGCAGGAAGAGGGTCTACACACCTAGTCCCCAACAGGGCCAGACCCTGATCCCAGAAAGGCGTGACAGAGTTGGGACCGAGCCCTGCTCCACCTAGTAGGGACATGTCCGTGAAGGGGACTTCCCTGAGCACTAGCAAGGGCCTCCTAAGGCAGTAGTGAACTGAGGGAGCAGCTCTAGACAGGGGGCCTTGCCTCTGTGCCCCTAGGTAGGGAGAGAGAGGGAAGGTGTGAGAGCAGGGCTGGGGAGGGCGATGGCCAGCGAGGCCTAGGGGCTCAGGAGTGTGTGTATTTGGAGACAGGGTCCATAAGATGGTATGAAGGGTATGGGATGATGCATATGGGGCCCAGATATGATAGAATTAATATCCTCGTGGAAGACACACCAGAGAGCTCTTTTTCTGCCCATCTTTCTGCTGTGGGAAGACACAGAGAGAAGGTAGCCATACACAGGCCAGGAAAACTCTCCCAGAAACCAAACTGAATGCAGATTAATCTTGGACTTCCCATCCTCCAGGACTGTGAGAAATGAATTTCTCTTGTTTAAACCACCCAGTCAGCTCCAGAAGACCAATGCTGTCTCCAAGGACAGACTCCAGATGACTTGTTCTCTGATTCTAGAACTTTGTAATCTGCTTTTGGGAGTTGAAATCCCATCATTTTAGTAAATTACATGATTTCTGGTGAGAGATGAAAGATCAAACAGAGGCATAGACTTCTACTCTTTTCTAAAACTTCACTGAAACAACACTGAGAATGTTTTCTTTCTTTTTTTTTTTTTTTTTTTAAGATTTTATTATTTGACACAGAGAGAGAGAGAGAGATCACAAGCAGGCAGAGAGGCAGGCAGAGAGAGAGGGGGAAGCAGGCTCCCCACTGAGCAGAGAGCCCAAGGCAGGGCTTGATCCCAGGACCCTGAGATCATGACCTGAGCCTATGGCAGAGGCTTTAACCCATTGAGCCACCCAGGCGCCCCAGTGAGAATGTTTTCAAATGCTCAATTTCATAAGGACAGAGAGAACAGTAGAGGAGATCCCAGCGAGAACATTTTGGATGCTGAAAAGGGGTGGAAGAGAGACTTCTGTTTTAGTAGATGAAAGAAGAGTGAAAATGGGAAAAGCTGAGAAACTATGGGATTTTCATTGTTTACTTTCAGAAAATGTGAGGATAGGAACACTGGTGACCTCTGGATCCCTGGCAAATGTCAGGCTAAAAAGATAAATTGGTTGAAATGTGTTTAGGAAGTAGTAAGATCATCAGAATCCCTACCTGACTTTGGGAGATGAGGCATCTGCCCAGTGGAATGCTGGCAAATGTTTAACAACTAGCTCTCCAAAAAAACCAGTATAAGTTACAGCATTTGCTAATTTCCATGGTGTAAATACTCCTGCCATCGCCAATTTCAGGTTGTCAGTATGACATCGTTGAACACAGAGAAGAGATGTATGACACTTTTAAATAGTATTCTTTCCATACAGAAACAATGTGTAAATAATCTAAAGAGCATGGGTAATAGTAGACTAACAAGGATGTTACGAATTTTTTTGGTGTTATCTTTGTTTAAAAATAACTATCGTGTGTTTACATAATTTAATTTTCATTAATGACTGCGTTCAGCAACCAGCATGACCTCTGAACACTGCATAGTTGACTCTTGTGAGTTGGGTCAGGTTGGCTGTCTGTACCATTGTGGCAGCCCCTTCCCCATACCAGCAGAAGACTAGGTGGTCCTTATCTACCAGGTTAAAATAAAGGGTCTTTGGACTTGGAAAGATAGGGCAGAGTTAACGTTTGGGACCATGAACTTGAAACTGGGAGGTGAAATGTAAGTCTACCACTGAGTTTAGAACCTTCTCTGTCTTTGTTTCCCACCCGGCTTCTAGACTGTTGGTAGTCAGAGTTGTTTCCTCCTGGTGGGAGATGAGAAGCATCTTCTCTGGGTTATTGGACAGCTGAAAAGAGGTGGGAGGGGCAAGAGGAGCAAACAAAAAGATGCTGACATTGAGATTCTCCAAGGAAACACACAGGGTTGATCCCCTGCCGGCAGGGCCATTGTTAATAAGCCCCGTCCTCAGACACAGAGCTTCTAATCAGCCTTTGGGATGACTCAGACTTATCAGTCAGGGTTCACAGGATATTCGAGTAAAGCATATGTTGTGAAGAACACACATACTTACGATGGAAAATAGCTACTTGGAAGGGACAGCAGCTATACAGGAAGAAGTAATCACCCATTATACAAACTTCGGAGAAAGAAGAGAAGAAATCGCATGAATGAAACAAGAGGGTATTGCTGAAAGACGAAAAAAAAAGTTGGCACAGCACAGGACCAGCTCTTGGAAATGAAATGAGAAACATTATAGCAGAGGGAAAAGCTCAATTAAGAGTTGGAATTGAGAAAATCTTCTAGAAAATTGAACAAATGGCAAAGATTTGGAAAAGTAGGAAAAAGAAATTACAGGAAGCATCCAGGAGGCACAACAGAAAGAGGGGAGATTCCTGGGAGGGGAAATTCTCAGAATTGGAGGATGTGCATTTCCGGGTTACCAAGTCCCATGGTGAAGACTTAGACCCACGAATGAAGGCATTTGATTATGATATTTTAAAGTACTGGGCAAGTCTCCGGCTCTGGGAGAGTAGGAGGGTAATCTTCTATCCAGAGGACCCAGAATCAGAGCAACTTGGTATTTCTTTGAGTTAAAAGCAATGGGATACTGCTTTCAGAATTCGAAGGAGACAAGGATCCGGCAACAGAGAGTTCTGCGTTTGAGCCCAATGTCACTGTGATGATGGAACAGACCTTTAAAATAGTTGAGGTCTGGAAGTTTACCCCCAACACCCTTTCTCCGAAAGATAATGAAGAATGGGCTCCACCAGAAGAAAAGACAAGATCAGGAAGGTGAGGTCCATGAAGCAGGTGGCAGGAGTCCTGGGTCCCCGCAGCAGGGACGCCTCTAAGTGAAAGGTGTGCAACACGTCAGGTGCACAGGACTGCCCCCCCTCCTCCCCCCCGCAAAGGAACGCCATGTTCTTGGGAGCGACTTCGTGTGAATGAACTTGACAGTGTCCTTAACAAGTATGAATGTATTGAGAGATTTACTTACCTGTGGGGAGAGTCTGAGGTAAATACATAAAAAAGCCAATTACCTAAAAAAGAAATGAACTCTGAAAACAACAGCTGTTAACAATCAGAAAACAAAACATTCTTCAGAAACTGAGTACACGGGGTGTGCGGCCCACATTGGCTGTGAAGAGCGTTCCCGTGGTTGGTGTGATGTAAGCAGTCAGCTCTGATCAGAGGAACAGTGTGTTCTGATAGTGGAGGGAGGAGGTGGATGGAAAGTGTGGTTATGCATGTGAGTGTGTGTGCACACATGAGTGTGTGTATGGTGTGTGTGTGTGTGCCGTGTGCATGCACACAGTGGGGGTGGCGGGGAAGGAAAAGAGGGCCGGGGTAGTTTCTTCCATAGTAGGAAGTGAATAGATAATTACGAAACTAAAAACAAAAAGTGGCAAAATCAGTCTGCGAGATGATTCTTTTTTTTAGATCTGTGGAAGGAAAACCAAAAACCTTTAAATGTGCTTGATTCTAGGGTCCAGAGATAATAGGGTCTGGCCTGGGAATAAACTACAGTGTAACGAGCCTTGTGTAATGAGTCTGTAAATCATCTTCATGTATAACTTTGCTAAAAATACAATCCAAATTAAAATATATCGTGATACCCAAAAGGCATTTCTGGAGAAATAGTGAATGACGAGAGAGAGTTGCGTAAGTCCAAGACCCTGAAAAGAAGCAGAAAGCCTTTGGAACGTATTTTTGATGCTTCTGAATTAAGCTGCACTCTTTTCTTTCTTTTTAGAAAAAAAAAAAAGTGTTTTATTTAATTAAAATTTATTCCATGGTAATTTATGGATGCATTTGAAAAACATTTTGGAGTGAATAAGGATGTTGCAGGAAGATATGTACAATGTGATACCATTTTGTAAAATCTCCAAACATAAAATGCTATTTGTTGGTTATGAATCGTTAGTTACACGTTCAGTGCGGTGATAAAAGTCTCCATGAGAATGATCTCCAACCTCAGGCATGGAGTGTTTTGTGAAGAAGGAAGGAGGTAATTGGTATGGGAAGTGAGGCTTTACTATATCAAATTCTTTTTGATTCAGAAAGAGAGACGGGAGACCTGAATCAAATATTGCCAAGTGTTAACGTCAACTAGAATGGACTCATGCCTACATGGACAGCTTATTTTATGTACTTTTCCAAGTTTTGGAAATGTTTCATAGGTAGAAAGAATGAGCCCTGGTGGCCGAGACTTGTCACCCTAAATCTAGATATTGGGGACGAATTGACATTTTAAATCTATTTTCATTTTATGTACAATTTTTTTGAACTGGTTCTGGATATGACAACATATAATTACCAGCCAATTGATTTTATTGACTGTATTGCTCGGTTTTGTTTTCCATTATTTCTTGTTTTATGTCATTTTTGTGAAGACACAGCCCTGACCATGACCTAAACTCTGGCTAGGGATATACAAGATTTAGTGCTCTGTGCCGCTTATCTGAAAGATAAATTAGAGCTTAACTTATGAATATATTATTTGGTGTAACTGTTAAGTCAATTTAATAAATAGTAAATTTCTACTTCATAAGAGACATGACAGAAAAGTAGCAATGAGCAGGTTGGTGTCCTGTCTCCTCTCCCCGCACCCCCACCCCGGGAAAGGATGTAAGCATGAGGGAGTATTTAGGTGAGGACACTGGTGTCAGAGGACTGGATAGATCGAATCTCAACCCTGTCAAAGTTCAACACGGATTGGATTTTGGACACATTATTAAACCCCTCTGAGCCTCAGTTGCCTTATTGTAAAATGGCAACAGTAATACTACATGCCTGACAGAATTGAGATTAAATGAGCTAATCCAGCTTTAAACACTGTGTGTTCTGTGCCTGGGACCTCCAGTACGTTCTCAGTAGACGTTGTTGTGACCAACAGTTGTGAAGAGATTCGTGTTATAAGTTGAGAGAACATGGCCTTCAGGACGGGGTGGCTCAGCTAGGAGGACAGGGGCACACAACTCCACATGGATGAGCATCTTTTGGCTGGACTGAGAAACTCTAAGAAACACCTTCATGGATTTTAGCTCAGAATTACATCTTAACCCAGCATCACAGACAAGCAATGTCTTAAGAACTTGGCATCTTTCCAGGCAGGGACAAGTCTCTGTCAGTCATGCTTAGATTCACTTAGGTCCTTGCCTGTTCTCAGTAGTAGAGATAGTGATTAAAGCCCCTTTCTGGGACTGGCTGTAAAACCAGCTTGAATCCACAGGCAAGGGCCTGGCCACCTCTAGAGGACCTGCAGAGTAAGGCCAGGAAATGGAGAAGATGACTTTTAGCTGTAATTGGAATATGCCACTGAAATGTTACTTGGGTAAAAACCTCAATGGTGGAGACAAAAGAGAGATTCATCTGCTGGTGCCTGGGTGCTCATTCACTCACCAAGTTTTCCTGAGCACCTACTATGTGCTTCATCATGGGCAGACTGTTAAGGATACAACAATGAACAGAAAAGAGTGTCTTGGCGGACATAAGAGTGTCATAAGCAGACAGAAGCCAGGGTGGTGGAAACAAAACCCAAAATGCAAGCAAATAAATGGAGACAGTAGAGGTGGTTTGAAGGGTGATCTAATAATGAGCAAGGACAGTGAGTTGGTGGGCTACTTCAGATGGGGAAGTGTGGGAAGGCCTTTGTGTAAGAGGTTTTGTCGGATCTGAAATTACACTGGTGGGAAAAGGGCAGCCAGGGAAAGACCTGCGATGAAAGTCCTCAGGGAGAACTCAGGGAGAAGAGCAAGTGCAAAGGCCCACTGGTGGGAACCAATTGGTCGGACGGGAGGGCTATGCACAGTGGGTGAGTGGGGAGGCGGTGGGAGATAAAGTCAGAGACACAAGGACACACATCGGCTTCTGTGAGACTATTAAGGAGCCTGGGTATTATTCCAGAGTGATTCAAACAGCAGAGTTGGTCTAATATCTGACTTACATGTGTAGAGGGATTATTGTTTCATATCAGGAAATGACCGCAATAAGAGCAAATGAAACCCAAAGTAAATAGAAGAACGGAAATAAAAATGAGATTCTCTATAAAAATAGAGAACAGTGGAATAATCGAGAAAGAATCCACGAAGCCCACGCTTGGTTCTTTGATAACATTGGTAAAATTGATGAGTCTGCAGCCAGATCTAATCAGGAAAGTAGAGGGAAAGGTTTTGTCAAGATTGAAAGGATAATAAGTAAGTTTTTGAACAGTTTGATGCTGGTAAATCTCACAGCTCACGTGGAATAAATACATTGCTTGAAAGACACGTACTCACCAAGCTCACTCAAGAAGAAGTGGATAACCTGCGCAGCACATCTGTTACAGAAATTAGATTTGTGGCTAAAAACCTGTCCAGAAAATTACAGGCCCAGAGGTTTTCATTGGTCTAGTCTACCAAACATTCAAGGAAGAAATCATGCAAATTCTATCCATATTCTTCCAGAAAAGAGGAGATACTTCCTATTTTTTTCCTCCTAAGATCAGGAGCAGAATGAGGATTCCTGCTCTCTTCACATCTCTGTACAGGAGGTCATACATTACCCTGGTGGGTTCCGGCCATGCAGGAATTCAAGGGGAAACAGAGACCTCCCTGCTGGAAAGGGTGCGGTGTCAGTGGCTGTGTTTGTGGGCAAGATTGTCATCTCTGTAGAGAATGTGATGGAATCTACAGAAAAACTGGTGGAACGAAGCAGCGATGGACCAAGGTGCAAGATACAACATGCATACACAAAATCTTCTGTATTTCTACACATGGAATCAAAGTGAACTGATGTACCTTGTCCAGGACCATAAAACTGTGAACTACTTAGGGTGCAGCCAACGAGACGTGTGGGAGCTGGGTGCTGAAGACCAGGCACCGTCAGTGTGATACAATTAAAAAAACACCCAACATTTAGTTTATCTATTAGAGAAAAAGAGAAAGAGGGCAAGTGGGGGGTGAGGGGCAGAGAGAGAGGATCTCAAGCAGACTCCCCGCTGAGCAGAGCCCAACTTGGGACTGGATCCCATGACCTTGAGATCATGACCTGGGCCCAAATCAAGAGTCAGCTCTTAACCCACTGAGCCACCCAGGCTCCTGGGGGTGTAAAGGGAGAGAGATATACAGCATTTGTGTGTCACTCCTGATACTGTTGTCAGTTACTGATAGGTTCATGCCTATAGGGCGTGGTCGGGGGGCTCAGTTGGTTCAGCGTCTGACTCTTGATTTCAGCTCAGGTCATGATCTCGGTCGGGGTCATGAGGTCAAGCCTGTGTTAGGGTCCACGTTGGGTGTGGAACCGGCTTCAGATTCTCTCCCTCTCCCTCCCTCAGCCCTATCCCCCTGCTTACTCACTAGCTCTCTCTCTCTCATAAATAAATAAATAAGAATAAACAGGGAAGTAACAGACTGGTAGAGTATATTTCTAAGTAATCTAGCTGATAAAGGATGTATTCATAGAAGAAGAATATAATATAAAGATATAAATAGAACCTCAAGCATATCTGTAAAAGAATATAAAAAGAAACTTCAGGTATATGAAGCATATGTACAAATTCTCAACATCTTAAGTCTTTTTTTTTTTTTTTTAAAGATTTTATTTATTTAACAGAGAGAGCACAAGCAGGGGGAAAGGCAGGCAGAGGAAGAAGCAGGCTCCCTGGGACTTGATCCCGGGACCCTGGGATTGTGATCCGAGCCCAAGGCATTCGCTTAACGGACTGAGCCCCCGGGGTGTTCCATCAACACGTTAAGTCTTTAGGAAAGCATGAGTTACAACCATAGTTCGGTAATGCTGCATACCTGTTAGATGGCCGATGCTCAGTGGCTGACCACCCCGAGTGGGAAGGCTCTCGGGCTCTCATACACTGCTCATGGTAGACTAGACCAATGAATGGTACAAGCACTTGGAAAACATTTATACGGTTTACTTTTCTTTCTTTTTTTAAAAATATTTTATTTATTTATTTGACAGATCACAAGTAGGCAGAGAGGCAGGCAGAGAGAGAGGGGGAAGATCAGAGAGCCCAATGTGGGGCTTGATCCCAGGACCCTAAGATCATGACCTGAGCCGAAGGCAGAGGCTTTAACCCATTAAGCCACCCAGGCACTCACAGGTTTGGTGAATGGAAAAACAAATGAGGATATTCATCCGGTCGAGGGCTAGTCCCTCATAGAAAGCAATAAACTCTTGAAACCCACTACCTTATGAATGCATCTCAGAATATGCTGGTGAAAGAAGTTGGACACAAAAGAGTATATATTGTATTATTCCGTTTTCTATTGCCATCAAATTCTAGAATGTGCCGGCTGTGGCATAGAGAACCAACCAGTGGTTGCTGAGGGCAGGGGGCAGGATGATTGGAAGAGGTTGCAGATGTCAGGAGTCAACCTGTGTTGATTATCTCATTTGTGGGCTCACTTTCCCGGGTGTATACACATGTCAAAACATCAAATTGTGTATTTTTGCATATTATGTATTTTGCATAGGCCCAGTGTATTGCTTATCATTTATGCATAAATAAAGCTGCCACATAAAAGAGCTAGACTGTTCTGTAGGCTAAATGGGGAATGAACTGTGGGAGAGAGGACAGGGCTGGAAGCCAGGACTCCAGGTGCAGGACCCACATTAGGGAGGGAACAGCTTCAGCTTGTGGGCAGGCAGGGCCCCGGGAAGAAGTGTTCTGTACTGGGGATTAAATGTGGGCCCGATTCATCTCCACAGTGGGCCCTCTGACTGTATTTGGAGAAGTGGGTGAAAAAGGGAAATTTTTCACCCCTGTGGTGGATTTCCAAGTACACTTCAGGGAAGCTGCAGAGACATGAAGCCATATGGTGCTTTGGGGAATCATGAATGTAATCTCGACTCTCTCCATTCTGTTCAAGCACAGAGTTGGTGACAGAGAACTGGATAGATCGAATCTATCCAGTGAGGGTAAGGACTGGAGTGATTTGGGAATGGAACTGAGCCCGGTTGTGGGGAGGTCTGCAGATCACTAGAGAATTGACAGCTCTCTGTAGGTGGGCCGTGGAGCCCCAATGGGGAGTTTTGGATAGGGCAGTTACTCCGACAATGTATGGGGGAGACGGCTCAGCCGCTGTTTGTAGGATGGGCTGTGGTTTGGGGGGGCATTTGGGGTAGTGAGGCCAGGTGGGGAGAGCTCATAAGTCTGCACTTGGAGCAGCTGGAAGAGAGGCAGGTGATTGACGTGGGAGGGACAGTCCATGGTACTTATGGGTGGGTACTGACCGAGTGGGTAGAGAAGCTTGAAGGCTGGGCTTCAAGATTGGGTCGAGTGCAGGGTGTTGAAAACGGGAGCTGGACTCCAGTCATTTTGGGCATTTCTATGGGCCTCAACAGTTCGATACATTCTTTCAGGTGTATTTTTTGAAAAGATGTTTGCAGAACTCTCTATGGAGGCAGAGCGTGGAGAAGTTCAAGTTCAGAGGGATTACACTTCTATAAAAGCAGAAGATTACAGAGCCCATAGCAGAGTCTAGTTTTTTTTTTTTTTTCCTTCCCCCTCTTGATCTGCAGCTCTTTCATGTAAAGTTACACTGCATACCAAAAATGAGAGGCAAGGCTCTTATTTTTTCTTGCGATGTGGCCGTCGAACCCCTACAGAATTGTGGTTTTCTTTATTTTGTGCTGAAAGCATTGTTTTATGGATGGAGGATGGAGTTTGGGCAAGAATTAGGTTAAGTATAGTTGTATACGTGGTTTCTTTGTGTTTTCTGTTTTTTGTTTTGTATAATACCACTAAAGAGCCTTTCCCTTGTAGTAACTGATCACATCTTATTTACCTTCCTGGGGTAGGGGGCTCTGGCAGTGGAGATCCCCACTCACGGTATCTCAGTGGCCAGCCTAGACTTCTCACACTGGGTTCTTTTAAAATATTTACTGGCTTCCTAGGAAACTGCTGCTTGAGCACTACATAACCAAACTTTACCAAACATACTAATTATACAATATTGCAGTAGGGAAGAAAAAAGCCTTGGGTTTAAAAACAGGAATAAAAATGTAGGTTGTTGGAATAGTATCTGATGCTTTTTCTGGTCAACAAAGAAGAAGAAAAAACAACCTCGAAATAGATCTTCCACTCCAAAAGAATGTGTGGAGTATGTGTACGTAGGATCATGTATGATCATCCGGACAAGTTTCTGAAGCTGGATTTCCTTTTTTGTTTTTTCCCATTAGATTCATAAGCAGAGGTTGCTGGTTAAAATGTCCCGAACTGCTGTCACCCACGAGGCTTGGACCAGATCTGAGTGTGTTATGGAAATAGATTTGATGATGAAAGAGCTAGACCAATTTGTTTTACTCAGATCCTTAATTTTTATCGTGTATCAGAAAAATTGAAATGAGGTAGAATTAGCGAGCCCAATGCAGTATTTCAAATCTGCAGTCTTTTTTTTTTTTTTTTTTTGAGCTCATCCTTAAACACATTGATGTCCACAGTCATCGGACGTTAGTGTCAACTGGGTCAAGTAATTTTCAAGTTCCAGATTCCTAGGAGTGCTCTACCAGGTTGACATGGTACATAAATTGATTTTTTGAAATACTCGCAGCATATTATGGTGTCATTTAATATATACCAGGCTGTATTCAGCAGAAATTGGAATCAAAAATTGCAAAAGCTCTATGGGGTTCAGCTTGGCAGCAGGAGAGCTTAATTTTGCTTCAACAGCTACCAGAATCCCTCATTAATTGGTGACATGGAATAGTGATTTTAGACCTTAGTGCCAACTTCCCGTTTTTCTCATAAACTACCAGATACCCATAGGCTTTGCTTTTCATAATTTAAATTATGATATTCAGGGCAATGTGGTGGCAAAGAGCACTTGGCTTTGCAGTAAAATGGACACAAATACTGAGTCGGTCCCTTGTGAGTGAAGCCCAGATAGATTAAGGGACTGGCTCAAAGATGTCCAGCTAGTCGGTCACACTACTGGGAAAAGGGACTAGTTTTTCTGCCTCTTCAGGCTCGTGTGGTCTCTACTCTGTTTTTGTGTCTTTCTGTTCCTTCCAAGCCTTTCCATGGAGTATAGGGAGTACACTGCCTTCTGTAGGACGTGAACTCTGACTACTTCTCGCAAGCCTGTAACCGACCAGGGATCTCCTCCGCGGTCTTCCCGTCCTCCTTCCTTACTGCTCCCCTCAACACGTGTGGCCCGTCACAGGAGAGGAAGACCAAGTAAAAACTTGGTGAAATAGTTGTTATTGTTTTTTTCTAAAGTCCTTATTCATACAAACAGAGCAATTGGTCTTTAAGAGGGAGATCCTGTTTAAAATACAAAACAATTAAAGCTTGCAATTTACATAGTCAAATTACATTAGCATGTTATAAGTAGCAAGAAACTGTTTTAAGCAGAAACCAGCCACAGCAGTAGGAATATTTTGAACATTCTATTTCAAAGCACTAAAAAAAGAAGAAGAAACCCAAAAGCCTCAATAAAAGATGTCATTTTTGCCAAACATAACTCCATTCCATTGAAAGTCGCTATTTCTGGTGTGGCAGCTGGTGTCACACCTAGGAGCCACACACGCCCAGCAGGGATGGCGCTGGGAAGGGGACTTTCCAGGGGAGCCCTTCGGGAAAAGCCTGGGACGGGCTGCTTTGACCGTGTGACCTAACACTGTCCCCCGCACCCTGCCTCTGACCACTTACTTTTTTAGCCTCCAGCTGTCTGTGTCCTATATACATATGTACATATATATATATATACATATACATACATATACCTATGTCTGTGTCTGTGTGTCATGTCCTCCAGAGTTTGGCCTCGCCTCGTCTATTCAGTGCTGTTCTCCATCTTCCCACACGGAGGTTGTGCTCTCATCAACTTCTTTTAATACTATCTTGTTCCTGTGTGACACGATCTAGGTTAGATAGGCAGAAGGACAGACTGATTCAAAAGCCCGGGAGGCGGTGCAGACAAGCTTTTTAGGCTGAAGGGAGATAGCTTTTTTCTGTACAATAAGGAAAAGAAACGGCCACGTTGATTTTTCAAAGTGCAGCTTTGCAGCTCTCCGATTTCTTCAAGGGAGGCCGGGAGCATTTTGCTGGCTATGGGTGATTGACTGGCTACTGCCGGCGAGTGCGTGCACGCATGTGTGTTTGTGTGCCTTGCATGTGTGTGCATGTGTGCACACATGCCCATGTGCGTTGTGTGCATGTGTGCACACACATGCATTGTATGTGTGCACATCACACATGTGTGTGCACGCGTGTGCTTGCATGTGCATACATGCATGCACGTGTGTGTGTACAGTTACGTGGGTTTTTGTGCATTGCCTGTGTGTGCATGTGCATTGTGTGTATGTGTGCGTGTGTGTATGTGCATGTGTGTGCTTGGGATACGGAGGAGGTCTTGGAGGAGTGAGAGGAATATCAATGGCCATTTTCTTTTCAGCTAATTTTTAGTGGCCCCAAAATATATGGAAAAGGGAATAGAAAAAAATCAAACAGATGAGCATGGTGAAGATGCATAGACGCTGTGTCCTGGGTGCCCATTAAAATAGAAAGTGTTCTGATTTTTTGTGCAAGTTGAGGAAGAGGCAGCAAATGAAGGGTTGGTTGGTTTGTTATCTGGGTGCTCTACTCTCTCCAACTGGATGGTGATGGAAGTGGATTGAGAGGGTAGATAAAGCTTATTTCCAAACGTTTCATTGGCTTCCACAAATGACTTGGAGTTCAGGTAGTTGGGCAGTTACGTTCAGCACTTAAGAATTTACCCATAAAGTGATATTTTCTTCTGGAAATGCATGCATAACTGCAGGGTTAATGGAGACTAAAACTTTACTTGACTGTTTATTCTGACTCATTCAGTGAGTATTTACTGATGTCCTATGGGCAGAGTACAGAGAAGCACAGATTTAAAGAAGGAGAGCCGTTATAATAAATATTACTTTAAAACAACTGAAGAAGAAACAACTTTGGGAGGAGGGTGCTGTCCAATGCAGCTGGTGTGGATAAAGAAAAGAGACATTCTCACTGATGACATCTCCAGCTAAATTTGGGAAAGGTGGGGCATAGGAGACAGTCTAATAAATTAATGTGTGACGTCACCTTGTAAAAATCATGAAGAGCTATCAAAATTCTTTTTTTTTTTGGAGGCTCAAATTCAAAAACCTAAGGTCAGTTTGAGGATGGTAAAATGTTCTATCAGTAAGAAGCATTACCCTCCGAGATCCGCAGGGCATCCACACACTCTGCCCTTGGGAATTATTTCAACCATATATTCTCTGCTTCCTGCAAAGAGAAAGCATGCAGAAGATACCGGGATGGTTTCTGCTTCCCTCAGAAGGAGTGCAGTGTAATTAGAAACACTTCAGAGAATTAGAAGACTCCAGTCCCTCAAGTCATGGCTTGCTGGGCTTGTGTATGAAAGGAAGGGCATGAACTAGTCCTGAAGGGCATTCCAGAAAGTTTAGGAGTCACAGGTGAATGCTAATACCCTGCCAACAGAAACAGAGACACCCACAGTGAGAGGATGGATTGTAAAAGCTTGATGCAAGGGTTCTTATAAGAATTGAAATCTGAGGGGTGCCGGGGTGGCTCAGTGGGTTAAAGCCTCTGCCTTCGGCTAAGGTCATAATCTCAGGGTCCTGGGATGGAGCGCTGCATTGGGCTCTCTGCTCAGCAGGGAGCCTGCTTCCCCCTCTCTCTCTGTCTGACTCTCTGCCTGCTTGTAATCTCTCTCTCTCTGTCTGCCTCTCTGCCTGCTTGTAATCTCTCTCTCTCTGTCAAATAAATAAAATAAAATCTTAAAAAAAAAAAGAAAAAGAATTCCAAGCTAGCTTTTGGAACAGGAAGAGCAGGAACTGGTGGGCTAATGGTTGTAAGCAATCCTGTTGGAATCCCTGGAGGTCGCAGAATTCCAGTCGTGAATAGACCATAGACCAGCGGGAGAAAAGGGAAGAGAAGCTGGAAGGCCAGAGCAGGGACTTGGGATCTGATGAGATGACCAGTATGGAATCCAGGGGAATTTCTAAGCAAGGCAGTGGTGCAGTGAGATCTGGGAATGATTGCTCTACCATCTGGCATCTTGGTGGAGGCTGAGGAGAGGCTGGAGGCTGGAGCCTCGGGTCGGAGGTTACTGAAGCTGAGGTAGCGGTGGAGGGAGGCTGTGGGTAGCTCAGAGGTAAAGGAGAAGCACACTTGACAGGTTGTATCTGTTTTTAGTTTACCCGTTGGTGACCATTGGTGCCGCCCCCTATAATTCCAGAGCCACTTGTGAGGAAGTAGTATTTCTGTATTGTGGTGGACCAAGAAATTCTTTATGGAAACTTCCCAGTTGGGATTGCCCTGTGTCCCGATTACAGACAGCCTAGACTATTCGAGCAGAACATGTGGTCCTTAACGCTGTGGTAGAGAAGCCTTAGATCTGGTTGTGCAGTGGGTCCCAGCATGCCTCTGAGTCTTGGAATAGTGAAATTCTCCTTCTCACCCAGAAGGTCTGTGTGGTATTGCATTTCGGTCCTCTGTCAGCATTGTCACCAGTTCCCCTGCTCTTACTGTGTTAGTGCCCATCAAGCTGTGTTTTCTGGCAGGCAATAATGGAGGTCTTGGATAATGAAACAAATGGCCTAATGAGTAACAATCACATTCTTGGAATGTAGGCTTTGTGCCTGGTATGTGGCTAGCGACCCCATAGGCGTTATTGTCCCTGTTGACCACCATTTGTCGAATGCTTACTGTGTATCCGGTACTGTGGGCTGAGTACTTCGCATGGACAATCTCTTGTAATTCTCCCAACAGTCAGCAAATAGCTAGTGTTCTTTGCACTTGGCAGGTGAAGGAGATAAGACAGGGTTCTAACGGAGGTATTGCTTTACTGAAGCAGGACAGATTCTTGAGATCATTGTTAGAGCGCTATGTTCCCATCACATACCTTATTGATTCCTTAAAAGAAACATGTCACGGCTCTCCGTGGAGTCAAGATGAGATATGGAAGAGTTTTTACGTTATTGTCTTAGACATAATTCCAGTTCTATGTGGAAAAACAAGGCAGGGACACCTGTTACTTTCTATGGAGATATTTGGTGGTTTCCTAACAATGGATCCAATATCTGTGGTGGTCCGAACGTCAGCTGCCTCTTGAAGTAGCGATACCTTTATCATTGGAGACTTTTCACTGAAGCTCTAGGACCACTTAGTATAATGGTGGTGATGTTGGACGACGCTCAGGGAGGTACTACTGAATGGCATTTGAGAGCTCTTCTGACCCTGAGATACTTTGAGATTTTAAGTTCCATTAAAACTATTTTGGGACACAGTTAAGAGTAGACCAGCAATTTTTAGGTCAGGTTTTTATAGCTTTTGGCCAAAGGCCATTCAAAGGTTAACAGGGCAGAGAGAAGTGGATATAATAGGACTTGGGAAAAAAAGTAAGACAGAGACAAAGTTGGAGTAACTTTTTGTTCAAAAGTAGGTAAACATTAAGGGTAAATTTCAGGAAAGAAATCCTCAGATCAGTATAGTACTATGCCATGTTGATTTCAGAGTATGAAATAGTTTAATCTGATTCTTTTTAAAAACCCAGTAAAAATTGAAAAAAAAAAAAGTGAGTTCTACAAGTGATGCTTGTATTCGGTGAGTTTCTATAGTAGCTTAACTTCATAAGGAAGCATTAGAAATGATAATAATAAATCTGTGTATTACCATCACTGAAAGCTTTTACTGAGCACTTTTATCTGTACCAAATCCTTTACTAAAGTTTTACATGATTTTTGTCTCTATAATTTTTACATGAACCCCATGAAATAAGTGTTATTATTAGCATTGGTTTTCAAAAGAGGATTTCGAGGCTCCAGGAAGTAAAGAAACTTGCCTAAAGGCAGTGTCTTGATTAGAACACAGAGCCCACTCTTGTCTCTGCCCTCTGCAGCCTACTACTGTTCTCATTGCCTCTGAAGAATATTCTGTTTTATCTGTAGTAAATGAATACATCTGTTGTGCTTATTTATGCGTTCGCTTGCAGTGGTGCTAAAGCCTCCTTGCTTAGATAAGCTAGGTTAATTGAAGGCAGAAACAACAGCATATTGGTTCTGAATGTTAAGCTTCAAATTATTTTGGAACCTGGTCTCTTAGTAACTGAATGTGTGGCTGTTACATTTTAGATAAAATAGAAAGAAAATCATGTGAAATCCTGAGCCATTTCTTAGAGTTGAATATGGGTTACTTTGGTCAGCGAACAGTTACCCTTAGAAGAATTTTTCATTTCTTTCTCAGCTCCAAATACACAAAGAGCAGCCTGCCTCATTAGTTTGAAAGTGTAGACTTTTTGATGCTCACTTGGAAAATCCCTGTGATTTTTAACATAGAGGTCTTATTGTCCCTATTAATCAGCATAGCTCACTCGTACCAAGTATCAGGTCAAGTAAAATTAATTTTTTTCTTTTCTTTTCTTTTTTTTTTTTTTAGCAAGAGTTGGAAAAAGAAAGGAAAGGCTCATAATCCTTCTGAGTTGTCTTGGTGGTTTTCATTCTTCTGTCCTTTTGCCTAAAAATATAAATGCATTTTATAAATCTTACTTCTCTTGGTTTTTAGAGAAAGCTTCCTGATTATCTAAAATCTTGATAATTAAATCTTTTTTTTTTTATTTTTTTTTTTATTTATTTGACAGAGAGAAACACAGCGAGAGAGGGAACACAAGCAGAGGGACTGGTAGCGGGAGAAGCAGGCTTCCCGCAGAGCAGAGAGCCCGATGCGGGGCTCGATCCCAGGCCCCTGGGATCTGACCTGGGCCGAAGGCAGACGCTTAACGACTGAGCCACCCAGGCGCCCCTTGATAATTAAATCTTGAACAAAAATCTGGATTATTGAAAATACAAATTTTAGATTCATGCATGCAGTTAAATATGGTTATCGAAGAAAATGACTCATGCCTTCGTCTCAGAAACCTCATATATCGATAGAGAAATATGGGATAAAATAATATATAAAACCACTTTCTACTCTAATTTAATGACCCTGTTAATTTCCTGTTTTGATTTTGGACATTTTTCCAAGATGATCTCTCTAGAGAGTGTTCAAATACATGGCTTAAAAATATCATGACAATATTAACCTCACCACAAGGCAAATCTTTCCATTTTACAGTAAGTTCACATTGATGTACTATACAATTAAAGCAAAAACACTTAGAATTAAGTTGAGGGGTTTTGAATTTTTAAATAAAGTTTGTTTTTGGATTCATACTGACTGAATTATATTTTTATCAATAATCTAGGAGAGTTATAATTTATGCTCCTTAATGGGGAAGTAGGTATCTGTTTGCAGATAGAAAACTTAACTCTCATTTCATGGAAAGAAAGAGTGATCTTGAACTTAGGTATGGAAATTTACAGATAAGCTCTGGTCCCAAGTGTCGGGATAGTCTCAGTATAGTGGGGTCAGTAAGGCCTCACTTTAAAAATCATCCCTTTTCACTTGTAATCTTGGGAAGGTTTATGGAAGATTTTTTTCCCCTGCTCTCCTAAGAAAAATTTTGGGAATTTTTTTAAAAATTTTTTTGAAAGATAGTTCTGGACAGAGTAGTGAACTTGCTCTCTGGAATTGAGAACCTTATTTATATCTCAGTATAAATAATAAAGTAGTGAGTGTACTCACTCTCCTAAGTTTACTTCTGTTTTAATAGAGAAAATTGCCTTAAGCTACACGATGAACTCTTTAAGTATCAGGACAGGTGAGGTTGTTGAGGACATGGGCATTCAGATTTTGCTGGTATTGCAAAACTCACAACAAACTCTGAGGTCTGCTGTGAGACAAAGATGGGGCACAAAAGATGTTTGGAAGTCCTGAAGTCAGTCTTTACATACATCGCTATTTTCTGTAAGACATTTTCTGTAGAAATTTTGTAGAAATTTCTGTAGAAATGTTTTCTCTCTGTCTTCCTCTGGAATATATTCAAATTATTTCTTCACTGCATTTTCTGGTTCCTGTTTGTTAATGGCTTGCCAACTCTGTCAAATCCAAGGATTTTTTCAAGCACGTAGAGAGGACTTTGCAATGGTTTATGGTGGCTAATCAGGTAGGCTGTTCTATGATTTACATTTCTGTAATGAACTTGGTACACTTGATGTAGATACGTAATAGACCAGGCAGAATCTTGGATAACCAGCTATCAGTTGGTCCTATTAGCAAGTACGCCACACGTGTACTAAATGTCCCTTAGTCATTTTGCAAAGATGATTTGATAAAGCTGAGAGGTCCTTTTGCTGCTATAACAAATTACAACCAACATAGTGGCTTAAAACAAGACAGCATTATCTTATTCTGAAGCCTGATGAGGGTCTCGCTGGGCTAAAATGGAGTAGGTGGAGTGGATTCCTCCCTGGAAGCTCAGAGGAGACCCCATTTCCTTATCTTTTCAGTATCTAGAGACTGCGAGCATGGCCCAGCTCCTCAGTGCCCATCCAGTCTTGTCTCATGTGGAGTCCTGACTCTGGTTCTCCTGCCTTGCTCGCTTACAAGGCCCCTTGTGATGACATTGGGTGCAGCTGGATAATTCCAGGTCATCTGCCCATTTCAAGGTTCCTACCTTTAGTGATATCTGTCAGTTCCTTTTACTGCATATGGTAATACATTTCCAGGTTCAGGGATTATAGACCTCATTGGGGGAGCCATTGTTCTGCTTTTCATAGTGTAGAGAATTTTTGTTTAATGATTCAGAATGGCTTTTGATAGAGGAAATGATTATCTCCCATTTTTGCAGATAGATGTAGCCATAACTCGTCACGATTTGCTATTTCTCCGCATCCTTTGTTGTTGGAGCATATTCAGACTGCCTCTAATTAATACTGATAGTAGTGAAGAAGTTCAGTACAAAAAGGAATAGGTATACTCACTGAGCTTTACACTAAGAGCTGCAAACTAATTTCTGCCTTATCTCCCTTAATCTTTGCAACGAGCCTCTGCAGAGGGCGTTAACTTTCTCCCGTTTTATAAATAACATTGAGAATTTGACGATTTAAGTCATTTGCCCAAGGTTACCCAGCTTGTGGGTGACAAGTGAGATCAGAACACAGGTAATGTAACCCCAGCACGGGCACCTTGGTATACATTCAAAACTCTTTGAGGAGGGGGTTATTTATTGGCAGATCTCATTGGTCATTCACATGCCATCCATGATGGGCTCCCACTAAATGAACATTGGATTCCCGAATGGTCTTGTGTAATAATATACTCCAGGAAATTCTTGACTGGTACATTTAATGGTGAGATAAATAAGGACTTAATGGGATAGGATTTAGGAACCGCTGTACTTCCTGTACTTAATGTTGTCCATGATGGTGATTATTGGCTCTAGCTTCAAGAGGAGGCCTTCTTTGCTACCATCCCTCCACCCCTGGTATTGTGGGTGCATCTGTCATATCTTCTTCTATACCTCTAGTATATCTCCCGGATGAACATTTTGGCAGTAACTCTAGAAACATCTGTTGCCCTAACCTAAGAATTAAATCGCTGCTCCCTATCAAGTGAGGAGAGCCCTTGGCAGCTCATGCTTTAATCTTCTTCAGGAATCCCTTTGGTCTAAAGCCATAGGACTAAATCCTTAAGAGTTGGGTCATTCCATATATGTAGCGAACAAAGGGAAAAACCCATGTGAAAGGCATATGATAGAACTGATAATGAAATTATGCGATGTGACCTTCTCCCAAATGCTAGTGAGGCATCCTTCATATTGGGATGCCACTTGCAGACAATCCCAGCATAACATTAGGAGGCTTTTGTTCAAACTCCAGCTGCTGTCCTAACTCCGCCAGGTGACAGCTACATGATGGTAGGCGAGCTCCTTAACCTCCTTGGGGACAGTAAAGACCTTGGCCTCTCTCAGTGGACTCTTGTAGGTATACACATAGCATTAAGATTCGGTATCTGATCTCTAAGGACACCGTAATTTCTTGAAGAAAAACTTACACGTAGTAACCTGATTCACACATATCAAAAGGATAAGCTCTGGGTAATCTTTACCAGTCATATCCTTTTGGTTTTCTTGAAAGAAAGAACAAAAGGAGCTTATGACATCCAGGAACTGATCTGATGCTCGAGGCTAGATTTCAGAGTTCTTATAGACTGATTTAATGCTTTAGAACTGAGCCATATTATTCTCCTGTTGGGCATAAACCATCTCCAGACTGTCCATTGCAGACTGGGCCACCGTGTGAGCCACAAAATACCAGACACTTCCCTCTCTCATGAAGTGTGTGACTGCTGCTTCTTGACCAACTACAACTTTGGGCTTGCTCCAGCCTATGGATGGGATTGATGGAGATACTGAAGCAGAGACTTGCCCCTGCTTTCTGACTACACCCGATCTAGCATGAACCTCTACTTCCCTAGAACATCCTCAAAATTATCCAACAAAAGCCCAGTACTATTTCTTTCTGACACCTTACTGAAATGCCTCACAGTTCCCTGGGCTGTGGATTCTCCTGCCCTGTACTGACAAAGCCAACTTGTTCAACTACAGCTAGCGATCTTGAGCTCAAGGGCATGGACATTTCCAAAAATGAATCCAGTCAATGATGAAGGCGAATAGTCAGAAGTCAAATCACAAAATTCTATAGCAGCTTTAACTTTGTTCTTCAAAATAAAGTTTTATTATTTGCATTGATATATACGGTTTTAATGATCAGTAAAAGTAGAAGGGAGTAAAACAGAAGAACAGTCTCATCTTCTGTGCTCTTTTCTTTCCCAATCCAAACAGGAAGCATGACATTGGTGTTAGTGTGCTCCTTTTAATCAGAATCTTGACTGCTCTATTTAATTTCCAACAACTCTCATTCTCTGATTTTCCTTTCTTTGTTGTATTCTCTTGGACTTTGTTGATGTAATAGCTTCCTGACTTTCTCGTCTGTAAATACAAATTTGATGTCATTTTGATTCTTATTATTTAATCATTTTCCTAGCCCAGAAATGCTGTGTGAGTGTGTGTGTGTGTGTGTGTGTGTGTGTGTGTGTGTGTGTGTGTGTGGTGTGTCTTTCACGTTTGTCTTACAGAGGGGGTTCTTTGGCTGCCTGTTCATACTGAGGATAGAATGAGAATTTAGGACAGTTGACCCATGTCTGTCGGGATGGACTTTGACAGCATGGATAGCCCTCATACTTTTGATTCCTAAATGCAAGAATGCTAAAGATTCTCTTCTTGTTTACCAACTTGTAATTCTGTCCTCATTGTAAGGAGGCATATCTGAAGACTTTATGTATGAAAGCAGTCATCTATGAAGAGTTTGTTTTCATGGAATTTGTTTTTAGATTAGTGACAGTGTATCTTCAACCCGTAAGAACATATGGCTTCAACCCTGATTGTCCTATAATCCTTTTGTTTGTTTACAGAAAAAATTAGGGAAACTCCAAAAAGGCCCCATTAAAGACTTAGAATGTTGTTTAGTGACCAGTCTAGTTTGCATTTCGTTGCTCTTCTGAACTCTTGGGTGAAACCCCTCAAAGAATTCTACTATTGTGCTCATTTTAGTTCCACTACAAGGAAGCTGTCCATTGCATTTATTTCTGACCCCTTATAGTCTAAAGTACTTTATGCATTCTAATTCATTTAATTCTTACACGGACCCTGTGAGTTAAGAATCATCCATATGGCTTTTAAAATATTGGCATTTTAAAATTTTCCTTTGCTTTAAAAACAAAAACAAGTTTTATGATCATTAAAAAGGCTTGGTTAGAATGATGAGTGTGGTGACCCATTCCTTGTCTAATTTAATTTTAGTTAAACCCAGACTGGCACATATACCCAAATGTTCTCACATATAAATTTGAACTCTGAGGTCACTCTATTTGAACATCAAAAGCTATTCTAATATTTTTTAAAAAAAGAGCTTCGTTATTTTTATCAGCATCTGAAGTGGGATATTAAAATTATCTGAATTTCCATTTACTGCGTGTTGTCCTAAGTTATTTTATGTACTTTGCGTCTGTGGCTTTGCTTTGGGAAACTAATGCTGTTTAAACTTGAACTCCTAATTTTCAAAGTAAGGGAAAAAATAAACATGATGGAAAATTCATGGCAGCAGCATGACCCCCCGGGCTGAATGGATTTCAAGATGAAATGCTTAGTGTCTGTCTATACTTACAGTGGGGAACACAGAATCGCAAATCGAAGGCATCTAGTTTTCTGGGGTCGGATAAACAGCCTTTTGTAAAATCTTACTTTTAATTGCCATGGGAATATATTCTACATATGCAGTAATTGAAATTAAATACTTGGTAATTAGAAGTTAGATTTTATTGCTTATTTAGTAAGAAAGAATCAGATAGAGTGTTTAAGAAAGAACAGTAAAAATTCAATATTCATGTCTCAAGCTTAGTGCTAATAAGCATTGATTTAGTGGTGAAGACTTTAATTTGATGAAAGCTTATGCCAATATAATGAAGATAAATATATTTGAATGAGAGTCATTTTTAGTTACTGGTAATGATGGCCTGCGAGGAGACAGACATCTTGACTTCCAAGTTTTCAGATGACTCTCACTGTGGCCTTTTGGCTGTGTGCAGTAGCGTCCTGGTGAATTTTTCGGGTGATCTCATAATGATGATAATGACGATGATGACATTGTATTTCACATGCGTAAGCTCTCTGTGGCTTCTGACATGCTCACAGGCATCGTCTCATTATTTTTACTACTACCTCCACATTTTTTGGAGGAGGAGAACACAGTAGAAAAAATATATATGATATGTCATATACATATGATAGATATGTCATATATATGCAGGAATTTGCTTAGCCAGCTGCGTGCAGAAGCTGGGAAATCGAGGTGGGTGACAACTCTCCTGCTCCACGGGTATAGAAGTCAGATAGGTCATCTGGGAGAGGGTCTCATGATTCTGGACTTGCCAATGCCACAAACTGGACATCTACAAGCCACATTTGAACCAGACATGCATTTTATTTTGCCAGCTTGGCAGTTTTGAAAGTTGAGGCTCTGATGTCCTTCATTAGCTGAGGTGCCTGAGTCCACCCACCCCATCTCCGTTCTCGATCACCTGGTTTGCACACTCCCATTTTGAGGACTTCTGAGTTCTGAAGGCAGGACGCCTGTGCCATGGGTCTGGAGAGCCTCGGTCCCCCGGTATTCTGTGTGAGTCAGGCTCCCAGGAGCAGGCAAGTGTAGGCCATGCTGAAGACATTTGCATTTTTGACCGTGGACGTGGGAATGGAGAGGCTCATGGTATTGGGGTCACGGAGGAAAGACTTTGGGGAAGGCAGGATGTCTCAGATGGACCTTCAGGAGTGCACTTCCTTCTCACGGTTTTGTATGGATGGTCTGACTCATAGGAAACAACCGGAAAATTGGGGACCTGGTTTGCTTAAAACTGGAGTAAATCACTGCTTGTATTTATACTCCTTAGTCACCAATACAATTGTCCCGCATGGAAGCCCATGAGTCATCTGAAACTTGTTGTCTCTTCCACTCCATTTGGCTGGTAGAGATTTCTGTGGCTTTCCTTTGTAAATATTTCTCCAGTATCTTCCCTACTGTCCGTCACGAGAGATTCAGTTGTGACCAAGACCTTAGTCATTTTATGACAACTTGTCTGTCTCACTGACCATGAGACTCTCTGCCTAATAGCTTCTATCATAGTCTTCATCATAGAGAGAAAGTTCTGGAGAATGGCTTAAAAAGTCCAGTAGGGCTTAGCCCCAGCATCTCTCTCCATCCTAATCTGTGCGTGTGCATTTTTCCTGTATAACTCTTATAGCTTCCTAAACACATCCTTTAATTCTGTATCCCATACCTTTGGTCCTATTATTCCCTTGTGGCAAATACACTTGACTCACGAGGCTGATGAGGTCTTCCTGCCTTTCAAGGTTTGTATCTAATGTCACCTCTTCAATGTGTTTTCTGGTTCTCCTATGTTGGAGTCAGTGGGGAATTCAATTTGAAGACAGTGGGGGAAACTCCAAAATTTTCCAAGAACTATGAGTCTCCTCTGGTGCCCAGCTTCCCACGATTTCAGCCCACCTTTTTAACCATCAGCCATTGCAGCAACAAAGATTATACTGGTATCACCTACTAGCTCCACGCTTCAGTTACATATTTCCCTTTCTTGACCTCAGCCCACTTCGGAGCTCCACTTACGTGTGTGAACCTGGAAGAGAATGCGAGTTAACCCCTCATGGGAACCCTAGACCAATGGGAGATTGGCACCAGGATCCAAACACCTTCCTCTTCTGTGTCCCCCACAGGCAGTTCTGAGGCATGCCTTCCCGGGATCTGGGGAGGGTCCCCGCTGTCGCTGACCTCCAGCTGCCCAACATGCTCAGTATACCCATGACTGTTGGAATTGGCTCTCCCTCCTTCCCTGCTGCTCTCTTCCACCTCCTGGAGATGTCTTTGGCCTGTTCCCCCCAAAGAAACTATCCACACTCAACCTCTTTTCTCAGTCTGTTTTCTGGGAGGTCCAGGCTATGTCTTAGGGGATACAGGAGCATAGGTCTATGGAAAGAAATGAGATTCTTATCTTCTATGTATATTTTTCCTAAAATTGACCTGCCTGAAATTGTATGTGAAGGTGTGATCAGTAAAAGACTTCAAGAATGAAAATATTTTGCCTTCTGTAGGGGAAGTAGGAGAGATAGAATTCCATTAAAAAGGAAAAAAAAAAAAAAAAAAAAGGAATGAGGGGCTCCTGGGTGGCCTAGTGGGTTAAGCGTCTGAGTCCTGATTTCAGCTCAGGTCATGATCTCAGGGTCATGAGATCGAGCCCTGTGTCTGGCTTCAATGCTCAGCATGGGCATAAAAAGTCCCTTATGATTCTTAAGATTCACTCTCTCCCTTTGCCCTCCCCCTCATATGTATGCACCTGCTCTCTCTCTCTCTCTCTCTCTCTAAAAAAAGAAAAAGACAAAGGAATGACAGAATTTATGGAGCTTGTGAATATAGTCCTGCATTTTGAAAACTGGATGCTGGTGGACAACACGAGTGACCCAGCCATTTTATTTTGAACTACCAATATTTCCCTTGCAAGAAATGGCATCCATGGCAACTATTTAAACTTGTGCTAAAAAATGCCGGGTACCAATTAATAAATATGAAGGGAGGCACGTGGTTTAAAATATTCTTTTAGGAAAAATGTGAACAAGCATATGAAGATCCTTAGCCTCGCCCCCAGGGTTTACACTGTGGGTCACACTGCAACTATCTAGGGAACTTCAAATGTCCTGATGCCTGGGTCCCGCCCCAGAGAGTCTTTTTTATTTGGTCTGGGGTGGAGGCGGGGGTGGTGGGGGGGTGGGAGGGGCTCTAGGAATTTTTTTTTTTTAATAGCTTAGCAAGTGAATATAATGTTAACCAGAGAAGAGCTCCACTGTCCCAGACAGCTTTGATGTCTTTGTATCCCGGGCATCGCTCTTACCGCACGTGCAGAAATGCGGTAAATTCCTCCCAGGGTCAGGTAGGATCCACAGAGGAGTTGGTTGGACCAGGTTGGGGAACTAGAGGGAATTAGAGTTCACACGCCCCCTCCACAAGAAGCACCTCAGACTCGGTTTCAGCCACCCCTCAACTTGCTGGAAAATGGGCCTACTGGTGGCAAACTAGCTCATTTTCTAAGAAAAGCAAGAAATCTGGTGTTTTATAAAAATGTGAAGTAGATGATGTTAAAGCATTGCCTGAAGTATTCCTCACTCCCTCCTTTTTATTTCATTCTGTTCGATGCCCCTGGGAGGCCAAAGGTAAATGAGCCAGGGCCAGCCAAGGACCCACCATTGGCAGCCACTGGAGACACTATGTGAGGGCCTTCCCCACGGGCCTGTAGGGCCCCCAGGGCTGCGACAAGATGGCGCTACTCTTTCCTGTACTGACAGGTGGGACGTGAAGGGTGAGTTGTGTACATTACTTACAAAAATGACATTCTTTAAATTTCTGTACAGGGTTTTCGAAGAAAATGGGGGATGGTGGAGACAGTGCACTCTTTCCATTTATAGTTTGTTTACAGTTGTTTTACTCCAACTGCACAAATTCTCTTGCCTCTTAGTTCTTTCTGAAGAGAGAACATTGCTTTGCTGTTATTCTAGGAAAGCTAAGAGACCAATGTGTAATAGGGAAAATTCTGGACCTTTCTCAGAGTGTTAAAGAAGAATGAGTTCTAGAAAAAGAAGTTTCTTTTACTTGTTGGAGAAGCGAATTCAGATATAAAATAATTCTGGATACTGCTAAGTGTACTTAAAGACATCTTGATACCTGAAAATCAAGAAGCAGAAAGCAGGCTCACATTACTATGAAAGATGGAAATTGAACAAAAACATGCTCTGTAAGTGTTTAAGACGCAGGAAAAATCTACTAGGAACACCAATTATCACCAGAAAGGAAGAAATACTTTGACTCTTAATTGGTCAAAATGGCATGTGATACTTAGAATGTAGTAAGACTTACTTGTATGATCCTGTTTTATTTCCTCAAGGAGAATGTCAGCATGTCCAATCCATAATTATTTAGCTTTTCCATATTTTAGGGTTTAGCCAGGACATCATGTAGGTGATGTATGGGGAAAAAAAAAGAAAAAAAATATCAGTTGCATTTTTTTATTTCAGGTAGATTCAAGAGCTATTTACTGAAGTTTTAATTTTTTTTCTTTTGCTTCTGTCAAAGGCCTAATTATCTATCTCTCCATATGTAAAGCTCCGTGTCACTCTTGGAAAGTACTATAGGCAACTTCACCATTTTCAGTAGAATAAGTCATGGATTATGCAGCTCTTGTCTTGCTGAGCCCATGCAAGTGGAAGGGAAATGTGGAAGGATGAAGTATGGTTTATTTAATTGTTTTAGAAGGCACACAACAACATCAAGACATCAACGTGTAGCTGCTCATAGAATAAGGATCAGAACTTCTTTTTCATTCAAACAACTTTGATGGAGCACCTGCCAGGTGTGGTTAAAAAAAAAAAAAAAGGTTTGGCTGAGTATTTAGAAACACTCCTACTCTGTGCAGACTTCCTAAAAGGACTTTGAAATTGTTTGGTGTTGTTTTGGGGATGAGAGAGTGACAGATCTGACAAAATGTTTATGTCAGAAGAATGACTTACATGAATTTTGTCTGTAATAAGTTTTCCTAAGAAATTATTACATGATCTGGGGCGCCTGGGTGGCTTAGTGGATTAAAGCCTCTGCCTACAGCTCAGGTCATGATCTCGGGGTCCTGGGATCGGGCCCTCGTTGGGCTCTCTGCTCAGCAGGGAGTCTGCTTCCCCCTCTCTTTCTGCCTGCCTCTCTGCCTACTTGTGATCTTGTCACAAGTGTGTCAAATAAATAAATAAATAAATATTTTATTTATTTATGTGTCAAATAAATAAATAAAATCTTAAAAAAATTATTGCATGATCAAATAGGCAATAAATGGCTATTTTATTTAGCTTAAAAGGACCCGCTTTACCCCTCTACACACACACACGCACACGCACACACACACATTTAGCTCAAGAAATAAACTTCATGTGTGGGTTTGAAGTTAAAAAATATTGAGCTTTAGCTCCCTTGCCTAGAGGGATATTTGAAATAGATCCTTCTAAAATCAAAAGAAGAAGCTCCATCATTTCTCTGTATTTCCACTTTGGTTCACCAGTGTTTGGTTCTGAGAGTACCAGAAGCTAGTCGGCTGCTGTGTGCCTGGGACTACTTGCCCTAAGGGGGAGAGATTCCTGGTTTTCAGACGCAGCTGGTAGAGTCACACACACACACACACACACACACACACACACACACACGCCTGTGTGTGTAGATATTTGGATATCCACATATATGTATGTAGTTATATATACATACAAATGTATGTATATCTGTATATCTACACATATGTGTTTGTTATATTCCATTTACTTTCAAATAAAAATGTTAAGCCAATTAAAGACATTTCTTTTGGGAAGCTAGGATTGTTCTGCAAAAGCCAGAACTCTGCTGGTCTAATTTTACACAAAGACAGAACTCAGACCATCTAGAGAGGTGTTTCTGCAAGCATGCTCTGTGGACATCTGCATGTATGTAATTGAAGGCACTTGTTAAAAAAGCAAATGTCTGTGGACTAGGCCAGATCTGCTGACTTCTGCTCCCTGGGCTGGGGCCTCAGTGTGTGCATTTTCACCTGTCTGGAAGAGCAGATGTTTAAATAGATGTACCCTCAGTGTCTTTCACATGGGTAAACCTTTTCCCAAGAGAAGTCCATGGCGGTGGGACTAGAGTACACATGTTCTTAGTTGTTTGAAGGGATGTACGTGTGGATGGGAAAATCACCTTCTGCTTTGGGAAATCCTAGTCCCGTTTGCACCATCACTCCCAGGCCCCCACCTGTACCAGCGCAGCGGCTGGGCACACCCGGGACTTCGGAAACACCATGACTGCTCCACTCTCGCCAAGTCAGGCACCCTTCGTCTCCCCGCCCTCGGTCCACTGCCCCTGCCTTTCCCACGATAAGTGCCTTGGATTCTGCACTTAACTGTTCCGAGCACGTGAACTACTATTTTGCTGAACATCATGCATTTTCACATAATCCTGGACATGAGGTTTGGACTTCTAATACTCAGGTATTAGAACACAGCTACTATGAAAAAGAGATGGCCTACTTATTTATTTACTTACCCCTACAAGACATACACATGATTGTAATATCAAAGGATATTAAATCACACTCATTTGAATTATGAAGAATAGATCACAGACTAGAAAAATCCACTGCGTAAATGGATAGATAAAGATAGGGGTTGTATGCCTTTTTGTGGAAAAAATACTGTTCATAAGATAAAGAAGACAGGTGTCAATGAGAGAGACAGCACAGTGCTGGAGCGTGAACTTGAACCAACGCCACCAACCGTGTCCTCGCTCTTCTCTTCCTTGTGCATTCATTCCTAGGTCTTGACATAAAGCTTTCTCTGACTTTTATCTCCCCATTCCCTCATTTAGAATCCAGTTTAAAGTGAACCCATCAGAAGACAAAACTTGAGAACCCAAAGTCTTAAGAATAAGTCTTTAAGATCTCAGAACCGAATTCAGAAATTTAGCATTCCTCAGTTGGTTCTTACATGTGCCCTTATCAGAAATCTGAATGGCATTCTCATTGCTTCTTGGTTTAGCAATTATTTGTGCTTTGAAAACTTTAGTATGAAGGAGCCAAGGGTTAAATAGGGCAGATGGAAATATTTGCAAATGGACATGCTTCTTGAAAATTCTACAGTCTGTGTGCAACTGGGGTCGAGTTTTGTCATCGGGCTTCCAGATTACTTCTTTTCTGATCCTGTTTGCAGCTGCAGTTAACTCTGATCTTATATCAGGTTCCTCATTTTTAAAACCAGGAGTTGAATCTCTGAGTGATGATTTCTTGTTCTTGGAAATCTTTGGCTCTTGGAATTACATAGTAGTCATTGTACGTTCGTTCATACAGCTGCCTTGCAGATGCTTTCCAGAGGAAGGGAGCACTCGGTGTCTCCAAGCTGCCCTGGGGAATGTGGCTAGGTGAGCATGTGGGACAGGCACCAGTGTGGAAAACAATAGTCAATGTCAGCCTTTTGTAGATCCTCCTTGGTCATATACTTAACTCAGTGTGAATCCATAGACTTCCTAGAGAGCTATTTCTAGAACAAAAATATATATTTAAATTCCTTTTCTTTATTAGATAGTTATGACATCATAGTTCTGTCTCTGAACTCTTCTCTGATGTTATTGGACACTTGGAATGAAATACCACTCCCCCGCCCCAGAGTCCAATATTTGGTCTAGTGATGCCCCCAAATCTTGGTTCATAAGATGGTTCATAAAAATATTGTTGATTACAGAAAAGTAGACTATCACTCAATATACCAATGTATTTACAATCCAGAGATTCCTTTGGAGAATGATGAAGTTGATGAAGAATTTGGATTTTAGCCGCAATTTAAAAAATTCATTAATTCATTTTCTCACCAATATTTTCTCACCAGAATCCTTAATTCTTTGACCATGTTGTATTTGTGGATGACTAGAGTGAAGGGAGATATTCAGGCCTGATAAATTTGATCAAAGGAGGAGTAAAGATTGTTGCCAGGTCCTGAAAGAGAGTGGATTCACCTTGTTTGGTGGGCTAGATCAGTAGAGAATGCCTGGGGGAACTTTCCAGATGAAGGGACAGTTAGCAGAGATCTGAAGGACAAGGCAGATAATAAGCCCAATAAGGATTTAGGGAAACTGTTCTAAGCAGAGGGAATGGCTTATGTGTAGTTCTTAAGGCAAGAGAGTGTCCTTTTTGAGTAATTAAAAGAAGACTAGTATGGTTGTAGTAGGAGTCCAAAAAGGAAAATGGAGCATGAAGTAGACCAGAATTTGAGTGGGTTTGAAAGTCAATATAAGGATGTGGGTCTTACTTAAGGGAAGCTAAGGGCTTTAAGAAGGGGCGGGGCAGAAAGCAGAGCATATAGTCAGAGTTGGGCATTTTTTTTCCCCTTAACTTTTTATTTTGAAATAGTTTAAGACCCATAAGAATTTGCAAGAAAAGGATAGAGGACGTTTGCGTACCATTCACTCTGTTTTCCCAATGATGATAGTATGTTACACAACCGTAGTCTAGTGTAAAAACCAGGACACTCAACGGTGGCCTCACATTAATAACTCTGGTACAAACCGGATTTGGAGTTCACACTTTTCACATGCAGATGTCTGTTTTGTTTTGTTTTTAAGGGGTCATTGCAATGTGTAGGATGGATTGAAGTATGGACGCAGGGAGTGACTGAGAGATTAAGAAGTCTCCAATTCAATGCCAAGGTCGAATGGAGAGATGAAGGCACCTCACACTCGCAGTGGCGTGGAGATGCCTGGAAACAGAGACATTATAGGAAAGTGGGAGGTGTGGACGTGGGCAGGGGGTGTGAGGGAGGGGAGGAGGTCCATGACTCCCGGACTCCTGTTTTGAGCACCTGGGCGGGTGGTGATGCTAGTAGTCGAGTCTGGGGGTTCTGGAGGAGAAGCAGATTTGTTGGAAAGGAAGATACATTCAGTTGTGACCATACCTGTGTAGGCAAGATGCCTGCCAGCTGGTGCTCTAGACCGAAGTCTGGTGGGAGATGGACATTTAGATGTTGTCCACATAGAGGGAGTAGTTTCAGCAAGATTATCCAAGATACATATGGTAAAGTAAAAGAGAAAAAAGGCTTAGCACGGACCCCCGGGAGCCGTAAATGTTAAGTAGGTTGACAAGAAGGAGGAGCTGCAGGGAGGTTGAAAGGGAAGAGCAGAGAAAGAATCCAAAGGGGTGGGGAGAGAGAGAGAGAAAGGGGGAGAGAGAGAGATGGATGGGAGAGCAAAAAATACTAGGTTGATCTCACACAGACAAAGGAAAGAGTATTTCGGAGAATAAAGATCCCGGTGACTTCTGTCTCTGCTCTGCCTTCATGCAAAGACATAACTGAGAATTTTCTTGTGGTTCTCCATGTGCGCCATTCTTTTGTTTTTAGGGCTTAGTGTGTACAGTTTTTCAGACTCCGCTTCAAGAGAAAGCATGCTATTTTCTGCCACATTGTTTATGTCTTCCAAGATATGATTTTGGACAGATGATCCTTGAATCCTGCCATATTTTATTGATTAATTTAAGGTGAATAGGAACTTAAAAACCGGGGAGAAAAACCAGTAAACTCTGCATAAAAGTTGAGGTTTGACAAAACCCAAGCTACTTTTAATGTGACCCAGTGATGAAAATCTATTTCCCACACTATGACCTGTTTCTGACAGAACACACCAATACTCAGACAAAAGAAATCAGAATTTGGAGGTCAGTCCGGGGTATATAAAAGCATTTCCCCAACTGACTCTACCCTCTCAGCCCCCAGTGTGGGTGGAGAAGAAATTGAACATGGGAACGCTTGGAAAGTCTTAGATGAGAGTGTTCTATATAGTGACTTAAAGAAAGGTAGGACCTAATAGAAACCTCATTTATATTTCTTTAAGGTTGGACATGCCAAATAATTTTTTTCTGAAAATAAAAGGTGTGTGTGGGGGAAACGGGTAAAGAAATAGAACACAACAAATTTGGGGCGAACCCACTGGATTTGAGAAGCAATCATCACAAATCCCAGGTGGGAGTCAAGGTGGGTGTTAGTGAGGCAGGAGTTTGGTTTATGGTAGATTTATGTTATGAGAAGCTGAGTGACTGGTTCAGAGTAACAAGCTGGAATAAGGTCTTTGAAGATCGTCTGAAATGAGATGTGAGTAAAGGTCATACTGGCTTCAGTGGCAAACACCTGAAGACTGAGCTAAGGATTAGATAAAGAAATCATGCACGAAAAGTTGGTGGTTAAATGCTGTGAGAATAAATGGAATTGAGTTTTGCCGGAGATACGACGGGGCACCTGAGAAGCTGGAGGTTACTTTCAGGACTTTTCACTTTGGAAAGGAGGTAACATTTTGGGGGTTCCCACAATGCACTATGGAAGCCGATTTGGGGTATTTCGGGTGGGTAAGAAAACTATTTGCCCGAATTTTGTACAATTCAGCAATGGAGCATCTGGTCCTTGGTATTTCAGCAGAATCCCAAGTGGGCATGAACTGAATGTGGAGAGACAGGTAGCTTAGCATGTCATCATTTCCAAAAACATAAATTGACATTAAAAATTAGGGCTGCCTGGGTGGCTCAGTTGGTTAAGTGTCCGACTCTTGTTTCGGCTCTGGTCATGATCTCCCTGAGGTAGACTTGCATTGGGCTCCTCTCTCGGCAGGCAGTAGGCTTGAGATTCTCTCCCTCTGCCTCCCACCCACCTCTACTCATACCTGTGTGCTCTCTCTCTCTCTCAAAATAATAAATAAATAAACACAATTAAAATTAAAAGAGTGTATTTATGGGATGGCTCCGTCGGTTAAGCATCTGCCTTTGGTTCAGGTCATGATCCCAGGGTCCTGGGATCAAGTCCCACATGAGGCTTCTCCCTCTGCTTGTGCCAACCCCTCCCCCCTGCTGACAAATAAATAAATAGAATCTTTTTTTAAAACTGTGTACTTATTACTTATATATTTACCCTCTACCATGTTTTCAAAAGAACTTAAGGTTGCTAAGAAGCTGGGTTTGATGGCTAAAATTATCCACGAACGTAAGAGATAAAGAATAAACATGGTAGTAAAGTTTCAAGAGTCAAAAGCAAAATGAGATCTTCATTTTATTAACTACGAGCACAAGCTTTGCTTTACTGACATTCAAAATTCCTAAATACTATATTCAGTACAGAAATCTTAATGATCCTCATGGTGCAGTCATTTCTCTGAATGGTGTCATTTACGATACAATTCTGAGCCCAGGAAATAAATGAAGGGGAGGGTAATGAGGCTTCTACGATGTCGAATGAGTCAACATATGATTAATATTGAGTCATTCTCCTTTTCTCTCTTGGCTGCCTTTCTGCAGAAGGGCTCTTGGTGTTCAGGAACTTAGTATGAGAATCCACTCTGTAACCCAAGGTTCTTGGAGGGCTCATGCTGTCAGGCGGCTAACAAGTGTTATTTCCTGCATGCTGAGGGTTTCTTCTCCAAATATGGCCGTCAAAGTTTGATTTAATTCATGCTGATTTTGGTTTTGCTCTGATAATTGAGGAGGGACCCAGGCTTTTCAAGTATTTAGAATTTCTTTTTAAACAGATAATGTGACCTTCTCTCCATGTACCCTTCCCACTGTGAACTTTGCAGACTTTAACAAGCATCTGCTTAGAATATACAGCGTTTGTGTGTTGTGTGTGTGTTTTCAAATGTGGAGCATAACAGTGATAGTAATAAATCTTACTGGCTTTCTTTTAAGTGATTCTATTTGCAGGCAGTTTCAGTTGCTGTGGTACCCTTGTGTTTAAAGTAATCTGAGGAATAAAACCATAGTAAAAGTATTTTTAAGTGATTAAAAAATTAGCACAGTACCTATTGTTACTAGTCTAAAGCATAATACTCATTTATAATGAATAATTAAATCATGTCAAAGCTATGTGATTTAAAAATAATCATATTGGAGGGGCGCCTAGGTGGCTCAGTCATTAAGCATCTGCCTGTGGCTCAGGTCATGATCCAGGGGTCCTGGGATAGAGCCCCGCATCAGGCTCCCCACTCAGTGGGAAGTCTTCTCCCTCGCCCACTCCCCCTGCTTGTGTTCCCTCTCTCGCTGTCTCTCTCTCTGTCAAACGGATCAAAATCTTTAAAAGAAATTTATAATCATATTGGAAAATGTGCCTACGACGAGAATCAGAAGGAAAAGTTAGTCATTCCTTTTCCTCAAAACACTTCTTTCCCTCCCTTCCCTGACCTATACTTGCCCATTTCTGATATTTTTCCATCATCTTTGTGAGCTCCTCTGCCTGGACCCCAGTCCCCAGGCTGGTTGGGTTTTCTGTAACTTCTTTTTTTTAGTGCTACACTCCCCACAGGTGTCATTACCATCTGTCACCATAAACACTATTATGGTTTTACTGACTCTTTTCCCCTTGCTGTGCCTTTCATCCCTGTGATGTATTCATTCCACAACTGAAGCCTGTATTTCCCACTCCCCTCCCCCAATTTTGACCATCCGCTCAACCTCTTCCCTCTGGCAATCATATGTTCTTTTCGGTATTTATGGGTCTTTTTCTGCTTTTTGTTTGTTTCTTTGTTTCGTTCTTTAGATTGTGCCTTTAAGTGGGATCATATGGTCTTTGCCTTTCTCTGTCTGACTTTTCACTTAGCGTAGCACCCTCTAGGTCCATCCGTGTTGCGAGAAATGGCAAAATCTCATCCTTTTTATGACAGAGTAATATTTCTGTGTGTGTGTGTGCGTACAACACATTTTTTTTTTATCCATTTATCAGTCCGTGGACACTTGGGCTTCTTCCATATCTTGGCTACCATAAGTAATGCTACAATAAACACAAGGGTTTCAACTTTGTGTTTTTGCTTTCTGTGGGCAAATACCCAGTAGTGTGATTATGGATCATAAGGTAGTCCTATTTTTAATTTTTTTTTTAATTTTATTTATTTGACAGAGAGAAACACAGCGAGAGAGGGAACACAAGCAGAGGGAATGGGGGAGAGAGAAGCAGGTCCCCCACGGAGCAGGGAGCCTGATGCGGGGCTCGATCCCAGGACCCTGGGATCATGACCCGAGCCCAAGGCAGATGCCCAATGACTGAGCCACCCAGGCACCCCCTATTTTTAATTTTTTTGAGGAAACTCCATTCTGTTTTCCACAATGCCTTTACCAGTTTGCATTCCCACTCATAGTACACAAGGAGAGGGTTTGTTTTTTCCCCACATCCTGGCCAATACTTGTTATTTCTTGTCTTTTTGATTCTAGTCATTCTGAGAGGTATGAGGCTATATCTCATGGTTTTGATCTGCATTTCCCTTATGATGAATGATGTTGAGCATCTTTTCATGTATCTCTTGGCTATCCATATGTCTTCTTTGGAAAAATGTCTATTCAGGTCATCTGCCCATTTTTTAAAAAGATTTTATTTATTTATTTGACAGAGAGAGAGATCACAAGTAGGCAGAGAGGGAGGCAGAGGGAGAGGGGGAAACAGGCTCCCTGCTGAGCAGAGAGCCTGATGCGGGGCTCGATCCCAGGACCCTGGGATCATGACCTGAGCCGAAGGCAGAGGCTTTAACCCACTGGACCACCCAGGTACCCCCATCTGCCCATTTTTAATTGGATTTTTATTATCAGTATTATTATTTGGTGTTTGAGCTATAGAAGTTCTTTATATATTCTGGTTATTCACCCTTTTTTTTTGGTTATTCACCCTTTGACAGGTCATATCAAATCATACATCATTTGCAAATATCTTCTTCCATTCAGTAGTTGCCTTTTCATTTTATTGATGGTTTCCTTTGCAGTACAGAAGCTTTTTATTTTGATGTTGTCCTAATAGTTTATTTTTGCTTTAGTTTCCCTCGCCTCAGGAGTCATATCTATAAAAATGTTTCTATGGCCAATGTCAAAGAGATTATTGCCCATGTTTTCTTCTAGTTTTATGGGTTCAGGTGTCACATTTAGTCTTTAATCCATTTGGAGTTTATTTTTGTGTATGGTGTGAGAAAGTGGCCCAGATTCCTTCTTTGGCAGGGAGCTGTCTGGTTTTCCCAGCACCATTTTGTGGAAAAGACTGTCTTTTCCCCATTGTATCTTCTTGCCTCCTTTGTAACCGCATAAGTGTGGGTTTACTTTCGGACTCTGTATTTTCCTCCATTGATCTTTTCGTCTGTTTTTGTGTCAGTTCCCTATTGTTTTTATTACTTCATCTTTGTAGTATATCTTGAAATCTGGGATTATGACACCGGCAACTTTGTTCTAATTTCTCAAGATTGCTTTGGCTCATTGGGGTCTTTTATGGTTCCACATAAATGTTAGTACCATTTATTCTAGTTCTGTGAAAAATGCTCTTGGTGTTTTGATGGTGATTGCCCTGAATCTGTCGAGTGCTTTGGGTGGTATGGTAACAAAATGCTACCTTTCCCCTCATCGGGCCTGCAGTAAGTCCCTCAGCTTCTACTTGTAAATATCCTTTGAGTTTATTTTCACTTCTGCTCATCTCTGTTGTCCATTTCCTAACCTCAGCCGTCACTATATCTTGCTTGAAAATACTGCATTAGCACTTGGCTGAATGTTCCTCCCTCTCTCAGTTCATTCACTGCAATCCTAAGTGATCTTTTAAAAATATAAATCAGACCCTGTCATTCACTATCCTTGTTTTGCTTTATTAGTTGCTTTTCACTTCACCAAGAATCTAGTTCTTCCTCACAGTCTTCAAGGCCCCGTCTGAACCAGTTCCGCTTCTGTCCTTAGATTCACCTCCAGCCATTTCTCTCTTGATCAAAATGTTCCACCCCCCCCTTCTCCAAACTTGAGACTGAAAACATTCTGTTCTTCCTGCCTTGACTGCCCTCCTCCCATGAGGGGAGCATCTTATCCTTAAATATTAGCCCAATTATTACATTTTTTAGATAGGTCCTTATTTCAGAGCCTAAAGAGGCCTTCCTGTGGAGTTTGCATTTAGCACCTATTTTGTAACCTTCCAAACACTTTCTCTGTTTCAACAATATTGTTTGTTGACCTTTGTGTCTTGTTTCTTCTCCTACTAGAATTGTAGCTCTGAGAGGACAAGGACACTATTTCACTCATCGCTGTGCACCCAGTGCCATAGTGAGGCACTCAAGACATGCTTGGATGGACAGATGGATGGATGGATGGGTGGGTGGATGGATGGATGGATCGAAGGGGCAGGTATCTGTAGACTGCTGTATAAAACTAACTGAGAAACCTGGAGTCTTGAAGAAGCACTATGGGATGGAAATGAAATATGACATCAACCATTTTCCTAAGTTTCATGATTAATTTGTTTCTGGAAGTTTTTATTGGGAGGATAAAGTGAGACAACAAACCCCAAGGCACCTCAAATAAAAATACTCCAAGGACTTTCTTCTTGGCAGCTCCCCTTGTACTGGGACTCCGCTCATGAGGAAAGTTAGTGTCCTCATGGATTCTCCCCCTCTTCGGGTACCTTGGCCAGTTCATCTTCTGCTCATTCCAGAGACTGACAAAAAAGTAGAAAGTGGGAGGGGCTGTGTGCAGATTGTTTGTGTAGCAGCCCCTGCATCTTTAGTGACTGAGTCCCACCTGTGGGTATCATGACTCAAGTGCTACATAAAGGAGTTCCTTGAAATCTTGGCAGCCACTGCCCCAGGAGTATTCTACAAGCCGTGCCTCATGTCTGCCCCCTGAATCCTTGTGTTCCAGCTAACTGCCTCAGGCTCCAGAATCAGGGTCTCGGGCTCTGTTCTGCCCTTTGCATTCATTCCTTTAGCTAGGTGTCACCAGACCCCACTTTACCTCAGCACTCCACAAGCTTAGCAGCCAACTCTCCTCCCTTCCATAGCCTGTTTGGGACTTCTAGAACCTTGGCCTGGCAAAACCCTGAAGGCCCCCCTCCTTTGACTGGCTGGAATCATTCAGACAGTTTTAGATCAGGTAACCACAAATATATTGTTTGCATTTCCAGTGCACTTTGTGTTATGAAGCCTCTGTCTTCTGTATTTATTTATTACACTCAACCTCCTTGGCTTCATGGTCTGCCTAAATTTCTTTATGGCTTCCCTGTTTCTTCTTGTCCTTTGCTCACTGACGATTGTGACCTTATTTCACCAGGAACATATTTTTGGGAATGGTTTTCAGATTTGTAGGTATGACTTCGTTCCATAAATACTGTGCTCGTGACAGCAGCTACTCTAGGTCACTTTTTCAATCATTTGTGGATAATTATGATTGTGTTTTAAGCCCATCAGTCACTATTATCTGTATTTATCTGCAGTGGCAGAATTTGAACCTAGAATTGTTGCATTGGAAATATAATAAACATTCAATATTTGCCACTGAAAGAGACAAACTGTGAAAGGACAGTGTGGTACAAGGGGATAAATAGATAGTGGATTCAAGTGACAAAATCACCTTTTTCTCCCTCCTTCCCTTCGTCCTTTCCTCCCTCCATTGGCTTCTTTGGCAAAAATTTAAGATCGCTAACTCATTAAATTTGAGTGCAAAAACCATGATATTAATAGTTTTTGTTAGGTTTATAAATTGTACATTTCAAATTCCTACTGTAAAAATACTTAACATGGAAAGCACTTAATATTTACTGTGTTATATTCAGACTTCTCTGAAATATATATGTATTATTGGTCATTAATTACACTAATTGCAAAATGGCAACATTTTGCATTCTTTCTTGGAACATTGTAGTTCTATCTAATAAGCATACCACGAGGTCTCTTTTTATTTTGAATTCAAATACAGACATTCACCCAAACTGACAGTAAGCTGTTGTACAAATTTATTCCCCCTCCACATTTGTATATGAAGTCCACCTGAGGCAGGCTTTTGGGGAGAGGAGGAGAGAAAGGGAAAGGGGATGTCCTCGAGATCAATGAGAGGACAAGTGTGAGCACACTGGTGTCAAAATGAGTTGAATTCCATTGCTGAATTCAAGAGATGGTTCTGTATTAGTAGTTGTCTCCCTGTGAGAGACACAAGACAGGTTCGAACTTCTCTCATGTGGAGGATGAATTAGGTCAGAGAAGGAATCTCCCTGAATGAACCATCACAGAGTTTTCTTTCCTATAGAATTATTGTCAAATGACCACAGTTCCCTGCTGATACTAGTACAGTGGATTTATGGAATCTTTACCCACTGGCTGAAGGTCTGAGAAAGACAGAGAGAGACAGACACAAAGAGAAACAAAGACGCAGAGAGAGAGAGAGAGAGAGAGAGAGAGAGCGAGAATACGAATGTCTGTGCGATGAACGGAGGTTGGAAGCATGTTTATTTCAAGCAGAAGTCAGTAGACCCAAGTTCAACTTTAATCTCTTCCATGGACTTGGCAGGCATCTAACCCTGTTGTGCCTTTGTATTCTTATCTGTCACGTCGGGGATAATAGTAACATCTGTTCTACCTACTGCACAAGTCTGTGGCAATAATAGAATGAAATGTTAGATGGGGAATTGTTTTGAAAGCATGCAATGCTCTCTGCAGATAAAAAGTCATATTATCCAAGCGTAGCGTTCTTAACTTTTGCAGAAGTGGAGATAAGTGAGAGAGAATGTTTGCTTTTGGATTTTATTATTGGGACAATTTATTCAAATTATCGATACAATTTTGTATTGTGGGCTTATAAGTCAGGCAATTTAGTAGAGTGAGGCTGAGAAGTGAGATGGGTTTATCTTTAGATCATGACTCTCATCTGTCCTCTACTGATTGTGGGACATTGGACTGGTTATGTGGTTGTTGTGAACCTCAGTTCCGCCGTGGCAAACCCAGCAAGTCCTTGTGAGGTTTCTGGAGCTGGGGCTCCTCGCTGAGGAACACGGATTAACCATGTGATGAATGGTAGTAGCAGTTAGTATAACTACCACTCTGATCTCATGTTGTCCTCATTGATTCATTCTCTACACTTTGGTTAAGAAGCTTGGAAACTACCAAGTTTTTATAACCAGGAGTACGATTGCCTGGTTTTTAAATTTGCGTCATTAAGGAGTTTCTCGGTGTATATGTCATCTTCCTTCAGGCTGACTCAGAGCGTCTCATGTATTAAAGCCCTAATGCAAACTAAGGTGTTTGGAGATGAAATGGAACGACGTTCATCAAAATAGAGCCTCTGCTTCTGAAGACCTGTGGGTCACTATAACGAGGCTAAATTTGGCTCGAATTTCCTGTTAGCATCCCTGGAGGAAATAATGAATGACCCAAATTATAATTTTCAGCCAAGAGAAAATACACACATTTTGGAGGGTGGGCGGTGGATAGAGAAACGTGTTATTTTCCTGCTGCTGAATTCAAATAAATGAAAGGTAATTTAAAATGTAGGGTAATTTATCCCAGATTTTAAATTTGAGAAGTACCTGAATGACAGGAAATTTTTCTAAAATGATTTCTTTGATGACCAGCCTTAAAATCAAGCCATTGAGGTTGTTGAAATGGCAGCATGTAAACACACAGCAATGACTGGGTTTTCAAGAGCTGGACAGAAAATCATGGTGCCCCATCTATGCCCTGGGCGGGGTCACCCTGGGTGATGGGTGTTCATGGCGTCATCAGCTTGACCGTATTGGAAACAGCTACATTCCAAGTGATCTCGATTATCTGAGTGTCTTGAGAGAGAAACAATTGCTTCAAAATGTTGAATTGCAATCGGGCCTGTAAATATATGTCTCATGTTTTCTTCCCAATCATTGCTCTGTTTTGCCATTTAGAGATCGAAACTTTAAAAAAATAAGACCAGGCCACATGGTTCTTACTGTCTGTAACTTAGCATGAATGGTCTTATTTATTCACGTGGAAAGCACTTGGCGGTACTTCTGTGAGGCCGCAGATGTCTACTTCCATGATATGAAAGAGAAGGTCAGAGGATGGGAGTTTGATCTGGGCTCTTTTGGACACTGTTCTATTTTAAGTTAGGCTTGCTAGAGTGAAGTAGCTGTAAAATGCATCTCCAGGGGGCTGAATGACTTGAATAGTTGAATGGAAGGCTTTCACATTGACTTTTTGCAAGTTGGTGAACACATACGAAGAACAATAATTTCCTTTTCCTTTAATTAGTACAAGTCTGCTCCATCTGTTAACATCGAAGCGGTGATTTCGAGAGCTGCTGCATATTGTTCCTAGGTAGTTTGAATGAGCACAGAGTATTAGTTAAACCAGGAGAAAGCTTATGTGATATTTGGACGCATAGATTTTATAGGTTAACCATCTTCTCCTTGCCCCAACCATTGTTTTTTTCTTTAGAGTTAAAATGTCTCAATTGCATTTCATTTCTCATCTATTTTAGAACCATAGGGTAAATATGAAAAGGGAAGAGTCAACTGGAAATTATTTGCAATGCGTGTAATAGACAAAAGATTTGCAATGCATGTAACAAAAGATTAATAGATAATTAATAGTTAAAAGATTCATCAGAACTATGTTGGTATCATATATTTTGGCCCAACGATTCCCATGTTTTGTATCAGATGCTGATTTTTGGTTTGAATGCTGCAAATCCTTGTGATTTCTTCATGACCGTTTTTGCTACAGGATGGGGAAAGCCGCAGCAGAATTAGTGGATGTGAAAATACAGCCTGAAACTTGCTGAAAGCTGATTTTCAGTTTTGAGGGAACCTCTCCATTGGTCAGGAGCTTTGCAGGATTAAGTATTATCTTTCAGAAATGGGGGCCGATTGATATTTCTTTGCTCTCGGCAGCTTCTACCTACAGAGCTTGTTCAGGAAAGCCGTCACACAAGAAATAGGACCCACTCTTTGGACCAAATTGTAACCATTGGGGTAGTGAGAGGATGACTCCCAGAGTTTCTCTTGCTAGCAGAAGACTCCCCGAATATTTCGCAGCAGCTGGGCGGAGTTCCCCTGTTGTAGTGACTTCTGACATTAGCGACTCTTAAGGGGTCTTTCGATGATTATCTGAGTAAATCATCCATGGGGGTTTGGAGTTCTGAGGGGCCACCTGCAGAGGCTATACTGGAGATCGGGGAGACTTTGCAACTGCGTTTAAAATATTTAAAATTTTAAAATAAACTTAAAATTTAAAAGAAATTTAAAATTTTAAATAAAATTTAAAACGCTTCTCCTGACACACGAACCTGAAACGGACCACTGAGAGTTAACGAGATTGTGAGTCTTGTTTTTGCTTTTGTAGCCAAGAAGCGGATTGCAGAAGTTTTATGTGACATTTTTCAACTGCTTTGGCCGATTTTCACTCTTAGTGATCATTTAGTAGCTTTGACTATTTTTTTTTAAGTGCCTGGAAGTCTTTGACAAAGGGAGGGAGCAGATATTAGTTCTCACCTGTTGGGGCATGCCCCGCTTGGTCATGTTTGCTATTGCCTAGTGTGTCTTCGGCAAGGGAGAGAGGGAATCAATGGAGAGAAAATTCTAGGCCTCAGAAGATAGCCTGAAATCGGAGAAGAGACCTCAATCTTTCCTAATATGCAAAAGTTGCCTGAGAGTCAGTGATTCAAAGTCCAAGAAAACGTAGGATTTATGAGACAGGGGTTCTCCCTATTAACATAGTAGTAAGTTGTGGCTGTAGCATCCATTAATCAATGAAATACATGGCAGAAGACCTCCATGAACTCAGTAATATTTTAAAGTACATTTGTGTTATTTATTTATTTATTTTTTTATGTCTGGTCTGTCACCTGTCAGCCACACCCCTTCTCCTCCTTCACTGAGTTCCTGAGGTTTTGGAAAACACTGAAGTTCTCTCCAGCATTCAAGGAGCTAGGAGACCCACCACCTGCCCACCTGAGATCTCATTCCCTTGTCCCTTTGCTTCTTGTTCAGCTACAGAGGTCTCTTTTCAAGTCTCTGGACAGATCAAGCTCATTCCAACCCCTTCCCCTTTGCATGTGTTTCTTCTTTGACCTAGAATGCTCTTCTCGTAATCTTTACATGGTTGGATCCTATCGCCATATCGTCCTCAGTTGAGAGAAGCCTTCATGACCCTCTCTGGCCTGAAAGAGCCTTCCCTGCTCTTTGAAATAAGGCTAGCACTGTGTGGCTCTTGCTAGCCTGCTCTAGGTAACCACAATGTACAATATCTTTGGTTAACGTTGAGAAAACGGAGGCTGTATTTATTGATTGTAATCTTGCTGGCTTCCTTGTTAGAGAGGTGGGTGTACATTTCCCTACACTTCCCTAGGATTGCCAGTTTTTACCTAAGGTTGTGTAGAAAGACAGTTTCTATCGAATATCCTTTTGTGTCTATTCAGGAACATCCTTTGCAGTAAGTAAATGAGAAAGTGGACTTCTCAGTTCATTTTCTGAAACTTGCAAGTTTGGAAGACCCATGTCTGGAAATCCTGGCATTAAATCATCTGGGGGATATTATACCACCTAATGAAATTTTTTAAGAAGGAAAGGATTGTCATGTTGTTTTCAGCACTTATAAATTAAGGCACATTAAATTTTCAGGGTGTTAGAAAAATAATCTATCTCCAGCCATGCGTCGAAGCCAACTCTTACTGGCTCATAGAGGAGCTGCTTGTTAAATTTTCAGGAATTTTGCAAGCAGGTTGACTTTACATTAGTAGCTTGAAATTGGCTATGGTGGGAGTATTTATACCATAGAGATTGGCAAATGCTACAAACCGGGGTTTTTTGGTTTTTTTCCCTTCTGGAGAGCCAGTTTACCAACACACCATTATATGTAGCCAATATTTCAGAGGCTGACAACTTGCTGATGACAAATCAATAGGGCTAGCTCAAAATAACCAAGTTCTTTTATGGTGTTTGTACTTCGAAAGCTACACATTTGGAGCCTGGAAGAAGAAAAAAATTTAAGAGATTGTTTATACACAGAAGCAGACAGGAAGGATCAAAAATTGAGATCTTTGTATTTGCTTCCAACAGCCCCAGGTGGGGCTGCTGCATTCGTGCAGCGCGTTGTTAGAATATGTACTCCAGGAGGAGATAGCCACCTTCTGGAACTTGCGATAGCAGCTTTCCCCAGCTCCCACACTGATAACGCAGCTCACAGGTCTCACGTGTGCCATCGTCTTTTAGTTACAGCGAGCGTCTTTGACTCTTTCTTCAGCAGAAGAGAAGGAGTCAGAGGATTGTGAGGTGGAGGTTCTGATGGATTATAGTCCATAGGGTTGGAACAGGTGGAGCCTAATGAGAGCTGACCTCACGTTTCAAGCTCTTGGCGAGAAAGGACTTAAAATTTCATGAAGAGGCAGGGGATTAAGGATTCCTCACCAAGAACCTCTTTGAGTTATGCCCCACAGGGGCACGAGATGGACCATTTGTGATGTTTCAGAGGCGAACGTGTCATTGGACAATACTCGTGTGAAGATAGAAATGATAAGACGTGGGTCATTTCTCAGTTTGTTTTAATGTGACGCAAACTCATAGATGAACACCTTCGGTGTGTTTCTTCAGAGACTTGACACTGAATGTCTTGCACTTAAAAAGACACATGAGAAGCAAGAGCTTTTTGAAGTTCTCCTTCCCCACTGACTTCGTGATAAGCATTTGAAAAATCTGGATGATTCTGAGAGATTGTGTTAGACCACATTGTTTTTCACCTTTTCTAATGTCTTAATGAAACAAGTTAATAGTGCTGCTTACGAGAAAAGAAAGCGGCTTTCTTCAGTCATCCTTGGACTGAGCGTATTATTTATTATTATTATTATTTTGGATAGGCTTTACTTCTAAGCTGGTGGCATTTCTACGGCTTAGATTTTCAATGGAACACTGCACATAGTTCCTGAAGGATAAGAAACCATCTGTAGCTAAATAAGTTGGGATTCTGGCATTGATAGCGTCCAGGCTTTATTTTATTAGAAAATATGGGTCTGGGATGCCTGGGTGGCTCAGTAGGTTAGATGGTTGCCTTCAGCTCCAGTCCTGCATGGGACTCCTTGCTCAGCGGGGAGCCTACTTCTCCCTCTCCCTCTGCCGCTCCCCCTGCTTGTGCTGTCTCTCTGTCACTGACAAATAAGATATTTAAAAAGAAAAAAGAAAATATGAACCTATTGATGACCTTGCTCTTCAATGCAAAGAAAACAAAGGAATTTTTAGTCAAGAGGATGTTTATACTATTGTGATTAAAATTAAGTTCCTGAAGATCAAGGAAGTCCTGATGTTCGGAAACGTGATCCTAGAACAAGAGATCTTGTTCTAGATCTTGCCATTCTTGAGGTCAGAGATGGTGAAGAGAATTAAGAAAAGAAATTACATGAAAATCATAGATGGGGACAGCGTTCTTGATCTTGTATTGAAGACTCAAGAGAAACAGCTCTGTGCCTCAGGAGAAATGGAGTTTTGGCAAGCTGAAATGGAACAAACAAAGAGCTGAAAAGCCTTGTCAGACTAAAATAAAAGTCTCACTTGTAAAACAGTCTAATCTGAAGTCCCTAACAACTGGGCTCTTTATTAGGTGAAAGTTTCTGCCATTAGTATTTAAACACAGACCATATGAGCAAGAATCTATTGAATAATCCTGAATATGCCAACAATAGCTAATCCATATTAAATGTGTCATTATTTAAATGAGAATTAAATGAGATTATTTTTTATTTTTCCTCATAGTAGTTGCTTTTTATAAACTACCTTCAAAATGAAAGACTCTTCCACATAAAAGAGCATGCCCATTCTAGAAAATTTTATAAACTGAGAAAGGCAGAAAGAAAAAAAATATATAATCTTATTTATTTATTTATTTATTTATTTATTTATTTATTTATTTATTTATTTAGAGAGAACATATGCATGAGTGCAGGTGCGGGGAGGGGAGGAGGGAGAGGGAGAGAGAGAATCTCAAACAGATTGCACACAGCGCAGAACCTGAGATGGGGCTTGATCTCATGACCCATGAGATCACGACCTGAGGTGAAACCAAGAGTCAGACACTCAACTGACTGAGACATGCAGGAGTTCCTGTAATTCCGTTACCCAAGGCACCTGATGCCAACATGTTTATTTCCTTCTAAAATTGTTACAGGTCATGATTGAATATTCTCTTACTACCCGTTTTGTTACTGCTGTTAATACTATTACCACCTTCTTCAGCTGCTATTTACAGAGAGTCACCTTCTGTTTTCAGAGGTCTTCACGTATAATTCTGTTCAGCTGGTAATTTTTTTTTCCAGTTTTACTGAAACATTCTTGACATGTGTCCCTGTATGAGTTTAAGGCACACAGCATGGTGGTCTGATTTGCATTTATTGTGAAATGATGACCTCAGTAAGTTTTACCAACCAACATCGCATATGGATATACTAAGAAGTGAAAAATTTCCCCCAACGACTCTCTCTCTGTATCACAGAGCGGTGTTAACAACAGTCATCCTGCTGTCCATCATGTCCCTGTATTTACTTAGCTTCTAATTGCCAGTCTGGGCATTTTGACAACCTTCCTCTAATTCCTACTTCTCCAAGCCCCCACCTCTGGTAACCACAAATCTCATCTCTGCTCTATGAGTTTAGTGTGTGTGTCTCTTTAAAATTAGATTCGAAATGGCCGCCTGGGTGGTTCAGTTGGTTAAGCAACTGCCTTCATCTCAGGTCATGATCCTGGAGTTCCAGAATCGAGTCCCGATTTGGGCTCCCTGCTCGGTGGGGAGCCTGCTTCTCCCTCTGACCCTCCTGCGCTCTCTCTCTCTCCCCGCCCCCCCACTCACACATTCTCTCTCTCTCAAATAAATAAGGAAAAATCTTAAAAAAAATAAAAATAAAATTAGAGTCCACATTTAAGTGAGATCATACACTATTTGTTTTTCTCTCTTGGACTTATTTCACTAAGCATAATGCCTTCAAATTCATCCAGGTTGTCACCAACCATAGGATTTCCTCTTTTATGGAGTAATTATATTTCTGTGTGTGTGTGTGTGTGTGTGTGTGTGTGTGTGTCTGTGTGTGTGTATGTACATGTGCACACGTGTAAGTACCACACGTCCATCCATCAGTGGACACGTAGGTTGTTTTCCCTGTCTTGGCTGTTGTGCATAACGTGGCTGTGAATATGGGGGTGCAGATATCTTTTCAAGTTAGTGTTTTTGTTTCTTTTGGTAATATTCCCAGAAGTGGAATTTCTGGATCATATGGTAGAACTATTTTTAAATTTTTGAGAAACCTGCCTACTGCTTTCCATGGTGGCTGCATCAATTTCCATTCCCACCAACGGTGCATGAGGGTTCCCTCTTGTTCACACCCTCGCCAACACTTGTTACCTCTTGTCTTTTTGATGATGGCCATCCTAATAGATGTGAGGTGATATCTCCTGGTTTTTTTATTCTAAATTTTTTAATTCAAATTATTCTTTCATCTCTACATTCTCTTATAAAACATTTTCTTACTCTAAAAACAATTCTGTATTCTGTTTTTTCACTTAAAAATAGTACAAGAATTTCCCCCATGCCATTAACATTCTTCATAAACAACCTTAATTGCATCCTAACAGTCCATTCTAAGTATAGTTTTCATAATGAAAAATTTTCAATTGTTTTTATTTTTTATATACCTTTATTAAATACCAAAACCATTACAAAAAATAACGTGTGATGGCAATAGTCCAGTTCGACTGAGGTCCAGAAGAAAAGGCACCTGGAAATGGGGAGGACTAATGCTTTACTCAGTATTCACTACTCAGGTCATTTCTTTGAGAACCACTTGTGAAGCAAATGTGGACAAGGACCAGCTTGTAGTCAGATACTTGTCAAATTAATGTTCTTAATATAAAATTCCAGTTGTGTTGCTTTCTCTCTGTGTTGTTAAGGTCTTGCTTTAATTTTATCCCCAACAGCCCAGTGATTGTGCTTCTCCTGACAAGACATTTCTTGGTTTCGCTTTAATTTTTGTATCCTTAGGAAGTCATTTGGAACTTCTTACCCCTGAGAATCAAATTATCACCATCTTTAAGTTCTGCCAAATTTTCCTGAATCCCAATTATAGAATTTGTAAGTATCTTTCTCTCTGACTGCCTCTTTCATCCATGTCTAAATCCCATCATGTTGAAAAACATCCTGTTCAGTGGTTTTATCTGCCCGGTTACCTCACTGTATACCACTTGGAGAAATAGATTTTCTCTGAAAAATGTGTAAGGTATGGATAAAGAACCATCACATTTCTACCATTTATTTCAAATTGTTAAATAGGAATCTGATTCTTAAAATTTTTTTAACTAAAATATTATTTTTTTCAAAGTTTTTATTTATCTATTTGTCAGAGAGAGAGCACAAGGAGGCAGAGCAGCAGGCAGAGGCAGAGGGGGAAGCAGGCTCCCTGCCGAGCAAGGAGCCCAGTGCAGGACTCGATCCCAGGACCTTGGGATCATGACCCGAGCTGAAGGCAGCCGCCCAACCAACTGAGCCACCCAGGCATCCCCAAAATAATTATTCTTGAAACCTGTGCTATAATTAGTGTTATCATAGACACTTGGAATAGAGTAGAGAAAAAACTAATGATCCCACCCTCATGGAGCATAAGGTCTAGTGGAAGAGGCACAGAAAAAATAAGTAAATAGTTTTTTTACTCTGCTGGTACATAGTACAATACATTCTGATGTTCTTTTATAATATGAAAATACCATGATAATAGTGTCTATTCCATAAAATTCTCTTGTCTCTTTTTCACATTTAAACTAAGTTGTAAACGTCAATTTAAAGTGCGTGTCCATTGGATTTCCCATAATTGTGATTAAAACACATTCTAAAACAAAATGGGATGATTTGCTTTTGCTTCTTTTTGGTTGGTCACACGTGCATTCAGTGATACTTTGTTTAAAGGAGAATTTCTCAGTGCATTTCTCACAGCCATGGAATGACTTTGTTCTCTGATCTTTCAGAAAATGATTGGATGCCTAACAAGAAAACACATTGTAGTGTGCCAGGACTCCGTACGTCTCTGCCGAACTTCACAGACTATGAAAATGCTTGTCTGATGTGCCAGTAAATCTTCCCTCTCTTTCTCTAGGTCCAAGGATCTCATAAAGGAAGCTATCCTTGACAATGACTTTATGAAGAACCTGGAGCTGTCGCAGATCCAGGAGATTGTGGATTGTATGTACCCAGTGGAATATGGCAAAGACAGTTGCATCATCAAAGAAGGAGATGTGGGGTCACTGGTGTACGTCATGGAAGGTATGGTTTGTAACTCTAATCCCCTGACATTCAGATACTCTCTTTTCATCTTATCAGCTTGCACACAGATGGTAATGTATTACATGGGGCAGTTCCATTTTTCTCTCTTTTGTTGTCAAGAAGCAGTTTGAAGAGAGGCGGAACACTACTTGGAAGCAGTGGTTGACTAGTTGTACAAAGGGTTTGTGTTTTGAATATTAAGCTGCGGATCTAGTATTGTTTTAGACATGGAGAAAGGATGATAGGGTGAGAGAAATAAATGCTGTTTATTACAGTGCGGACGTCCACACACCATTGGGTCATTGAGCAAGCTCACGGAGCTTCCCGAGAAGCTTGAGGCTGTTGGAAAGTATTTTTGGCCAAATAATCCAAGTGTCAACTCTACCTTTAATTTTCAGTGTATGACTAGGTTTCTTGCTACCATGCTTCTATAAAAAGAATGCTTACTATGCTTTGTATGTGTGTGAAAAAGGAAATCAGACTGATCGGATGGCCTGTGAGCTACCTAATTAGTAAGAGTGATGGATTATTTCATAAATCTTGTGCCAATTAAGATAGAAACTGCTCTGAAAAAAAAAAAACTGAGGCAAGCACCATACAAATGTATTTTATGCCCAGAGAAATTTTCGTATTAGATATTTCTAACTTAGAATTTATAATGCCACCTTTTCCTTCTGGGAGAAAACAAAAGCCTGAAGTAATGACTGGATCAGCTGAGGAGAAAGTGAGTTTAGAAGTGCCTAGAAGATCATAGACTTGCCATGCAAATAACACAGTTTCTGGGCGTTGATTAGTGTCTTACCCCAAGCATTCATGGTGGTGTCCTAGAATTTTCTAGTTGATAGGTCATTAAGAGAAGGGGTGTATTTGGGCAGGTGACTTAACTTCTTTGAATTTAACCTAATTTGTAAACAAAAGGTCCTACTGATTGCCACTCCTTTCCACCAGTGGTTCTCAGGATGATTGGTCCTGCCACAGGACATTTGGCAGTGCTGGGAGACATTTTTGGTTATCACAGGGGGTGTGCGGATAGATGGGGGAGCTCCTGGCATCTCATAGTTAAAAACCAGGAATGCTGCTCTGCTGGGCTCTTGTCCATGACAGAGAATTATCTGACTGATGTTGAAAAATCCTGCTTTCTACCATGTTTACAAGATTGTTCTGGTTAATATGAAATAATTGGAATAACTGTTTATTATCAAGTATAAAACACTATAAACTAACAGTATGTATTACTCTTTCTATTGAGTACTTGACCATATATCAGAAATGTGCTGCCTGCCTATGCCATTCACTTTTTAATTTTTCTTTGTAACTTTTTTGACATATATTAGGCTTTCAACTTTAAGTCATAATTTCGATCATTTTTTTTTCCTCTGTAAATTTTCAGCTTTTAGGTCAATGTTATGGAGTTTTTCCCCAGGCCGAAAGGAAATAAATGTTCAGCTAGGCTTTCTTCTGAATAAAGGCAAGACACAATAAACAAAAACACAAACAGCATTCACATGGCAGACAATTGCAGGGGAAGGAGATAAAATTATAGGGCAAGAGTATATGTGGGCAGTAAGCAGAAAAGATGAGAGAAACGCAAGAAATACACAGAGGCCAAGTATAAACTATAAATATAGAGATGTTAAGTGCTAACAATTAAAAAAACAAGTTTAAAGCTTTCTTAGATTATAGTTTATCAGTGGTTTTGTAGTTGATTATTCAGATAACTTATTGTCGTGCATGTTTGGAAGAGCATCCCTATCACATAAAGGAAGGTATACCTCACTTCCTGCTGTTTGCAGATGCTAATTATTGAAAATTCTTGAAAAAGAAAAATTTCTTGAAAATTCAAGAAATGGTTATTTCCAGAACCTGTATGTTGTTTTCCTTCATCTTGAGTATCTCTTAGGAATATAGATTTCCACACAAGCTTGCAAATTTTTTTCTAAAAAAAATTGTCTTCATCTATACTATTCTGGTTTCTAAGACTTACTGCTAGTTTACTAGCTATGTTAGAAGCAGCTTAGAAATCATAGTGTGTATTTACTGAGGACTTAGAACAAGGTTCAACATATAGAGCATGCTTTGTATAAACACTTTCTGTGTATTAAATTTATTTAATGTTCAAACCAATCCTATGAGGTAAGGGGCGATATTTATTATTTTTTATAGATGAGAAAACAGGCTTAGTGAGGTTAAGTAACTTGCCTGTGTCTCCCAAGTAGTTTATGGTAGAATTATGATTGAACCCAAGTCATTTGGATTCAGGACTCCAGCTCTTAACTCTGGGGCCATGTGTTAGTCACGGTTCTCCAGAGAAACAGATCTGATAGATATCAGTGGATTGATATATATTTTAAGGAATGGACTCATGTAATTGTGGACACTGGCAAATCCAAAATCTGTGTGGTAAAGGAAGTAGGCTAGACATCTAGGGAAGAATTGATGCTACAGTTCAAATCTGAAGGGTGACGGCTGGCAGAATTCCTTCTTCTGGGGAGGTCTGTCTTTTTTCTACTTGGGCCTTCAACTGATTGGATGAGGCCCACCAACATTATGAAGGTAATCTGTGGCCCAAAGTCTACTGATTTGTATGTTAATTTCATCTAAAGAATACCTTCACAGGAGCAGCTAGGACAATGTTTGACCAATAATATCTGAGTATCACAGCCTAGCAAGTTGACCCATTAAATTAACCATCCCAAGGCAAGTCCTCCCCTTGTCAACTTGGCACCTGTGCACATCTCCTTAAACCTTGCTTAATCTCCATATAAAGACAGTAGCAAGGTCGTAGCTCCACCTAATACGATGTGACAATTCTGAGTACAACTGAAAATCCACTAACACTTTTCCTACAAAAGGGTACAAAGTCCTTGGGTAATATTTACTCTTCTCCTTAATACCCCATAATTGAAACTCTGTGTTGTAAATCTAATACTTAAATACCATGATGTAAAGTTGATCCATCTTATGTTACATGATAAGAGGGTATGAGAGAAGAAAACCAAGAATTTGGCACACATACATACACACAAACATATTTATAACAAAATAAAGAAGAAATACCCATGACAGGCTTCCTGAGGTAAAGGTAAATACACTAATTTTTCCTCCATTGTTTCAAGCTAATTTTGAAAATCTTTATCTTCCTTTTCCTGATGAATTGGTTAAACAGAAAGTCCTCTTAATTATCTTTTTTTAAAACATGGTTTTAAATAGTGTATCAATATTCAGAGTCACAGATTTGGCAGTGATGCTGTTGATTGCCTTCAGTTAAATTTGCTAAAATGACTATAATCTTATAAACTGATGCCAATCTGTCCCCAAGCTGTAATTCTAACCAGTTCAGGGTAACTTTGGCTGATCTTGTGCTAATATACTTGTGTCAAAATGATTTCAAATTAAAAAAAGAATCATTTAAATTTTTATAAGTTTTAATTGAAGAAATGTTTCATTGTTTAATTAGCTTTTTATCAGCGTATTTAATCTTCTCAAAATTTAGATAGCAATGTTTTTGATAGAGATGGATTCTTTTTCATCTGTGGACATTAATATTTATAAAGAGCATTCCATAGCAACAATGGATGAGTGAGCTAGGGACGATCAGATCATTCACAAACTCACTTATTACACAGACTTTCAGAAAAACACCCAGGGGGTTTACGTGGAAAATTAGTCCGCTTTTCTCTCTCTCTCTTTAACTTAAATGAAGCTTCTTCGTATAATGCTGTTTCATGTGTGCCTTAAGTGGTTTTTATTTTAGCCAGGCAGTATCCCAAGTAGGATTGCACACCTAAATGCCAGAATTTCTCATCATTTTAGCAAAAGAGAATAATCATATGATCAGGACTTCACTAATTAGGATGATTGGGGGAAAATCATCTGGGGGTAATATAAATATATTATGTAAAAGATATTTATATCCAATATATTTTCAAGGAAAATGAGTTGTAGGACTTTCAGATACTTAAAATTGCTGGCTAGGAGAAGTTTCAATGATGAGTTTGAGTCAGAATTGTTTGGTATTAGTGTTTTAAGGCAGTACCGTATATAGGTTAAGCTGCTAAGGCTCTCTTTGCATTTTAATTATGTTTTCACATACACCAATGGCTCTTACAAAGTACTTGAATACAGGTTATTTTCTTAAACAGACATTGACCTTGATTATGATGTAAACTTTGTTACTCTCCTTATATTCTTGCCCTCTGTTTTGTTATCATAGAGATACATTTTAGTCTATTGTGTTCCAAAATAAAACATATTCTGATTTCCAGCTCCGTTCATTGGTGATGTGAATAAACATCTTCTCTGTGAATCTAATCAAATATTTTCATTTTGGAAAATGTCGAATTTGTATCCATCCCAATGGTTGATTTGCACATTTCCTGTGATGTTTTATTATGGAAGCTGTTAGATTACATTTTATTTAAATTTATGTTTTTGTAAAAAATGGTAAATTGTCTAGTGTTCTGTGAGCATTGGTGGTTTTAAGTTAAACTTTTTAATGAAATCATCAATTTTTTTTATGAGGTACCTGTTAAAGGTAATAGCTTTTATGAAATACTTACAAATGCCAGGGACTGTTTAATCCTTTTATAGGTATCAAGTTTTCATCTCTGTAGCAGCCTTAAGTAGGTATTCCGTTACCCACATGTTGGTAGCTGGAGAACCTGATGCAAGGACAAGGTGAACAGGTTGGTCAGGATCATCCTACCATATAGAACATATATAATATAATAATATATATATGTGATGACGGGGTAATGTTAGCTTTCAAAGTGCAGATTAGAAGCCCTGGTAGTATATATGTTCATTATGTATTATTGTTATCCCAATTTTAGGAGCCCATTAAAGATGCACAGTATAAGACCATGGGATAAAATAAAATGGTTTGATTATTTTTAAGGAAACTACAGAACTCGAGTGGCAATAGTGCAAAGAGAGAATAATCCGGATGTTTCCATAAATACCTCTTAGGTCTCTCTGCGTCCTTTGAACACTGAACTGCTTGTTGACCACTCTCTAGATCTTTGACTATTCACTCCTCTCCTCTTACCTGTCACTTCTTCCTTATCCAAAGAGCAGCTGTGATTTGGCTTTACCTTGGCCCCCCTCTCTGTTGTGATTGTTAGGACTCAACTCTGCTGTGTATCTGGAAGGACCTATTTTTTTCTGTCTATAAGGAATGGCATTGATTTGGCTTTTCTCACAGCCCCCTTCCTTTTTTTAAGAAGTTCATCACACTCATTCTTTTAATATGGCCTCCATACACGGATGCCAAATGATAGTTGGCCACTCCCAACGACACTCAGGGACAAGCCTCACGTTTCTGCTATTACTGTGCTGAGATGACACAGTCTTGGGTTGTCTGCTTGCTTCCTTCCCCACTCAGTGGGTTGATCCCAAGTCTGCCCATTAGGCTAATGTCCAACACTGTTTATTCTTCAGTGTGGCGATGAATCACCGGGCTAGCCACCATTCGAAAGTAGGCTTGGCCTTGTGAGTTTTTCATGTTCACCTGAAAACTCTCTTTAGAACTGTTAAAATACCCGTGAGCTTAAAGTTACTTTGCAGTTCTGTCATTGGACCAAGCTTGTAATATTAATGTGAAAGAGGAAACCTAGGTAGTGCTTAAATAAAGCCAAAACAGACTTGTGTTTGTAAGAAGTCATCATTAACCAAGTGGATCTGGAAGTATGAAATGCAACTTTTAAACTATAGTTCAGTTATGGAGTCAATGGTGAAGACAAGGGTATGGGATGCTTAGATGACAAAGGGAAATCATGTTTATTTTGGGGTGCCAAGCTTCAAGCATCCAAAGGCTGCCTCTCAATCTTTGATAGACTTGACCAAGTCCAGAAAGTATAATATATATGTATTTAAATATATATTTGAATATTTACACAGCCAAATGTTTACATATCAATATATTTACATTTACATATTCAAGAAATTTACATTACAGAAAATATTTACATATTTAAATGTGTGTACTTATTTAAATGACATTGTTTCATGTGTGTGTGGAAAGTTTAGGGAGAAAGGATACTCTTTTAGATACTGAAAATGCTGTCACTTGAAAAGGGAATTACTCTCCATGAATCTACATGAGCGAAGGAGAAATGGGAGTTATAGAGAAGACTTAGGCGTCAGCATGCTGCTGAATGATATGCTCCAGGAGCGAAGTGAGTGGCCTGAGGTGGTGGCAAGAACCCCATCCCGGGAGGCGTCCTAGCAGTGACACAGAGCATGTGATTGGCAGCAGTTTGGGTGGGCGAAGGAGGGATTCCCTGTGGCTGACTCAGAGTGGCATAATGCGTATCTGGAAGAACCTGTTTTGTGTATAGGTCTTCCGTAAAGGCCGACCTTCTCAGTCTGTGGGTGTGTGAATGAGTATCCTGCAAGCTAGTTTATGAGAACCCAGCCTTCCAAAGGCTGCCTCTCAAAAACCCCCCTGTGCATGCAGTGGTCAGCATCTTTGTACTCTAGTATGTAAGTCTGATAATACTGCTCGTATTTTTCTGTTACTTCAGTATTTGGTTCAATTTTGTGTGGCACTGTATAACCTGATTTATTTATCCTTTCTGCTGCTAGTGATACTTAGACTGTTTCCAGTCCTTTTGCTCTAGGATATAATCAAGGCTGAGCAGCTTTTCCCATATTCACAGGCCCTCTGTGTTTCTTCTGTGAAGGCTCTGTTGTAGTCTTCTGCCCATTTTTTTCTGTTGACTGGTTGACTTTATCTCTTTCACATTTTAATCCCTGTCACTTACATGCCTTGCAAATAGCTTTCTCAGTCTATAGCTTTACTTTTTACTCATTTGTGTTCCTTTCCGATGAACAGAAGTAACTAATTTTAGAGTAGTCAAATACGCCAGTCTTTTTCTTGGTTTGCGCTTTTCATATCTTTGTAAGAAATTCTGGAGGACAGTATTTTTCGTACCCATGTTTACATGTATGTGTGTGCCTGTGAAGGCATGTGCTTGAGTTAGGTGTATGATGAATTATCTATCAAGGAGTATATCCGCCTTTGTGATCTAAATGAGAGTTCTCCTTTTCGAAGCAGGAAACTAGAAAGACAATGCATTTTTGTTTCTACGTTCTTTTTCCCCAATGTATTTTAAGAAATCTTTGTAAATTGTTCTTAGAGGGCAGTACACATACTTTTGAATATGCTTTTTGATAACAACAGTGTCTTTTTTGTTGTTTGTTTTTGAGAGTGTGTTTTCTATTTGGAAATAATTACAAGTCATTTAGTGATAGATTTGATGAATAGGGATAGTGATTAAGGTGAGCCATACTTTTTTCCTTTATTGCTAATATAGATAAAGGTGTGTGTATGTATGATCATAAAGTAACAGCATTTGTTGTATAAGTCAAGAAAAATTAACAAGATCTTTTAAGGATACCATTTTTTTTTTTGAAAAAATTGAACTATTTTGAAGGATAATGTTCTTACCACTCATTAGGCTGCTTACATCTCTGTCTGATTTTGTAAAAATAGCTTAATCACCTTGTGGTTCTACTATTGTCTTTCTCTCTACTTTTCTTTCCAAATTATTATTATTTTTTTTTAAAGATTTTATTTATTTGACAGAGAGAAACACAGCGAGAGAGGGAACACAAGCAGAGGGAATGGTAGCAGGAGAAGCAGGCTTCCTGCCAAGCAAGGATCCCGATGCGGGGCTTGATCCCAGGACTCTGGGATCATGACCTGGGCCGAAGGCAGATGCTTAACGACTGAGCCACCCAGGCGCCCCTCCAAATTATTAATGGTAGAATTGAATTTTTTACATTAAAGAGGGCAATAAGTGTGGCTTTTTTTTACTTTCGAAGACTCCCAGAAGCTAAAATCCTTGATAGTTACTGTCCTTGTGTTTTTTTTTTCTTTTTGAGACAGAAAAAGTTGGAGAGCCATCAATTTGTTTTTAAATCAATCTGACCTTGGTAAAGGAGATCATAGGTTATGTTAAAAAGGTACAAGTATTTTTTTTTCTTACTATTAGTTCATAACAGTTACGGGTTTTATTTCTATGCTGCTTCATTTTACTAAAATACCCATATCTCCATTCTGCAATTTTGAGAGAATGCCAAATTTGAAAATTTAAAAATGCATTTTCAGTGAATGTTAAAAAGGAATACAGCGTAGCTGGAAAAAAAATGGAAAAAAAAAAGATGGATTAGTACCATTTGGCAATAGCGTGAAAACATATTGATTTCCTGCTAACGAGGTAAAACTTAACTTTGGGCCTCAGTACATAGAACCCGTAGCCAGTTTGCATGCTAAATATTCAACAGGCTTCTGAAATTATTGTGGGTTCAATTTAAAATCACATAAATGATTTTTTTTATCATGTAAAAAAAATTTTACATTTTTTTGTATGTATGGATGTATTTCTTCAGAGACTTTTAACTTGATTTTGAATGATTTGGGGGGTGGTGTGTGTAGATAGACTAATGCTTTTAATATGCATTCCTCTAATAAGAAATCCCTGAATGGTTAGCAGTTGGGCAGGCTCTCAAAGGGTTGGGAAGCTAGGAGCTTCCTCCTGGCGGGAGATGCCAGGAGGCGTGGCTATCATGGCAACAGCCCACCCCACCCCACCCCTGGGACAAAGGACGCTGGAATGAGTCTCTGAAGTCCTTATTGGAATTCTCCCTTGACTCTGCATTTGAGAAATGCAGCCTGTAATAGCACATCCTTTATCTGAATTTAACTCCTGTGGCTCTGGAAGGTTGAAGTCTGAGTCTGATCTTTATATTTAGGTCCTTCTGTAACTCCTTTCTGATGAAAACAGAGATATTTTTGTGCTGAAGTTTCTTAGTAGTGCACGGAGATATAAAGTTACGATCGATGATTTAAGGTAATATTAAAATTGATTCCTGAGAATTCACATTTTATGCATATTTAAAATATCAAGAAATTAATATTGACTATATTTATATTAATGATTTAATACAATTTTATTTTTGCAGTGTTTGCCCAACTTTACTAAAGGTGATTGTTTTTTTGGGTACAAGGCAACTACTTGATAGTTAAGAATATACAGAAGCATGTGCTTTTAAAACAACACATGTGCTATCTTGTGTGACTTAACAGAAGCACTTAGGTTACTCTGATGCTTCTCCTTATCAAAGCCAATTAAGTTACTCTGTTCTTTGATCAATAGCAAAGCTATACTAGAAAAATCATCTGGTGAAAGTGTCAAAGTATCAGGAGAGATGCTTTTCTATTTCACTAATAGGCAATGGTATATTTACGGAGTAAAGCTAAAACTTTTCACACAATTATAATGACGCCAATGTGTTTAAAATTTTCCTTCAAAAATTGATCAAGCTTCTTTAAATTATCACTTATTTGCCACTGGCAAAAAGAAGGGAATGAGCATTCATATCCTTTAGAGTTTAATTAATGGCTTATTGTGATAACTTCTACTGAAAGCCATACACATATTCATCAAACTTTTTTTTTCCATTTATATGGTTAGAAGGATATAATTCAATGTTACATTTTATATTTGGCTTGTGTTTACAGAGAATCATTTTACATTACTCTTTTGTTATGTTGTATTTCATATTGTTTTTAGAATATTTAATACCTTCAGCAATATTCTTAATAGAGATTTATGCTGTCCCCAACATTCCACTCAATGATAGCATATGCCCTTAAATTAAAGTCATTTTTTAAAGATTTGTAATAATTTGCTCCAATATTTCCAGTGCAGACATTTTTATTGACTTAGCCTGTTGGAAATATTCATGCACAGATATTTATGCCTTGTGCCCGTGTGTGTGTGTATGAATTTACATGAAATTATTTCTTCCCAGAGTTCACATTATATTTTAGGAAATAATGGAGTGGTTAATATAATAGAGAGGATGCTATTAATAGTTAAATTCGAATTTATAAGAAAAAGAAAAGATTAACAATAATCGTAAGTATTGATGATAAGACTCTCGAGTAAATGAAAAATTAGTCTACAAAGCAAAAGTACTTAGCTTATGTGTTTTTAGGACAGATTTCACACAATTTTCTTAAAAGCAAATTAAGGCAATTCATGGAAAGTCTTGACATTTCATTTAATCTTATGAATTTAAGTTTTTATTTCTTGCATCAGTTGTAGAGGTCAAAGCCACATGAAACGGGAAATGTTTGAGCAGATTTTTGTGTTGAGAATTAGGTTGCAGATATACATAGCAGGCCTTGCTAAAGTACCATGCATTCCTCCCCCTCCATATGGTATGTGTCTACAAAAGTAGGAAAGGTGTTGGAGATAAAGCAGAGTGTGGATTTGACTGAGTGTCATCCATGAATACATGAAATTCTTTGTAAATCCCTTGACAATTGAGAATAGCAAAGAAAGTAACGAAGTTCTTCTGGCAGTACAGCTTCTTTATTATGATTCGCTTATCAAGTCATTGGATTATTTATTCATCCCTGCTGTTCATTCCCTACAAATACTTTCTCAGGTCTGACTGTGTCTCGGGGCACTAAGGGTATAATAGTGAACAAGACATACACAGTCCCATATCTTCCAGACCTTACAGCCACGTGAGGGTCACAGAGAAGGAACACAAAGAACATTCATGAAAATAAGCCCAATACTTTTGGGTGGTTATCAGGGCTATGGGTAAATTGATAAAACAGGGTGATGTAAAAGAGAATCATAAGGTAGGTTTGACAGTGATCAGGTGGGTCAAGGAGGCTTTCCTACCAGGGTATCATTTGAGCTGAGATCCGAATGACAAGACGGAGCCAAACACATGGAAGTGTGGATAGAGGCTTCAGAGGAAGACAGGTGCAAGGAGAAAGGTGCTAGGGTGGGGAAAAATTGGCATGGTCAAGAGAAGAGAAAGTAGGCAATGACGTGAGCTGACATTGACAAGGTCAATGACATTGACGTTGACAAGTTGACATTACCTATGGGACGTGGGAGGTGGTTCTGTTTTATTCCGAGAGATTTAGAGAACACTGGAGTTTAGGCTGAGATGGGACATGATGAGATTTAGGTTTTCTCGAGTAGAAAAATCAACTCCGCTACTAATCAGAGGGTGGAAAATATGTCCCATGCAGTGGCGGGGTACATAGAGATTCCGGTTGGGAAGTTGTATACAGCAGCGATCAGGCAAAATGTAATGCTTGCTGGGGCTGGATGACAGCATGGGGAGTGAGGGACGGCAGGTGTAGTTTGGCAGCTTGTAGATGTGATATGGGGGTGAAAGAAAGAGAAATTGGGAAGGACTTGTTGGTTTTTCAGTTAAACATTTGAGTGAGTGGTGGTGTCATTTCCTGAGACGGGGAAAAAGTTTGTGGAGTTCATGGTGAAGAAGTGAAATCAGGAATTCTGTCCTGACGATGTCAAGTTCAGATGCCATTGGAGATGCTGCATGGGTGACACCTGTCTGACAGCCCCGTGAAGAGGTCTGAGTGTGGAGGGGGAAGGGTTCCATAAATGTAACAAGGCAGAGAGGGGAGCTTGATGGAAGGAGTTCTCCTATAGTTAGAGTAGTTGCTGTATATTGCAGCAATCAAATGCGCGAATTTTGGTATCTTAACAGCTTTCTTACACAGAGATATTCATGAATATTTTAAAATTCTTTAATGAGAAATCTTTATAGTAAACTGAAAATTTCTGCCAATGTAATCACACTAATATTTTTGAAGGAGTCATCCTCAAAGTCTGGTCTTGGGAAACTTGTAGGGGCTCCTTGAGGTCAAAACTGTCTTTATAATAACTTGAACATGTCCTTTGTCCTCTGTCTCATTCTGGTAAAATTTCTAGAAGCGACATGGTATGTGAGATAGCAGCAGAGACGGTATAGAAGCAGAGGGTGAAGTTGTCTTCT
>CM053617.1:3481876-3523103 GCA_028646535.1 Procyon lotor | reverse complement strand
TTGTGTCTTCATATTTCTAGTTTATCCCTTGAAAGCCAATGCAGTTAGGTAGTCTCGCTTTGCTAATGCTATAGGGTTCTTAATTTTAATCTAGGCAACTCCTTGGCCTGTCATATTTGAATGTTCACAGAACATTCACAAAGGGTGTTATTTGCTGCTTATCTCACCCCGGTCAAGAGGGGGATGTTATCGATTTGCCACTTTGCAGAAACAGAAATGTAGCTCAGACAGCTGCCTCCTGATGGAAGAGTCTACTTCTTCTGGAAGGGGCAGGAAAGATGCCAGCTGATCCCCGAGTGTCCAGAGACTGCCACTCCTTCCTTCAGTGTTCAGGTTATTGAATGTACAGGACATCTTTCCACCCCCTGAAAGTGATTCTGGTAGTGACAACACCTACATCATCAGGTAGGGATTTGATAAACAGCTGGCTTTATTGTTATACACAGTGTCACAAAATAGTTAAATCTGCTGACACTTCGTGGAGACAGGGGTCAGTCCTGGCTCTGCCATTTTGCAAACAAGGTCATCTTGAAACAGTTACTTAACTTCGGGGCACCTGGGTGGCTCAGTGGGTTGAAGCCTCTGCCTTCAGCTCAAGTCATGATCTCAGGGTCCTGGGATCGAGCCCCACATCGGGCTCTCTGCTCAGCGGGGAGCCTGCTTCCCCCTTTCTCTCTCTCTGCCTGCCTCTCTGCCTACTTGTGATCTCTCTCTCTGTCAAATAAATAAATAAAATCTTTAAAAAAAATACTTAACTTCCCAAGACTCTGTTTTCTATACAATGTGATGGCGACAATGTCGACTTCAGTGGGACATTGTGGGAATTGAATACGATAATATAAAGGGAGCACTTATAAGCATGCCTGGTGAATATTAAGTCTGCAATAAGTTGTAATTATCCTCAATTTCAGACCAATATTTTCGTTCTGTGTGGCCTGAATTTTTGTACATTATGCCATTCTATTCATAACACCAAGATGAAATAGATTCTGCATTAGTGCATTCAAACAAACATGGACTGAGGTTTATTTTACTTGGATGTTTGATTCTGAAACTTTATAAATTATAAGAGGAATGTAGGTTTATTTCAGAATATATATTAGCAAAAAGATAAGAATTGAAATCTTCCTTGACCTGAAGAAAGCCAACGGTAAGTATTTTGCTCTATAACCTTTGAGTCTCATTCTGTGTATGTTTAAGTCTATATATTTACACTTTAAAAATTCAACTATACTGTTCATGATGTTCTCAAAGTGTTAAAAGGCAAACTGAAGCACTTTAAAATTTAGATATTTTGATTCGAGCCAATGTCCCTTCAAATGGGGAAGCACCGAACCAAAAGTGGTTATGAACTTTGTGCCAACAGGAAGCAGAAGAAAAGCTTTTCCAGAGAAGATACGGAAGCAAAGCAAGGAAATTATTTCACTGGCTACAGCTGAAGCAATTGCCTTATTTGGGAAACATGACTGACTGTTTGTGATTGGTTGGTCTTACGTTTTGTTTTCTCTGTTTTGAGGGCACTGACTCTGGCTTATGAATTTTTGGTTGGCTTATGTAGGCTTCCGAGGCATTGGAACCAGCCCAGTCCAATCTACTCATTTCCAGCCCATTTACCTGATTCTCTACCTGCCTCCTCTTCAATAATTCTTTTCTTACCTTCCAGAGAATTTGTTCAGTATATTCAAACCAATACAAACCTGTACAGTATCCCTGCCCTTTTCACAGAGATGAGAGCAGGTAAGATACATGTCCTGCTTTCTTTCTTCTCTCAAAAATGTGTCTCATTTTCATTTGTGCCTGCATACAATTCCAATGGTCCCAAGGATGGTTGGTTTGAACCTTGATTTCAACAAGGAGTACTGTAACTTATATACATTATTTGCATTTTCTTGAATACATTTCTAAAAGCGGGATTGCTGATCAAAGAACATATAAATTTATAAGTTTGCAAATTACCTGCTAGAGGGTTTTCACTAACTTAAACTGTCACCAACAGTGAATGGATGTCCTGTCTTTCCCCCGCATTGCCAAGGGAGGGTGTTATCAAACTGTCCAAGTTTTGTGTGGGAGATGATATCTCAAAATAGATGTCATTTGCATTTCTTTTAGTGGAAGCCATTAGCATTTGTCTATTTACTTTGTGTAAAGTATTGGTTTTATTTTTGTCTTAAAGTCGAGGAAGACACGTTAGATATTTTTTAGTTTTCTTTCATTTATACATTTTGGATTTTTTTTTTTTTTTGGTATTGTCACAAGGCCTTCTCTTGTGAAGATAAGGTCTCCCCCACTTTGTGATTATCAATAAATTTCCCTCCCTTCCCCTCTCCTCCAGGAGTCTTTTGAAAATAATGGCTCCTCCCCTTCCTCTTCCTTCTTCCTCTGGCATTGACATCTTTGATATGCTTGGATATTAATCTGATATGAGGGGTGGACCCAAATTTATTATTTTTCCCTATATTTTGTAGCTGCACCAGCACCATTTTCTCTCCTGTTCTGAGATGCTACCATTACACAGTCTAATTTGTTTGGCTCTATTTCTGAAATTCTTTTTCTGTTCCATTTTTTTCCATGTGCCAGGGCCATATTGATTTTATTATTAAAGATTTAATAAATTTTAATATCTAGTAGTGTGAGTCCTTGTTCATTTCTTTTCCACTTTAGGATAGTCTCTTTAGGTTTTGTTCATATAGTGTTTAGAGCTAGCTTGTGTAGTTCCAACGCTAATTTTAAAAGGAAAACCCTGTTAGCACTTTTTACTTGAATCACATTACATTTTTTTTTAATTACCTTTAGGAGCATTGACAACTTCATCATGTAGGGTCATCCTCTTCCAAGAACTTGGCAGTGGAATGGCTCTGTATCGGGCTAAGCCTACTTTGGGATCATTCAGTTACAATGTTTTCTTTGTATACACGTCTTGAACATTGCTTATTAAGTCCCTTGCAATTTTATACATCTTTTCTATAAGAGCTTTTTCTCTAATATCTCCTAGCTCTCTACATTTTGAAAAGCAGAATAGGAAGCTCTTGATTTTTCTATTAATTTTGTGTGTGTCTATGCTAGTGCATTCTGTCATGTTTATGGTCATGTTTTGGATGATGCTTTTGGTTTTTCCTGGTACCAATCATCACCTTTACAGATATGAATAGTTTCAACTTTCCCCTTTCTAAACATCACAATGCTGATTGTGTCCTTTTATATAGAGTGTTCTTACGCAGGTATTGTGCTTGGCTTTATTGAGCATTTTCTAATTAATAATGAAGAGGGGAATATCTATCTATTACTATCTTATTGAGTGGTTTTTGTTTGTGTGTTTGTGTTAAGGAAGACTGTTGAATGTTACCAGCTGTCTTGCGGGAGCTGTAAGAGTTTCATGTTGTTTTCCTGCTGTGATTAATTATATGATTAGAATCCTAATCTTGAATCGTCTGTGATATCTCATTATTTTCATGCTGCAGAACTCTGTTTTCTAATGTATCTGTTTAGGACTTTTGTCTTAAGTGAGATCGGTCCCTAGTTCTGGGTGTGTATGTGTGTGTGTGTTTGTATGGGTAACAGACATTTCCTCAGTTTTAGAGACAATGTGTGCACACTTCAAAAAATAATTTGGACGATTTCCTCCTTTCTCTAAAACAAAGGATAGCCTTCAAATTACTTATTCTTTAAGGAGCTCTCAGGAACCTACGAAAACGTTTTGGCCTAGTACTTTTCTCTGGTGCTAACTCCTGGGGAACTTTCTTTACATTTCTGATGGAATATATGAGTGTTCATGTTCTCCCTCTTTGTAGTCTCTTTTGCTGAAATACATATGTGTATTTTGCTTGAGTGCCTGAAGAATTCTATTTGTATCTTTAAATCAGAATAATATTATAATACTTTGTGTCAGGGAGGGCTATGTATATAATACAACACTTATTGTTTCTACGTTTTCCCCCCTTGAATTCTATTCTTACTTACTTGTATTTTTCTGGATTTCTTCCAGGAAAAAGAGAAGTTATACGTAACTACTCTCTTCTCTGCCTTTCTTTTAGATCTATCTTTTTCCATCTTACGCTTCCCAATTGTTCGTTTCATTTTCTTTGTGTATCCCTCATTTTATCTTCTATTGCCAAGTGTGTTTTCTACAATTTCTGTTTTTCCTTTGGCTCCATCTAATTATTATTATTTTTTCTTCTCCTCCTCCTCCTCCACCTCCTCCTCCTCCTTCCTCCTTCCTCCTCCTCCTCCTCCTCCTTCCTCCTTCCTCCTCCTCCTCCTCCTCCACCTCCTCCTCCTCCTCCACCCCCCCTCCTCCTCATGGCTTTTTTTGGAGGGATGGCTTTGTTTTTTTTGTTTGTTTGTTTTGTTTTTTGTTTTTCTACAGAGAGTGAGAGCACACAAGCAGGGGGAGGGAGAAGCAGGCTCCCCACTGAGCAGGGAGCCTGAGACAGGACTCAACCGCAGGACCCTAGCATCATGAACTGAGCTGAAGGCAGACCCTTAACTGACTGAGCCACCCAGGCATCCTGGCTTGTTTTACTCTTATAATTCTTTCATGAATTCTGCCATATCACATTTCATCCTCTCCTTTTATCTTACTACTTTAATTTCTAGAGTCTTCTTATAGCTCTGCTTTGAGCCAGGGAAGTCTCAGGATGGGGCAGGTGTTAGGGGGGAATAGTGGAAGGGTAGAGTAGGGGGAAGAAACCAGGATATGTCCCTAATTTTATAGCATAGAGGTTCTTTTAATATTCTGCCATGGAGACGATTATCTACACAGGGGCCTCCTCTGTGTGTGTGTGTGTGTGTGTGTGTGTGTGTGTGTGTGTGCTGTGTGTGTGTGTGTGTGTACCTACCCCTTCTACTTGTATGAGTAATTATTTCTGTTAATTATTTCCATCAGTCACTTTATTTCTGCATCTCAAGGTGTGCTCTTCACTTTCAGAAAATACTATCACTTTCTGAGACCCTCTGGTCACCGAAGTCTGCTCCTTTTCACTCCCTCCCCTGCTGCCATTTCCTGACCCCAGTCCTTATATACATTTTAAGGTGTGCAGATTATACCTGTCTCCTACGTTTGCCAAGAAAATGAATCTTGTGGGGTCTTTTGTTCATTGAATTTATTGCTTTCGGATGCTGTCCAGGAGGGGAAAGGGAGGATTCCAAGTTCCACAGTCAAGTGTATGCTTGAAATCAAATTGATATTTTCCTAAGTATTTAGTCACCATTGCCTTGAAAAATATTGTTATAAGTTTTGATCATATGCAGTTGGTGTGAATCATAAGCTCATATGAAGAATCAATATATTTAAAGTCAATTCCAGGGGCACCTGGGTGGCTCTGTTAGGTGAGTGGCAGACTCGTGGTTTGGCTCAGGTCATGATCTCTTGGTTTCAGCTCTCAGGTACTAATCCCAGGGTCCTGAGGTCCAGCCACATTCGGAATCTGTGCTCAGCAGGGAGTCCACTTGAGATGCTCTCTCCCTCAGCCCCTCCCACCACTTGCATGCTCTCTTTAGATAAATAAATAAAGTCCATTGCAGAAGTTCTAGTAAAGAACCCCAACACACACACATGCACACACACACATTTACTGGGAACGTGTACATCTGTACTTTTGTAATAAGATCCACATCTAAATGAAGGCAATGGAGCAAGTTTCATTTAATTTTAAAATCTTGGCTGTCATTTCCTTGAAAATGGGCAACTGGAAGAAAATATAATTTTAGTATCAAATGACAGTGTTAACATTTTAAGAATTCGTGAAAACAGACCAGAATTATTTAAGAGTTGATGTTTTCTCCTTGAATTGGTTTCCTTGAGACACTAAAATTTGACAAGGTATTTGGTCTGGGTATTTGGTGGTGTTTGACATTTGTCTTACCACCCAAAGACTGGGGTTATGTTTCTGTGGGTTTGGCTGCTAAGTGAATTGCTTGACGAAACCAAATTTAAATTATTTACATAAAAATTAGAGTAATTCTTTTTCATATCTCAAAGAAGTGTCAAAAATTTGGCCCAGCTGGAGCACCTGGATGGCTCAGTCAGTTAAGTGTCTGACCCTTGAGCCTACTCAGGTCATGATCTCAGGGTGGTGAGATCCAGCCCTGCCTCCAGCCGCACACTGAGCCTGGAGCCTTAAAGATGCTCTTTCCCTCTCTTGCTACCCTTCGTTCCCTCCCCTCCCCTGCCCAAAATTGGCCCAGCTTTTTCCAAGGCAATTACTCATCTTGTGAATTTATTTTAGTTACATACACTTCTATTGCTTCTCAAATAATAAGGCTACAGTGTCTAAACATCATAATTATATGTAACAATGAGAATGAGCCACGAGGACTTTCTCCGTTCTTGGAAAATATCATTTCTTTTTAAATATTTGAGGCCCCTAGGATGGTGTAAACTACCCAATGTTTATTAGATCTTGTTTTGGTTTCTTGAATATGCTTGACCTATAAAACAGAAATTATCCTGCTGATAGAGGGGGGAACTAGTGAGGAAGCTTTCATTTGTTTCATTGTCCTTCTGGGTACAGTGAACTTCATGTTTCTGTCTTCCCTTGCTCTCAAGTGTAGGACAGTGTGAATGGAAAATTAGTATAGAATTTTTCTAGTTGATTGAGTCTGTGGCTGTGAACGCTTGATGCCATTTTCTTCCATGATCTGACTAACACCGAGGAGGAAATGCAGGGCTCACTGAGCCAGCTGTGTTTATTCACTATTGGCTGCCCTCAGTCTCGTCGCTGCTACTTTAATTATAACTAACCTCATCTAGCCATGGGCTATTTTTTGATGACACAGATTCTAAGAAGAAAAACACCCATGAGTAACTCTAGAAGATCATAAAACTTTTCATGTAGTTTGCATCTCAACACACCACTCTACACCCCAATTGTGGAAGGTTTCGTCTCCTAGTTTCCTTTACATTAATAAAGCCAGTCAAGATATTCCTTTCAGTATCTATTCTTATGTGATGGCTTAGAGCAAAGCTATGTTTTGATGTATTTTCCTGCACATCTACTCTTTCTTTTAAGACACGATTAGAACAAATAGATGAATAAAATTATGCCAACACGATCTTTCAGAAGATATTGAAACAGCCTACTTTTTTTCTTTAATTCCCCCCCGCCTTTTTATTGAGCTATAATTGACATATAACGTTATAGTTTAAGGTGTACAGTATGATGATCTGACACAAGTGTAGACTGTAAAATGTTTACCACAGTTAGGTCTGCTAACACACCCTTCATGTCACATAATTGCATTTTTCATTGTTGTCATGGTGAGAACACTCAGGAGCTACTCTTTTAGCAACTTTGCATATACAGTGGTATTGCTGATTATAGTTAGCATGCTGTCTATTAGATTGCCAGAACTTACTCACCTGAGAATCAGAAGTTTGTAGCCTTTGACCAACATGTCCCCATTACCCTCACCCCCTGGCAACTATGATCCCACTCTCTGTTTCTGTAAGTTCAGTTTGTTTGGCTTTTTTCCAGATGCCACATCCAAGTGAGAACACACGGTATTTGTCTTTCTCAAGACAGGCCCATTATGAAACGCTGGGTTATTGAACGCCTGGACCTTGGGGAGGCAGGGGAGTGGTGCTCCTGACCAGGCCAGGTTGGCGTCCTAGAAGGTGAACCGTGGTCGGCATCCCAACCCAAGGAAACAGAAACAAAATGACATTGTAGGACAAGTCAGCGTCAAATACCATACAAAACCCAAAGCAAGAATATGGAAGGGCAAAACGCAGGCCAGAATCGAGTGAAGTCAAGGCTCAGAATGTCCAACAGTACGGAGATGGAAAAGACCAAGGAGAGGATTGAGGCAGACGTTGGGAGTTATGCTCCGTAGAACCAGAAGTTGGTACTGTTGGCGCTCACCCTCCTGGTTCACCTTACCTACTACCTTGTGTCTTCCTCCTTCTACCCATCCTCCTGTCATCCTTCTGTGCACTTAAATTATACTCCGATAACTACGGGACTGAAGGGGGGCTTAGTGATTCTGCGCCAGCAGTTACAGATGTTGGAACTGAAGCTCGGGAGGTCACCCTGCCCAAGGTCACCCAGCTGTGTGTGGCAGAGCTGGGGGGACAGTCTCTTGATGACACGCTGCTGCTTCATGGAAATAAAAACAAGTGTGGGAAAGCTCAGCTTCTCCCTCAGGTTCATCTCCTCAGTAGAGCCATTTCTGTCGATGCAGCAAGGGCCCTGGTTGGAATGCTGACCCCTTGCTCTGACCTTGACCCAGTTCTCTCATAACCACTGTCTCAGCATTTTTGTTGGTAAAATGGAGAGATCAACAGTTTCGGAGGTGAAGAACCTCAAATAAGTTCATATTCACGAAGTCCTTAGACTAGTTCCAGCCACTGATAGTGCCCAGTAACCATCACTGGTCATCATTCTTGTCCATATTAATCACGCTTTCTCTCCTCTTGTATTTTTTGTGGATACCATTCCGCACGTTCTTATTTACTAGCTCTTTTATTTAGAATGTCAGTTTATTCCAGTTTTCTCTTCCCGGACCCAGGCATTTCAGGATAGGGACTATTCCCTGTGTTTCTTCTGTGTACTTCCACAGAGCTCGGCACCATTCTTGATGCAAAAGAAGGGTTCTTTCATTACTGTTGTGTTTTGCTTTGTTTTGTTGTATCGTGTTATGTTTTTCCTGGTGGTTGATATTAAGACACATTTTTTTTTCTTTGTGAAATTTTTAATCTATTTCTTTCCCTTTACAAGAAACTTTTATTAAAGGATCATGTCTAACTTTTTGCTTTTTATTCATGCCTCAGACTATCCAGTGTGACTTCTGCCTGTTGGCTTTATTGAAATGGCTTTTGACTTTTGAAGGGAGTACAGTATCCTCTACATGCTAGGAGTCTAATGTATTTTTTTCTTTTTAATCCTCACAGCCATCCAGAGGCAGTGTCTTTCTCAAACTTCTCTTTCTTTGCAGGTCCCTGGAATATTCTTGAAAGACAAACACATTTCTAATAGTTGCAGTTCTGGTCAACTTTTAGATGTTCTCAAAGAAAATGCCCATTGAAATATGGTAACTGTGTAATGTGCTGTGTGTTAAAAAAAAAAAAAAAAGAAAGCAAAGATCACTTGCACACTCATAGCCTTCAAAGGTATATATAATGGTGCTTGGTGTTGGGATGGCTTTATGAGTAGCAGGTAAGAGGACAAGATAAAAACAGCATTACCCACTTTACCAGGGCATTAATGTAAGATGCTGCTGGACACTTTCGAACTCTGTGCTAATACCATAGTAATAGGAATAGTATCACTCATAGACCTGAATTGTGGACAGATTTTACTGTGACATATTTTTAATTCATATTCTTGGCTGCACATTAGAGTTGTTGGTGAGGTTTTTTAAAATTGAAATATAATTGCCCTATAGCTTGTTAGTTTCAGGTAGGCAACATTGTGATTTGATCTGTGTATGTATTGCAAAATAATTGCAGCAAGTCTAGTTTATATGTTCGCCAGCACTCACAGTTTCAGGTTTTTTCTTGAGAGGAGACTAGTTTTTCACCCCCAGTATTTCTGTAGTCAAAATAGCATATCGCTTTTGCAGATTCCAAGTTTTCTGACTTCTATGAAATCAAAGAAAAATCCATGTTCTCATGAGGGACCAAACATAGGAATACAGGTCGGAAAGATACAGAGAACTGAATTATAGAAACAACAGAATTGTTGGGCAAAAATGTGGCTATATTAGCCATCTTGCCTTGAAGTGCTTGTGAACTTCTATCAGTGAACGGAATTTAATTCTATGGAACTTGTTCTGTGTTGTCCATGAAGCTCACCCCTATTTTTGTTTTTAATATCAATGCTCTAAAACCTGTATTTATAAACAGTAAACACAGACATTGCGTAATAAACTCTTGGGTCACAGTTGACTGTTTATTCATTCAACAAACATTCATTGAATGCCTTTTATACACAAGGCCCCATTTAAGGACGTAACCTGAACTAGTTGGCTTTCCTGTGTAATCACCAACACATCTGGAATTAAATTAAAATATGATGCATGTAGAATTGGAATTAAAAGGAGATTGAGATGAATATATGAATCATACATGGATATATATATCGAGAGCCTCTGTGGGGGACACTATGCTGTGTGCTGCATATTTATTTTTTGTCTCATATCATCCCTGCATCTCTGAAAGGGTAGCTTATTCGCCCATTATACACGCGAGGAAATGGAAGCATCCAGTTGTGGAATGCCTTGCCTGTGGCCACATAATAATAGGAAGAATCAGGCCTTTTGATTTTTTTTGTTCACTGACCTAGCACACACTGATCTTAGAATTTTGGAGCCAAAGTAGTTGATTATGTGTGTGAGCATGTGTGTGTATAAGTCAGCAAACAACCTCATAAACACCAATGTTGTATGTAGTTTATATTGAGAGTCTATCTATTCATCTATCTATCTATCATCTACCTATATGTCTATCCTCTGTCTGTCTATATGTCTATCATCTGTCTGCCTATCATCTGTCTGTTTTGTTATTCCATAAGTAGAAGCCTGTATCTCCTACTTCTCTTCAACCATTTTGCCCGTTTTTGTTTTATATTTGAATTTTCATTTATTAGTAACTATACAACTGATTGAACACTTACTTATCTTCCAAGTTAAGTAATAACTTAGGAATTAGGTAAATAAGTAAACATAAGAGGCAGTACTGAGATACTTGAAGCTTATCTGAAGATGATGGATTGTGGAAAGTGCTTCAGTGAGGTTTGTAAGTGGGTAAACTGCGCAAAGGAGTGAACTAGCATCAGGAGAAAAATCTAGAAGATAACAAATGCATGGTGAGCAAGTGGTACAGATTAGCAAGGCAGGTGGAGAGGAATGGGAGTGAGAATATACATAAGGTACAGGATGAATGGGAATGGCTGGCTCCTGGCTCCAGGAGAGAAATGGTAAATAGCGGCTGACAGCACGTATCATAAAAACCTGGACGTGTGAAGTTGTTCCTGAAATGCGGGACCAATATGGGACCGCCAGGGAGTTCTCTTCCTTTGTTTTGGCATTAATCCTTCTGTTCAGTGCAGTGGCCAGGCTTGACCTTAGACGGTCTGTGGAGTCCTGGAACTGGGTTTGGACTTGAGCTTGGCCGCAGATGGGGTAGTGAAGTCTAAGCATTGTGGGCGCCCTCTTCTGAGTAAGACAGAGGTGAAAATCTTCCCGGGGTGCTGGGAAGTGAAGGCGAGATGGAGAAATGCCACAAAGGACGCAGTGCATCGGTTGTAATCCCAGGCACGTCGTGGGTAGACAGTGCGAGGTGGCCGTGCTCGGGTTGGGTAGCTAACTTCCTGCCCTTTCTGTCCCGCCGTCTCTTGCGAACATGCTTTGGCTAATGGCAGTGGAACAGGGGCTGGGGAAGAATAGGTCACACTGTTGTGCTTCAATATACTTCTAACATTTGTTTATCACTCTGAGCTCATTGAGTCTCTGACCTCCAAATTAATAAAGGGGAATATTAGTGGTCCTCGGGCTACATGGAACTCCGAGAAGTCAAATTGGGTGAAGCGGGTTGAGGAATGCTTTCTGAGAAATGATATAACATAGGAATGCCAAGGTTGTTCTTGTTTGAATCTTGTCTGCTCTCTACCCTGGGCGACCCTGGGGGAGTTCTAGAACTTCTCCGAGCCTCAGTTTCCCCATCTGTAAGATGACTGAAGTAGTAAGTGCTCTTCTCAGAACTTTGGGCTTCTGTAACAAAATTCCACAGCCTGGCCAGCTTATGAATCCTGAGAATTTATGTGTCACAGTCCTGGAGCCTGGGAAGTCCAAGATCAAGGCGCCGGTGTGGCTGTGTTCTCCGGCAGGCAGCCTCTTCCAGATCCAGAGCCGGTGCCCACTTCCTGTTATGGGTGACTTCAGGGGCTAGGATTTCAACATGTGACTTTGGGCGGGGATGGGCGGGCCACTAACATTCAGACAAAAGCACCACTTCTTAGGTTTTTTGTGCAGAATGAATACGTGTAAGTCATGGGAGCAGTGTCCGGCTCAGTAAGCATCCAACACATAAGTAGGCAAAGTTAGACTTAATTTTATTCCTTATTTGCCTCTATCTTGTTTCTGTCTGAGATTGATAATAGTGATGATGATGATGATGATGATGATGATGATTTATTGAGACTCCCTGGGGGCCATTTCTTCTGCTAAAGATTTTTAAACGCATCATCTCTTTTAGTCCTCATAGTAAATTTGCGTGCTGGGTACTACTGTGTCCCCATTCTGTAGTCAGTAAAACTGAGGCTTAGACGGATAATTTGACCAAGTCACACAAGTGGCAGAGATGCTCCTGGAACCCAAGGAGCACAAGTCTGGTGCGTCTCCTAAATCTTGGGAAGAAGTTCGTGGATTTGGTGACTTAGGGAAGGTCCGTAATACAGGCACAGTGAATGATTCTCACTTTTTCACAGAGATCTTGGAGCCACTTTATTACCAGAGAGCGAATGGTGAATAAAATATCAATCCATGCCTTGTATTGAAGAGAACTCTCCCATGGTGAGTGGGTTTCGGTGCTATTAAGATTCTGTTGAATCTGTAGTGTGGGCTATTAATCTCTAGAATGCCTGCACCTGACTGATGATCAACCCTGTGGACCAGAGCCTTGCACAGAGCCTGAAACACTTTACTCACTCCTAATTCTAGATTTAAACACTTTAAAAAACCACTTTGGTGGAGAAGTGTCCAGGATTTCCATACGGGTAATATAGGATAGAATTACTTTCTTCTAGAAGTAAAATATGTGTTTCTTAGTCACCAGTTTTATTTGACACTTTTGAAATAGAGTAAAAATAATGCAGGCAGGAGGACTGCATGATCTTTGGAAACTTCCTGCAATCTCTCTGCAACTTTAGTTTTCTTTTCTGTAAAACAGAGGGTGTTGAGGTGCTCTCTACAACTTCGAAATTCTAGGACTCTTGACACAAAAAGTTGTGATTCATACATATGGTTATTTTGGAATTAGAAATCTCACCCCCCCAAAAAAAAAGTAGCTTAGAATTTTATTTAAAACTTCATTCTAAGATACTTTCAAGACTTAACAACCTACCAAAAACATTATAGAGATGTGGTAGGGGAGTTAAGGCATGAGCCCAAGGGGGTGCAATCTGGCTAGAACATTCCATGTTGTGGTAAAAAGCTTGATATATATCTCACCTTATGTAAAGTATTTCCTCTCAAAAAGAAAATGTTTATTAACTCAGATCAACTTCTGATTGAATGGACTGTCTGTCCATATTATAAAGCAAGGTAAAAAATTCCAGGATCCTATGCAAAAGGGATTGCTTGGGAGCACAAGGATGTGGCCATGAATCCTCATAGCATTGCTTTGTATCTGAAAGTCCACTTCTGAAGTCTATTCATTGGTTCACTCGCTTAGTCTCTGATTTATTAAGCATTTGTCAGAAACATCTGCTTAGTACCAGGCCCACAGTTGAGTGGAGGAAACAGACAACTATACCAATCATAGTAATGTAGCTATTTAAATGCTAGAATAAAGCTAAACTCAGGGTTCTTGGTGAGCAAAAAGACATCTAATTTAGCTGTCATTTAGCTGGTAAGGATCATGAAAGTCTTACCAGGGAACTTCATGCTTGAATTAGGTTTGAAAGATGAATAGGAGCTAGCCTTGACTCGTGCTCAGTAAGTATTACTTGAATGACATAAATGGCAGAGAAGGACGTCTTGAGGGATAAGAAGGCATGACAATTTGGGGAGCGTGTTTTCAGCATTAGGCTACTTTTTGTCACTATGGCTCAGGAACCACCTGCATTGGAATCACCTGCAAGTATTGCTCAAATATGTAAATTCTGTGGTCTGGCGCTACCCCTGCTGAATCAGAACAGAAGGGTAGGGGCAAAGGACCTTGACCTTCGCAATAGCACTGCGTCTCAGGTGACTGTTTTAGATGAGGAAGTGAAGAACCAGTGACACAGATTTGATATTATGAAGTGGTTGAAGGTGAAGAAGAGTCAGGAACAGACCAGATCATGACAAGTTTTGAAGGACATGCTAAGGATTTTGCCTCGATTTTTGGCCAAGTGGTCCGTTACTTGCACTCGATCTGGCTGTGCTTTGAAACCACAAATTATCTATACTGTTCACCTCCAATAAAGCAGTGGCGGGAGGTATAAGACTTTTTGGTGAAAGGACAGTTTGTAAATTCAGTGCTTATGAATTAGGGAGCCTCTATCATAGGGTAAAAGAGACCAACGTCCAAAGTCAAATCTCTCCTATTTTCCTCTTACCTGCAAGCCCCAGCTGTTCCATGGCTGGACACCAGAGATCTCAGGCTCGGAAGAAACAGGTGACGGGTGTTGAAATGGGCACTAACCTCTGGCTGTTGGCTGTAGCTACCCACAGCGCATGCTCAGCCCCGAATTCCGGTCCTCCAGTCCACGTGTTTGCCCATCTGGTCACAAGGCGCACCGGGGAAGGAGGTTATAGACTCACATGTATTTTGAAGGGGAGCATCTCCCTGGAGATGCACTGAGAGCCTCCACCTGGGGCTGGTTGGGAACCGTCTTTGTGAATTGCTCCGAATGAGAGCTGAAGGCTTTCTACGAATCCTTCCTACTTATCCTTGTTAGTGTTAGAATATGACCTTTACACTCAACTCAAATCCATTATTTTAAAGTTATTTTCTACATTTCTTAAGTATATTATTATGACTTTTACCTCCCACCATAAAAATAGTACTTCTTTTATCCTTGGGTAATATGTGAGATTATTTTGGAGAAATCATATCTAAAATGATCATGCCTTTTGGGCACACAAAGATTCATATTTAGTATTAGGCTTTAACGTTTTTTTAAAAAATATATAATCAGGTTTTTGTGTCCAAATTTCCTGGGAATTTTGGTCCTCCCTTGAATATTATAAAGTTTCCAGTCTTTAATTTTATCCATGACTCCCCCCCCCCTTTTTTAGGCAGAAAGGAATTCTCAAAGGGGACTTGTGTGCCTCTCTCTAGGTTATGTCAGATGGAAAAATGTAGTTGTGCTTACATTAAGTGTCATATTTTAGTAGTTTCTTGGTACAGATGTGAGTCAAAACCGGCTTCGTGTATGTTGTACATTAGGGAAATCTGCAGTCTTCAGCTTGGCTTTTGAAATTACTAGAAACTTGCTTAAGAAACAAGGTACTGTATTTAAAAAAAAAAAAGCAAACCCCTCAATTCAGATGGAGCCAGATTTGAATCTTGGGCTCGTTAGCCACTGACAAGGACACCTTAGTCATCAGGTGACACTTACTTTAGTTAGTTTCGCGCTACAATGAAATATCCTTGAATTAGACCCATTCATCCCCGAGGCTGGTTAGTGTTACTTGCATTTGAATTGCCTCCTTAATTCAGTTCAAATGTCAGTTTTCAATTTTCCAGTTCTTTTGCTGTTTAAGTTAATCAAACAAATTAAAGATGAATAATTACTGGCTCTGTTCCTACAGTAACAAGTGTCACATCCTGACAACTTCAGAAACAAGGTTGGTTATTTTGGGCTTTCTTTGTTTATACCCTTCGAAAACAAGGATGAGCAATCTATTTTATTTATTTAGTTTTTATTTAGCCAATAATTTCTGAATATGCAAAATCAGAGTGTTCTGAAGGACAAGTTATGGCTCAAAGAAGGTTATTTTATTTTTAAAACGATTTTATCTATTTGACAGAGAGAGACACAGTGAGAGGGAGCACAAGCGGGGGGAGCGGGACACAAGCCGGGGAAGCCAGAGTGGGAGAAGGAGCCTTCCTGCTGAGCACGGAGCTCGATGCAGGGCTTGATCCCAGGACCCGAAGGCAGACGCTTAATGACTGAGACACCCGGGTGCCCCTCAAAGAAGGTCATTTTAAAATTGGCATCGATGTAAACTTTAGGAAAACAGAGAACACCTTAGCTTTCAATCTTGCTAAAGACTATGGTACTTTGGATACCTAATTTCTTTTGTATCTTTTAGAAAAGTGGCCCAGCTCTTGAAGCATTTAACTGGAAGACGATAAATATGCTGACAGCAATAGAAAACTTGGAAGTAGTTATTCTACTAAATTGACTTTCAACTAATATGTATGAAGCGTATAAGGTGTGTTAGGTCTTGGAGTAAGAGTTGCAGATACAAGTTTTATAGCGAAATCAACTTTTTGTGATGACTTTACCTTTTAGGTCTGGGTTAGTTGGAACACATTTTCTATTTGGGCTGCAGCAAAATTCCAACTCTCAGCACATTTTGAGTTCCAACTTCTAGCATACTTTGCTCGAACAAAGTGGGTTCATTGTATCAGTGATGATGGAGTGGAAGGGAGATGTGTGGGGGGAGGGGAAGAGGAAGAAATCATGAGTGCGAAGGCTTATGTAAATTATACTTATGCAGTATGTACTTCTTAAGATGCTACACACATAGACATTTATGACATACACATTTCGAAAAATTCACCACTGTAGGCAAATTTCACAAAACCCACCCCAGAGCTTATGGAGAAAATGGAGTTAGGGATATAGCACTCAAAACCTTTGTGACACATAAAAAAATGATGGGGACCCTAGTAAAAGTGCTTGCATACTTTTCCACATTAACTGGTTAACTGGGTGAGCAGGACATAAATGCTGCAGTCAGGATGGTGCCTTCCCCTGAGCCAGACCTGAGGTTTGTTGGGCCAAGTGCTGGAAGGATTGTGGCTTGTGGGTCATGTGCAGTGCTAGGAGGAGGACTATGTGAGTCATGTGCAGTGCTAGGAGGAGGACTATGTGGAATCAGACAGAAACTTGTAACCCTAAATGTGGATGTGTGTGATTCACAGCACACCAGGGTAGCTGGTGAATATTCGAGGTATGTGACGGACATATTTTTTGTGCTCTTAGACGACTCAATTCAACTGGGTGCAGTTTTCTGCAAATGAAATTATACAGAAGCGAATGTGATGTTTACTCTTTGCTTAAACTGTTCCTTAATGTTATATTAGTGGCATTGGAATAAATTTGCATTTCATAGCAAGCACGGTAATATCTTCCTTCTCCCTCAAAGCACTCAGCCTAAATCCTGACTTTGTCAAGTATGTCCTGCTCATCTAATAATTGATAGGTATCATTTCTTCAATAAGCCCATAAGCACAGTCTCTCTCTGATCCTACAGTACCTCTCAAGGTTACTCACCCAAAGAAATCATTATAAACACCAGGGAGCCTGGGTGGCTCAGTTGGTTCAGTGTCTGACTCTTGATTTCAGCTCATGTCATGATCTCAGGGTCATGGGATCGAGCCCCAATTCAGGCTCCAGAGGTCCTGATCCAGGCTCCAAGCAACCTGCTTGGGATTCTCCCCTTCCTCTGTCCCCCTTCCCCTGCTCGCACATTTTCTCTAAAGAAATACAAATAAAAATGTATCATTAGAAACACCTGTCACACGAGTAGTGGTAGCTGTGGGAGGCATAGATGAATACATTTCAAGAAGGCAGGAATGGAAACTGTCAAAGAGGAGATAGAGTGGGGAACCTTCTGGGAAGCCGTGTTTACTGTGAGGTAGACACACGTCCACAGGACCGAGGGGCGAATGTGTGGAAATATGACTCAGTGCGTACACTTAGGACACGTTATTAGGAGGCTGTTCACTCCCAGTGTACCTTCTCTAGCGTAGCCAGATTGAAATGAGAAGAGGGACTCTTTGACACGGGGTGCTGGGTGACGAGGGAAGGTTGGGGGGAAAGAGGGCCAGAGCAACCCCTTGGACAGATGTTGGCTTGAAGGGCAAGACACCCAATGGAGCTTTTAGTGCCTTGGCCTTCATTTCACATTTAGATGATTTTGTTCATGACACAGGTGATTTGGGGCACCTGGGTGGCTCAGTTGGTCAAGCATCTGCCTTCAGCTCAGGCCATGATCCCAGAGACCTGGGATAGAGTCCTGCGTCGGGCTCCCTGCTCAGCAGGGAGTCTGCTTCTCCCTCTCCCTCTCCTGCTCCCCCTGTCAAATAAATATAAATAAAATCTTTAAAAAAAAAATTAGAAACACATGATTTGCTGGCCGTCAAAGAGGAAAAGTTTGAAGTCAACAGCCGTGGCTGTAGGCAGATGGTTGGACACTGCGGGTGGTGGCTTTATGCTTGATGTGTGGCGATGAGCCTCGTGGCTTTCTTAGTCCCAGCTAGAATCATCTTATCCCTCTTCCTTTCTTCCCGATGCAACGGGAGATCTCCTGCGGTCTGCGGGCTTCTCGTGTGTGTGCACGGATGTGTCCCATCACAGAGCTGGTGGATGAAGGGGAGATATTTGGGCCCCCATCCTGGAAAGCCTGTAAAACTTGAGGATCCATCTTCCATTCAAATAAATACACAGTCAGATTCAGTCTTGGGTGTAAACGCTTGAGAGCTGTTCTCCCATAAATGGGTGTGAGTTAATTGGAAATGCACAGGGTATCAATTGGAGAAGTCTCAATCTCTAAAACAATGCTGTATTATTACAAGAGCAGTGATTTTCGTTACAAACCATCAGAGCACCTATAAAAATTGCATTAAAGCATTGATGGGCGAGGACTCCGTCACACACCCAGCACAATGATTCAGTGACTGATTACCCAGTTTATGGCTGATTCAGACCTTTACTTTTTCCTAGGCTGCCAGCCTTTTGGCCATTTCCGACACCCGCTACTTGACAAGAATATTCAGGTTGAAAATTAGTGACACCTAAGTTAGTCAATTATATCAGGAGTGATGGATTCATTTAAAGGTTTGTTAGAAGAGGTTGTTGAAACCCTGAAGTAGGATTTAGAGTCATCTGTGGATTTCATTAATCCATGATCTTCCTCTGGTAAATTACCGCACAGGAAAAAAAAAATCAAGAATTATTCCATTAGCACTTCTGGAAATGCGATTCAAATTCTGTGCTCCAGAGGAGATAAGGAGAAGCATCATCTTTGATAAGAGACAACAGTGCAAATTGAGAGGTGCATAACAGATGATTGAAATCTGGTTGTCGAAGCATCTTTTATCTTCCATTCCTTTTTCAGAGATAAAAATTACAAATGGATGAATTACATGGGAAACTGTTTTCCGTCTGGACCAACCAACCGAATGGCTGAGCCTCTGCTCAGTCTGGAAGGGTTGGAAAGTGAGAGATCAGACTAGTGTTGCTGGAGAATCAACCCAGCCATTAGCATCTTTCATAGAGAGACCTCCTGTGTTCCTGTGCTCTTTGCTCCTAGTCGTATGTAACCCCCAGCTCTCCTAAATTTAGCGTCCCTTTGCACTGCTCTTGGAACCCAGCATCTGTTAAGAAAGTACTTCATAAACATTTATGGTGCAGACATTGCCCTAAGGACCAGGGTTATAGGTGAATTCAGACTTTCAAGAGCTCAGAGTATTGACAAAGAGATGGGGGAAGTGTGACAGATTCCTTCCCTTCACCTCTGCAGCCTTGTTCTCTACCCTGAGCAGCCACATTGTCTGCCCAGCACAGTGCCCTGCAGGGACCACTAGCCAGGGCTCCCTGGTCTCCATCTTCTTGGTGGGATTGAGCCCGTTGTGGAGGTAGTCAGGAAGGGGGAGGGGAAGTGAGATTGGCTGTTGCTTCTCCCTGTGATGCTCCTGGGCTTGGCAGCCTCCCCCCATGGGGTGTCTCTGCTCCTCCAAAGGTAGCCTCCTCTGGGGATTTGAATTCAGGAGAGCTGTTTCCTCTTTGGACTCTCCGATAGTAATTATTACTTAATAATGGAAGCCAAGGAAGAGAAAGGCTGCAGAATGCTGAGGACGTATCAAAGACAGAAGGACCACTTCTGATTGGTAGGTATCAGGAAGGACAGCTTCAAGTGGTAGTCTGTGGACTAAAACTTGAAGGATTGGAAGATGTACTGGTTGAGAAATACGGGCAAAAATAAAGCAAGAGGGAGAAAAAGCATGTGGCCAGAATCACAGAGGTTAAGATTTCAGGGGCACCTGGGTGGTGAAGTCCCTTAAGTGCTGACTCTTGATTTCGGCTCCGGTCATGATCTCAGGGCTGTGAGATCGAGCCCCTCGTGGGGCTCTGTGCTCAGCGGGGAGTCTGCTTGATTCCTTCTCTCCCTCTACATATCCCCCCATCCCCGCTCTCTCACTCTCTCAAAAGGAAGGGAGGGAGGGAGAGAGAGATGGAGGGAAAGAAAGTTCTGTGGGTGATCCTGGAAATGGTTGGATTTTAACAAACATGCAAGGGAGGGGTGACAGCTGAGAGCGGCAAGGGCTAGCTGATGGGGAGTGTGTCTACCAGCCCTTTTGTGCCTGGCACACACGTGGTGTTCAGGAGATAATGTTCTGAGAAAGTAAAGTCAATAACTGGAAAGGTGAGCAGGGCTCAGATAATGAAGGGTTTTAGATGCTAAGGAATTGGTACTTTTCAACATAGGTGTTGGGGAAATAGAACCAGACTTTGTCAGGGGAGTGATGCATTTTAATAAGGTAACTACATTGTTTCTTTGAGATTATCAGTGCATTAATTATCTGCCTAACTAGATTGTAGCCATCCTGAAGGCAAGAAGCAAGTCCAAGATGCTCAGAGTACCTTGCAGTGAAATGATTTGCATGTTGCTGGCATTTAAAATACACTTGGTGAAATACTACAAAGAAAAACTACGTGGTTAGAGTTTCCTTAGCATCTGCATTTTATTTTAGCCATTTTTTATTAGCGCTTTGAAAATGATGCCATATTGATTTATCCCAGACACTGATTTAAACATGACATAACTGAAGGCAGAAATACTTGCCAGGGTTGGGTTTAATATGCTGCCTACTGAAATATCATTTGTTCCTTCATGACTCATGGATCCAAAGAAGACCTTAAACTTGGAAGGTGATTGGCTATAACTAAGAGACTCTCTTGGGGTTTGCAGGAAAGATTTGGCTCCTTCTGTAAATATTTATTGCCATAATCAGTAGCTCAGTGGGGTCATGAGTAGCATTCTGTCCTTAAGGATGAAATGATCACTTTCAGCAGAAATTGCCCTTAACGTTTTCTCTCATCTTGATCTCAAATCTCTAAGAGTGGCAACTATTCCATTTTCCATGGGTACGAATTAATTTAAAATTAAGCATATGAGCTCAGACTTGATAGTATAAAAACTTATTTAAAAAAAATTTTTTTTGAGAAAGAGCAAGCAAGCACGGGGAGGGGGAGCAGTAGAGAGAAAGGGAGAGACAGACTCCACCCTCAGTAAGGAGCCTGATATGCCACTGGATCCCAGGACCCTGAGATCATGACCCAAGCTGAAGGCAGGTGCTCAGTCGACTGAGCTTCCCAGGCACCCCCCCCCCCAAAAAAAACCCTTATTTTAAATCAAGAAAATGTGACATAACAGTCCCATGCATTTTTTATTTGCTTGTTTTCTTAGGGAAGAGTCAGTGTTCCTGAATGTTTGTGTCTGTGTCCCCATTCATATGTTGACATGAATCCCAGTGGGCTGGTTTGTGGAGGCAGAGCCTTTGGGAGGTAATCAGAGGGGGAGGGTAGAACCCTCTTCAGTGGGATTAGTGCTCTTACAAGAGGAGGCCAGAGATCACCTTGCTCTCCTTCTGCCATATGAGGATATAATAGGCCCAGAAATAAGCCATCCGGGACCTAAAACTCATCCCCAGAAATCAGCCACACTGGCCCCCTGATCTCAGACTTTCAGCCTCCAGGACTGAAATAAGCATCTGGGTGTTTCAGCCAACCAGTCTGTGGGTACTTTGATGCAGCAGCCTGATCTACATATGCAAGTATGCTATTTGTAAGAATGTGCTAGTGTGCTTCAAGTAGGAGAGTAAAGTCATTTCTTCATACAGATAGTTCCTTTCAGTGGCTCCTTACCATGCATCCAGCATCTATTGACTCTGCGCTGTTGGGGGTGTTTTAGGGATTCTACAGCAGGAAATGCAAGTCCACTGTCCAGACCTCCTTTACTGGCTGGGTGCACCTGTCCCCTAGCTCTAGTGGACATTGGTTTTTAAGGTTCACGCCTGTGGTAGTTTTGAATCTATGGTCTGTGGCTCATGGGAAACCCCTAAAACAGAGATACCTGGGGAAGTTGTACTTCCTTCGGAAGCAGCTTATGGACAATAGGTCATGAATGCAGTAAATAACAGCCCAATTCTGCCACCTCAGATGGGACATTCTCTGGGGGTCTGTGTTTTGGAGTTGAAGGGTCAGGCTGAAGCTAGACTTCCCTTGGAGCTATATCTTTGCCTGGCTCCTTCCACTGTATGTCTTGCTTTCCTCACTCCCCTACTTTCTTCTGAGAGCACTGCTTCCATAAATTTCTTGCAAGAATCCCTGTCTCAGGCTCTGCCTCAAGGACACCCCACTGAAGACGGACTCAGAGAGAAAGCAAACACAGGCTGTTTCCAAGGAGTGCCCAGTCCAATGGGAATAACCCAAGTTTGCAAATAATTTAAGCTAGAACGTCAGATGATTTAAAAGAGATGTGAGAACAGTGTTATGGGGATTTAAAGAAGGAATTCTTCACATAGATTATTGAGGGGATGTAAGAGCCTTGATAATTGAGGTTTGTTTGGGAATTGCATTTTCCCTATTTCATCTTGGGAGGACGTGGCAGGTGACGGTGGGGTCCTATCTTGGTATGTTTTCACAACTTTAGGGAAAGGTATTTGTTCTTCATTTGAAAAGCAGTGAAAAACCACTGAGTATTTTTTTTTTTTACCATCACAGTGATTCTGTTGGAAATGTGCTTCTGAAAGTACATTGCGATGCAGATGTAGAATATATTTTAGTAGTGGGAAGTTGGAATCAAAGAGGCCAACAAGGAGGCTAGTAGTCACAAGAGGAAAAAGTTGATGTTCCACAGTGCCAGTGTGGTGAGAAGGAGATAGGAGAGTCATTCTGAAAGTGAAACTGTCAGGATATGGGGAGTAGTCGGATGTAGAAGACAAGGGAGAGAGAGCAGTGACTCAGGTGTAACTGATGGCCTCTTACCGCCCTTCCACAAGTGGGATCCTCGTATGAAGGACATGCACAGTAAAAATTCTGCTCCAAAATGCCAACAGTGGGTTTTTTCCCCCTATAAACACTTGTGCCAACAAGTATTGGAGAGGGGGAATGACGTTCTTATTTTCATCCTGAAAATGAAGAGTGAGGTTGACAATCTGGGCTGGGTTTTGTTGACCGTACCTGTTACGGCCGGGAGAGGTGAGCTGAGCCTTTCTTCTATCACTGCATTTCCATCTCCTGCATGTGGACGAGTTCTCGCTATACTTAGTTTGATGCCCTATTAGAGTCTCATTCAGACTGTTTTCTGACTGCACGCCCAGAGGAGCTGGATGCCCAGGTGGGATTTCCCATGGAAATGAAGTGGGCTTATCAGGTCGCATGGAAATGTTGAAGGAAAGCCTTGTCTGTCCTCATCCAGCGTGGGTCAGAACCCTGGCTCCACCAACAGCTAATTTTACGCACTCGCATGCATCGCTTGAACTCCACGTGCCTCAGTTTCTTCCAAGGGTTGTTCTAAGCGACAGTTGCAATAACAGGAATAATTTTTTCTTATAGTTACAAAATGTTGATGGATTTTATTCCTGCTGGTCTTAAATCCCCAACAGCAAAAACTATTTGTTTCATATTTCTTTTCCCTAGCATCTTTCTTGGCATGGAGGAACTGTTCATTAAAGCTTGTCATGTGGATGGATGAATGAATCTTTGCCTTGGATGATATGAGTGACAGTCTATATTCCTCATTCTCCTTTGCTCTCTGAAATAACAAACAGAAATGGAAAGGTATATTGGGAGAGCTTTTTTGTTACTAAAAACTATTTTCTTCTTCATTTGTTTTGGCAGCATTGCCTGGAAACTTAGGTATTTTATTTAGAGTGGATGAAATTAGTTTCCCCTCTTCATAAAGCATTTTATTATTTCTGATGGGCCTCTGGATTTTATTACTGTTATTTAAACAACAGTGTCCTGTTAAGGGAGGAACACCTGGCTTTAGCACATGGAAAAACTGTGGTGATATTTTTCATTTTTACTTTTTTGGCATGTCCTGAAAATGATAGGAAGGTGAAAAGTGACCTGCTCTTTGGCTTTTTTTCTTTTTCCTGTTGGAGCAGCTTGTTCAGGTTATTTGCCCATTTCTTGATTATGTGTGTGTGTATATACACGTATGCACATGAATGTACTTGTGCCCCCAAATCTCCTTTTCCTTCCTCAGGAAAGAATTTGGATGCCTGATTATATTTTTCTGAGTTCAGTAGCCTAGTTGTCTTATACTTTTGGTCAGGCCATTTCTACAGAGTCATTTTGTGCTCAGGGAGGGTCTGTAGCCTCCTAGCCATCATGCCACAGGTGAGTACCACACATTCTAAGCACTATCCCCTCCCAGGTGCAAACGTGCGGACCAGCAGGCTTTGGTGAGGTGCCAGGTGAGTCCAGATTAGAAGTCATTTTTCGAGCTTCACTTCTAGGTCTTTTCATAAGACCCCAGAGAACCCTTAAATACATACGTTTCAGCATCCCAAAAGAGCGTCCATTGTCCATGAGGCATGCTGAGATGGAAACATGCCTGAGTCTAATTCAGTTCGGTTATATGAGCCATGCAACCACTGAGCCAAATCTCCTTGGGCCAAAGGGGTTTGGTGCTGGGCTTCTGTCACACAGAGCTAAGATGATTAGCAAGTGAATAGTCTGACCCGATATTCCAGATGTCCCACCAGCAGACTACTTGCCACTTCTGAGTGTGGCCCCTACTTGCCCACCCTGAGATGGCTATACTTTACGTAATCACCCGTCCTGCATGACCTAGCCCCATTCTACCCTGAGATCCTTCTTTCAGACCTAGCTCAGGTATCCTCTCCCTTTTCAGCCTTTCTCGGGTCTAGGAACCAGAATTTTCATTCTCGTCTATGTTTCCATAACAGTTTTCATGCCTGTTTCATATTCTGTTGTATGATGGTTAATTTCTTGTATATTTCTCTTACCTATTAGATGATAATTTCAGAGCATTTCTGTGTCCTGTCCAAGACTCGCCCAGGGTCTGTAAAACCCAAGTAGAAGATTTGATAAACATTTGTTGACAGATGGTTGAAATTGTCTGCTGGAAATGGAATTATGTTGATCCTTTTTACTTAAAGCATATTAAACTTAAGCAAGTCGCCAGGAAAACAGTCTTATTTCAGTTTTTCGGAATCCTACCTTCTGACTTTTATTGAATTTGCTCTGATGAGTGTAACTCACATGTATAGTTTATAATTTTGTTTTTAAACATGGCTTCATCTCTGGTGGTTACTAGCCTGTTGGGAATGTACCCATTACCAAAGATGGAGCCCAAAAGGGTTCTCAGTTTGCTCAAGTCAGGAGGAGAACCAAAGACCAGTCTTAATGCTAAAAGTACACTCTGAAGGAGTAGCTCATGAGCTGTGCAGGACTGTCAGCTACTCCTCGCTGGAAACCAGAGGCCAGCAGAGAGCTGGAGTTCGTGCCCAGTTGTCCTTGCGATACAGAAAAATTGACCGATGGATTGATTTTCTTCAGTCAGAAAGATTGACCGTCTTTTGCCTACATCACTTTTGCGGCACTTTTTTCAACTCAGAAAATAATCTCTTAAATTGACAGCAGCTTTTTCTGAAACAGAAACTCAAATGCAATTCTGGATTTTTCAGCCTTTTACTCTTTGGGACAGGGAAGTGATCATCTTTTCCTGAATAAGTGGAATCAGAAATCTAAGTGGTAGCATATCAGCTCATATGATGGCTACAGCCTATGTATGTGCATTTTCTCCTGGCTACGTGTGATTTTACTTTGTTCATTAGAAAACTTGATGCAGTGGGCACCTGGGTAGATCGATTTGTTTATGCGTCTGATTCTTGGTTTCAGCTCAGGTCATGATCTCCAGGTCTTGGGATCGAGCCCTGCGTCAGGCTCTGCCCTTAGCCAGGAAGTCTGCTAGAGTTTCTCTCTCCTTCTGCACCTCCCCCTCCCCACTGCTCTCTTTCTCTCTCTCAAATGAATAAATACATCTTTAAAAAAAAGAAAAAGAAAATTTGACTCAAAGTAGGTAATTAAAAAAATTATGGTTTAGAATTTTTGAATAATAATTGTTATTACTGGAATGCTTCCAAGTAAACCTTATGAAGAAGTTAATGTTATATATTCTCTCCTTGGTAAGTTAAACTGTTTCTGATTTCAAGTCAGACTGTGGGAATTGGCCAGGGCACAATGGCTTGGGGAGGACGGATTATGTTCCAGGTCATTAATATCTATTTCTAGGCTTTGTGATACTCTCTAGGCTGCCAGTGTTCTCACAAGGAAAGGAATTATCCTGATTAGCTCTCAGCTACGTGCTTCCTTCTTGATGCTGGCATTCTGTTTCCTTTTCCCTTAAAAGCAGGATGTGCAGGGGCTCAGTGCTGCCCTAACTCACTGAACCTCTAATTACTCACCTGGCTGAATGGAATAGAAAGAGAGGGTGTGCACCTTCTTCCTGAGATCCACTCCCTGTGCCGCTCCGAGTGTCCCTCGGGACATGGAGCAGTAGATAAACATATGTGGCTACCTAGTTGTGTCTGCCTCTTCTTATCCTCTTAGGAACATGAGCTAGGTTTTCCTGCAGCTGTCCCAGGGATCTGTGGGGATGCACGCTGCTCCACTAAGGCACGGGGCTCTGCTCCGAAAGGGATACAGCTTTGTCTTCTCCCAAAATACACCTGTATTTCACCTACTTGTGATGGGTCAGGTGTTCCATTAGACTTCGTTTACAGGCTGATTATGGATAAGTGGAAGCCTATGACAGCTTCATAGTCTCCTACTTTGTGGAATTCTTACAGAACATGGAGGGTACTCCCTAATTCTGTCACTTGGTTATTCTCAGTATTGTCTTGTATTCCTATCTCCCCAAGCCCCAGTCCAAAGGAATTTCTCTCCTAATCAATCTATCATTCATCCTTCTGTGATAGTTACAATGGAGGCATCTTATTTTCCCCCCATAATCACACACAAGCTTTGAAAGGCACTGTCTCTTCTCCATGGTAGATTTATCAACTCAGCATCTCCTGTGGTAGGAACTCAGGAACACATTTTGAGTTCTGTATGGAACAAAACTCAAATTTCTTTACCTTTCACACTCCCCAAAGTTTTGATGATCTAGATGAACAAATATTGAAATGTGTATTATCGCTTCCTCTACTGAAGGAGTGCAAAGTACAAGCTTTGACCTCAAGATTTAATCGTTAGAGAAGATGACTGTAGAGTGTGTATATAAGGAGGTCTTGTATATGTAGGCATTGCTTCATTCAAGCAAACTGCAATACGGGTTACAAGTTACATAGTAATTCAGGGAGGGTCTAATTGTTAACAGCTTAGGGAAGTTGAGGGAGGAACCAGGGTATTACTACTGAAGGATGTGCAAGGGTCTGGATTCTCTGACAGCACACACTTCTAACTTCTCTTAAGTGAGCATGGACAGAGGTTCCAGCAAACACGGGCCCGTTGTTACCCATTGGCTTGTAGGAATGGATTTCCTAGAAAGATGGACAGACTCCTTTCTGCAATATTAAGAATGAAGGAAAGGTTATAGGAGTCTGGAAAGGAGAGAGAAGCCGTTTGTTCCCTTGAGTGTTGAAAAGGGTACTTTAGAAAGCCAAAGGCTTAGTGGAGTTTTAGTTTAGGGGAAGGTTCAGGAAGAGAGTAGATCAGAGCGCAGAGGAGGAAAGGCATGACCATCAGGATGAGGCCTGGGCCTGAAACAGTCATATTTCGCTACCACAGCTGTGGACAGGCTCATGTTTTTGACATTTTGAGGCACACTCCTGGAATTTTATATACTTCGCATCACTTTCCTCCAAGGGAATAGGACTGCTGCGTAGAAAATTAGGAAGAGGCTTTGTGTTATTATTTGACATTAAATTACACACTTTCCCTTCACGGCCTCCTCAGTTTACATTTCTCCTGAGAACGTTCTATGACTTCTACTCCCTGCTGAGGTCGCTAGGTCTCTGGGTGCACTGAGGCAGGCAGGTTTGGAAAATGGGTTTAGAAAATCAGCTAGAAACCCCTCCAGCAAAGAGAATTGAGTTTTTCTTAAGACATCCATGATATATTCGCTTTCAGGTTTCTATGTTCATTTGGAAGAGACGAAAAGAAAGATATTGTTTTCTCTAGTTGTTGGCAAACTGAATAAAGAAGATCGCTTTGCTGCAAAAATGTATTCCTTGACTGGTTTAAAAGTACACAGATGGGCATTGACCTTGTACTCAGAGCTGTATTCCCAGCTTCATCTGGCCTAGATTGTAATCTGGGTCCCCAGGTCTTTATGGGACTCTCCAGGCTTGAATGCAGGGAACAGAGAAATGTTTGGAATAAAACATCATTACTTTAGCTAAAGTGATATGGTTTCCTCCTGGTGAAAGTGAGGGACTATGTAAGAGTGTGAACTATTTGCCCGTGAAAGTAGTTTCTTATTCCTTTTTTTTTTTTTTTTAAAGATTTTATTTGTTTGTTTGTTTGTTTGAGAGAGGGAGGGAGTGCGTGCCAGAGAGGGCATGAGCTCCAGGTGGTGGTGGGAGGGAGAGGCAGGCTCCCTGCTGGGCAGGGAGCTGGACTTTGGACTCCAGGGTGATGGGCTCGATCCTGGGAGCCCAGGATCACAACCTGAGCCAAAAGCAAACCTTAACCAACTTAGCCACCCAGGCGCCCTGGTAGTTTTTCATTATATCCTCAAGGCCAGTATTCATTGCCCAATTTATGTTCTGGTGTAACAGTTATTAACACAATTAATTACTAATTAGTACTATCCGTAGTAGTTGAAAAAAGTAGCCTGGGTTTTATTTTTTTTCTTTCTGTCGTCTTTTCTTGGAATCTTATTCTTGCTGAACTCTGCCTTTGTCTCAGGATGAGCTCATTGTCCGCAAGGGCGGGTCAGCATTCATGAAGCGTGGAAGGCACCACCACAACAGAAGTGTCCCAGATTTTAGACTTGTTGTGTTCCATTCTTCTCTGTGATTTTCAAAGGGCCTGGAGTGTTTCCTAAGAACAATTCCCACTTCCCTCGGATTCTCTCCCTCTGGACATGTACAGGTGGTATGCTTTTCACTGAACTTAAGGGCAGTTGAAGGGATTGGTCATAACCATGACTTTGCCTAAACTCAATCGCTTGAGAGCAGTAGAAATGAGCCCTGACTTTTTCGAATCCTGTTTCTGCTGTGGTGTAGTGTTGGCACCTTCTTCCCAAGACCTTTTTAAGATGTCATGGAAACTTTTCTTTCAACAATAAACGTATGGTTCTATGTGTCACTCTAGTAGTGAGATCTTGCAGAAGACAACCAAGATACCGCATATGAAGCAACCGCTCATTTGGAACTGCTCACTGTCTGAGCAGATGTTAGAAGAATTTGCAGTATATTAAACAGCCATGCCTGTTGAAGTCATTTTTGTAAATAGGTTGAAACTAATGCAGGGCTCTTTAAAAATATTATTTCCACGAAGATAACAAAGGTTATTTTTAAAAGCATTTGAATAGAACCTGTAGTAGGTTTTGATTTTTACATTCTGTGAAGTGTGTGTGTGTGTGTGTGTGTGTGTGTGTGTGTGAAGGAGAGACGGAAGGACAAGGAGAAAAGGGGAAAGGGGAGAAGAGGCAACATTTTAAGAAAGAGCAAGAATCAGTCACAGAATAGAGAGTTGTATTCATCCATTATTAGGGGGAATATTTCCAGTATTTTGAAGATATATCCCCAATCTGAAGTGACAGAAGAGTAACTTGAAGGGTCTGTGGTTCTCATTTAGATTGGGGTTCTTTATTATTGTGTCAACAAAGAGAAAAAAAACATGATATTTATACCTTTTTCCATAGTGTGACATTGTAGTTTAAATTTTTATAACTAAATTCAAGGAATTTTTAGAGGAACTAAAACATTAGTATTGTTTCTAGAATTATTTCTCATGTTGAAAGAATGGGATGTTGGTCTTGTCACCCATAGAGGTTTTTTAAAGACACAAGATACGGGGGCACAGGGGTAGCTTAGTCAGTTAACATCTCACTCTCAGTTTTGGCTCAGGTCATGATCTCAGGGTCATCAGGCTCCATGGTGAGTGTGGTGGATCCTGGTTAAGAGTGTCTCCCTCTGCCCCCTCTCCACGTGCACTGTTTTAAAAAACAAAACACTTGCTCTCTTAAAAAACAAAACAAAAAACAAAAGAAGAAAAGACACAAAATATGTGACATAAATTTCTTAATAGCCTCACATAAAAACAGTCTCGAGACGGACAAAGGAGCATATGAAAACCAAAATGTTCTACCATGGTTTCATAATCTGTGCAAATGTGTTCCTTCCATGATATCTGTCCCATGACATTCTAGTATCATGACCGAAATATCTAGTGCACGATTGTGATGGAAGGAAGGCCACAGTATGAGTTAGCTGCCACTTGGCCTGGACACAGACCCTACTTTCCTTGAATTAACTGAGCAAATGCATTTTTCTTCATCACTTCATGTGGAATGGGAGGGAGCCTCTCCCCAGTGTGACCCCATGGAACTCACACTGATGGGGATTCTATTTTTTTAAATCACTAATCCTAGCACCATAGCTGGGTTTTTTATGACAATTTTTTAATTATTTCAATTAAATTAATTAATATGTAATGTATTATTGGTTTCAGAAGTAGAGGTCTGATTCATCAGACTTCCATAATACCCAGTGCTCATTACAACAGATACCCTCCCCAGTGTCCATCACCCCGTTGCCCCATCCTTCTACCTCCTTCCCTCCAGCAACCCTCAGTTTGCTTCCTAGGATTAAGAGGGGGATTCTATCTTGATACGTACTTGCAAGTCACCACCACAGGGAAAGTGAAAGACTGCCACTTGGCCCTCGAAATCCTCTCCCTTTAAGGAACGAAGGTCACTTCACTCATTTCATTGGCCAAAGTAAGTCATAGCCACAGAAAGGTCAGGGAACCTGGTAATGTTCCTAGAAAGAGGAACAGCAGAGTAGCTGTGAGTAGTCTAAAGCCGACCAGAGCCACCATGGATGCTGAGTGGGACCAGGAGGGAATGGGTGAGTGTAAATTCATCACTCTTATCAGAAAAGAAGTTTTGAGCTCATGTCCTGCTAATTAACGATGTCATGCTTAAAGAAGGAATCCACAAATGTACATTCTCCATAACTGAAAAATAAGGAGAACTTTTTCTTTAATCACGAGTGAGTCTGTGGTAGTTGGATGATAAATTACAAATGATTGCAACCACCACTTATGTTGCTGGTACATTATAGCTCGTCAGCATTGTTGGAAACACAAAGGAAAGCTGGAGGTCATGTGCATTATTTTTCTCAGGCAGAGCAAGAGCAGGTGTTGAACTGTGAGTGGTGAGAGATGAGTTTGTAGGGAAGACAAAAAAAAAAAAAAGCAGAGGAGGGCTCTGAGAAGCTGTCACGGAGTTTTGCAGCAGGGGTGGTAGGGCAAGGAAGAGAAAGGGTAGCGAAATTCTTTCATTCATGGTAGAGGTATTTCGGTCAAGAAAGGGTAAAAAACATATTGTTTCCAAAGCATTCATTGATCAAAACTGTCTTCCTCTCCGTCTTCCACGTCCCTCTTTCCTTGCTTCATCTTAAGCCAGCATGACAAATATTTACTAGTGTACCCTTCTAGACTCTGGATATCCAATTGGCAATCCTTGTCTATATGGCCCTTATAGTCTGGTGTGTATGACAGTGATAAATATATGCACGAAACTTAAAAGCAGGGTGAGAAAATGCAGTCTTGAAAAGCACTGCTTCACATAAAGCATTTAGGGAAGGTTTCTCTAAAGGAAGAGCATTTGAAGAGAGAGTGTAGTGACGAAGCAAGCCTTGACGTTGGATGAAGACCCTCCAGACAGAGACAACGGTAAGTGCAGATGTCCTGAAGCAGAACCGTGTTGGTCTCCTGGCCGGTGTTGGGTCTTCAGAGGGGAGTGCTTGCGGGACTTGGCACAATGTCTGGCCCACAGTCCTTCTGCGGTAAGTATTTGTGGAGTGAATAAGGGAATAAATACAGATCCCATCCTCAAGGAAGTCACAGCGCAGTAGGAGACAGAGGCTTGGCTGAAAGTCACAGGCGGTGGTGTCAGTAACAACTTGCAACACTACACACACCACTGTTCCCATTTGGACCTTGGAGCCAGGCTGCCTGGATTTGAGTAATAGCTCTTGTACCTACCAGCTCTGTGACTTTGAGCAAGCTGCTTATTTTTTCTGTGCTTTGTCCAAATGAGGAGGCTGCGGTGAGGGCTTAGAGCAGCTCCTGGCCCCGGCCAGCTCTTCTTGTGCTCACCGTCAGCCATCATCGTGGTCGAGCTCTGCAGGAACCAACTGCTTGAGAAGGTTGTACAGAGCTTCACAAGTAAGATATTTGAGCCAAGACTTGAGTGGAAAAGTGGGATTCTGAAAGGATGACAGAACTTACTTGTGTATGTTGAGTGGGGAGGGTGGGATTCAGCATTATTTTTCAGGAGTTTTTAAAAAACAAGGGTGCCTGGGGGGCTCAGTCAGTTAAGTGTCTGCCTTCAGCTCAGGCTGTGATCCTGGCGTCCTGGGATGGAGTCCTGCGGCGGGCTCCCTGCTCAGTGGGGAGTCTGCTGCTCCCTGTCTCTCTGCCCCTCCCCGCCACTTGTGCATGCTCTCTCTTTCTGTCTCTCTTTCAAATAATAAATAAACTCTTTAAACAAAACCCAAAACAAAACCAAAAAAGCCCCATATAGTTGGTAGTAAAATGTCTTTTTGCTGAATATCAGCTTCCAGTGATGTACATTTCCTCTTGTTCCCCAAAATATGTGTAGGCTCACAACTTATGAACGTGAGAATTAAATCATTGTCATCTCTGTCTCGTAAGACAAAAATAAATAGATAAATTGAGGCCACATTAGCTTTGATTTTCACTAAATAAAAAGAAAGGGAATTCTAACCTGCAGATAGTGACACGGGAATAAGAAATACTAGCACTTAAAATGTAACCATCACTGAGGATATTTGATTTGACTGTGTGGAGCCGTGTATGGCTGCATGTGTGGCTGTGTTAGTTTTGTCTTCCATAGTCTGTTACTGAATATCACAGATGTGCTATGTACAATCAGACCTGGACATATACCCTGGCTTTATCTGAGCGAAAAGCAAAGGGAATTTTGTACTCAGTGCTTCTCTTTGGCGGCACCTGAAATATCTTATGAGCTCATTAGCTAACGAAGCAGAGACTTCCTTTCCAGGTTGGCTCCCGAGGTGGAGCCTGTAGGCTGGCCCTGTGTTGTTGGGATGGCCGATAGGCTCATGAATTGTGTCCAAGATGGGATCCAGTGATAGGAAGTTACGCTGCAGGTGATCGCAGCAGAAAGCTCACGTCCCATGGGGCAACCGGGTGAATGTTTATCTGCGCGATAGCCAAGTGTCTAAAAATTAAAATTGTGTGCTCATTCACTCGAAGTTTGGTGGAGGAAAAAAAAAATGCCGGAAGTAAAATCGATCAGCCATTCTCCTTTAATACCAAACAGGCAGGTGAATGATTACACATGGCCGGCAGGGTCACTGGGAAAGACCAGCATGAGGATGTGGTTGCCTGAAAGGCCATAGACGTAAGGCAGTATCTATTTTGAGAATGCGACACATTGTTCCTGGGTATATTTACTTGAATAAAATGTCTGTTGCCACAAACATTCGTGAGTTAGGAATGATTTTCCCGTGGTATAAATGGGTGCTTCTGATTCTTGCCTTTGCACACACACACAGATGTTTTCAATATGATCTATTATTTACATAAACCAGTTCTCTCTTCAGCCCTCACCAACGTTCCTTTGCCATCGTTTCGATTCAGACCTGATTACAAATGGCCAAGGTATAGCAAGAAAAATGGGAAATCCAGTTCTTCGAATGTTTAGATTTCTTTTTGTGAAACAATTCCCAAGGATTGCTTTGGAATTTCTTTACGAGGATGATAAATTCCTCATTTCTTTCATATTCATCCTTCCTCAAAACTTCAGGTCTTGTAAGAGATTAAAATCTCAGAATTCACTATGGTTTCAGCGCATGTGCTTTCCAAGGGCCATTTTAGGCATGGCACTAACTTGTGTTTGTGTATTTTGTATTGTTACTGAGCTAAGGGTACGATTCAGATCGTTAAGCGTGTGGATTTAGGAAGGTGTGTAGTTCCTAACCAGCTCACTGTGGTAGTTGCTGCACCCATGAGGGCTGGTTTGGAGTTTTGCATTGGAAACCCCAGGCAGTAAGATGTCATATACATAAGCGTGACATTGTTTTGTAAAAAAAACACTGCTCTGAAGCTCAGAGCCTTGCTTTGGTGAAGTCCAAGTCTCTAAGGAACATGTGTGCCTCTTCATTCTCACCATCTGTGGTTCATACAATGTCCTCGGTGATGATGAGATCACAGTTGGGCAAGATGGAATTTCCTTGTTTAAATTTTCTCATCGGTTTTTCCCACACAGAGTTGCTAATGACTAGCATATTTTGAAGCGTATTTTCATTATAGTTCCCGTGTCTTTGCAAATATACGGCAGTCACATAAAAGCAAGATTAGCGACGGATGATTTAAAATGCTTATTAGATATATAAACACCAAGGGATGATATTATTATTTTATTTTAGGAAGTAATGGCTTGATTTTGTGTGCATGTGTTAAGTGCTGTGAATACATACACTAAGGAAGTTATTTCTAACATTATTTTGGGACACGAGTCTATTTAATGAAAATGTTAGCACAGTTCCTGGCATGTATATTTTCAATAAATATCAAAGGAAGAGAAGAGGGGAAAGGGCATAGGGATGGCTCAGCAGCCAGAATGTGTAGATCCTATGTGCTTCACTACTTAGTAGTTGCTTGACTTTGGATACTTTATTAAGTCTGTTAAATTTCAGTTCCCTGATCTGTAAAATGGAACTGTTTTGAGGATGTGAGAAAAGCAGTTATCCCGGCAGCCATGTACAATTAGTAAATTTTCTAAACATTTTGAAATTATTTTTAATGAGTGTAAAACTCTGATTCAGTAAGTAGTAGGATGAGCTGAGAATTTTATCTATGAGTGCAGATTGCTCATTTTTAAAGACTAGTGATGACAGATAAGCGAACAGTGCACCACAGTGAGATGAACACTTGGATTCCCATGTTGGGATGCATTGGAGGGAGAGAAGGGGCATCTAGGCAAATAGGGAGGAAGATGAGGATTGGAGGAAGAAGTGAATGAGTGGGCACCTGAGGTCTCCCATAGGTGAGGGCATCTGAGTTGGAGGTTTGTGGTCGGCAGAATTTCTAGGAATGACCCTCCAGATTCCAAGCCTGATCTAATCAAATAAGTCCCTAAAAGCAGAGAACTTTCCCCAGCTCCTGTAGAAGAAGAGGGCAGAGAGAATTGAAATACAAAGAGGAGTTCCATGAGCTCTTGTGGATTTGAATGTGGAGAAGGCAGTATAAAGGGGAGATGTGAGCATCTGCGGGAACTCCCTGCTACATGGGGACGTCAGTCCCACAGACCAAAGGAACTGAATTCTTCCAGCAGCCCGAACGAGGCTGGAAGTACCTTCTTCATCAGGAGTCCTCCATGCTAGACCCCAGCCTTGAATTTGGCTTCGTGAGTTCTGGAGCTGAGAACCGAGCCCAAGCCCCGTGGATTCTGACCCACAGAAACTGTAAGATAATGAATTGGTGTGGTTTTAGGGCACTAAATTTGTGTCAATTTGTTACATAGCCAGGGAAAGCTAATGTAATTTTAAAGGTTGTACTTAAAAGTTTAGCCCGGAGAAGAAACAGAGACAGGGAGGCCAGTTAAAAGCTGGTGAAAAAATCTAACAGAAAAGTCAAAAAGGCTTTAAAAAAATGCAGAAAGTGATGGCACCTTACCCCATCACTAGGGATAGTAATTACCATTACAGGCAGCACTGTGGGCCTACAGATAAACATGGAGAATCTTTAATTCAAGGTCTGGCTCGGTTGAATAATAAAATGGCTAACGTTCATCAGAAGATAAAATGTCTTAGTCAGTCCTGTCTATCCTAAGCATCTGTTTGTGTAGGGAGGTTTAATTTTAGACAGGTGGGAATAAGATACAATGCATAAAAGATTATTAAAATTGGTCTGAATTACAATATTTGAGAGTAATTCCAAATTCAGAAAGAGGGAGTGAATACACTAAAATTCATAATAAAATAGAGGGGGGGAAACATAAACGCAGGCTGGAAAGAGTGAAAGGGAGCAAGAAGTATTTTTCTGGCTTGAGGCTTCATTTAGTCTTATACTCTATTTATAAATAAGATGCCTAGTTTTAGTACATCTCACTCTGCACTTGGTTCTTTAGCACCTTTCCCCAATGATGAGGGAAAATGTATTTTAACAAAAGTAATACACCTCATAATACACTTACACACTTACTTTAGCAGAGTAGACTGAAATCAATATATTTTTGCCAAATATAATTTGCTTTCAGTTTCTTATATTTTTATAAAGATGGAGGACTGTCTTCCCCTTGATACATATATGTATAATATATATATGTAAATATATATATTATAAAATAGTCTCATATTGTATCAGTAATAAATGCTTTAAGAATCTCAAGTGATTCAGTGGGACTTGAATTATTTCTACATTATTCTGTCATGTATCTATGTAGGTATAGACATCAAAATATATTTATTTAAAATGTGCAAAATGTAATTAAGATGATGACTCAAGGGGTGCCTGGGTGGCTCAGTGGGTTAAAGCCTCTGCCTTCGGCTCAGGTCATGATCTCAGGGTCCTGGGATTGAGCCCCTGCATCGGGTTCTCTGCTCAGCAGGGACCCTACTTCCCACTCTCTCTCTGCCTGCCTCTCTGCCTACTTGTGATCTCTCTGTCAAATAAATAAATAAAATCTTAAAAAAAAAAAAAAGATGATGACTCAATTTCTGAGAATTAGAAATGAGCGCTATCAACCATGACCTTTGTTCATAGTAAATTTTACAACGTATGTGAGTCTGACTTCGAGGCCAGCATTTCTACGTGATTCTTCAGCTTACGGCTTCAGCTGCCATGATGATTTCAGCAAGGCAGTACGGTGTATTCTAAAAGGAAAAGAGGGGTGAAAATCAACCATTCTTTTCCTACCCCATGTTCTGCATTATTTTGCTTGAAAATTAAGCACATCTTTCCACACAGGCAAATAGTAAGCAATAAACAACCCCCTTCTGATAAACTGTGAACCCCAAAAGGAAGATGATTACCTAGTCTGATCAGTGATGTCTAAAGCAAGGCTAACGTCAAGAGTCAGACCATCATGGAAGAGAAGTCAATGCAGACTTCTTCTTCTCTCTCTTTCCATCCTAGTCCATGTTGCCCTATGGAAAACTTGGACCATGTGAGAGAAATAAAGGAACAGTCCACTCCTACCTTCACTTTGTCTACCTTCAGACCAAAGTTACTTCAAAATAAGAATTTTTTTTTTGAGCAAAGTCATTTGTCTACTTTTCTTTTTCGACCGAACTAAAATAAAACTTGATGTCCAAGCAGAACATTAATCAACATCGCCTCTCTTTATCTGGGTGGTTTAATGGGTTCAAACACTCTGGCATGAACTCTCTGAGGATTTTCTAATTATACCTGTGGTCAGAAATGTTTAATTGACTTCTGCTCTGATCTTTTCATAGCTGTTCTGACCCCTTCTTTAGTAAAACTTCTTGGTTCGTTTCTTTCATCAGGTTGGGAAATCTTGCTTAGTGTATTTGTTTCATAAATAACTTTTGCCCAACGTTTATAGAATGGACTTGGAAATAATACTGAGAAATTCACAGGAGGAAGTCAGATGGAGACAGGAATTATAATCCAGGCCTAGTTTGGACTTCTGACTTGGTGGTGGCTACTCTAAGTATGGGAATTTGATGAGAAGACACCAGGATAGTTAATTGGTACTCCTTTTTTTTTTTTTTTTTGAAGGTTTTATTTATTTATTTGACAGAGATCACAAATAGGCAGAGAGGCAGGCAGAGAGAGGGGGGAAGCAGGCTCCCCGCTGAGCAGAGAGCCCGATGTGGGACTTGATCCCAGGACTCTGAGACCATGACCTGAGCCGAAGGCAGAGGCTTTAGCCCACTGAACCACGCAGGTGCCTTCCCCCCCTTTTTAAGATTTTATTTATTTATTTGACAGAGAGAGAGAGAGAGAGAGATCACAAGTGGGCAGAGAGGCAGAGAGACGGGGAAAGCAGGCTCCCCGCTGAGCAGAGAGCCCAATGCGGGACTCGATCCCAGGACCCTGAAATCATGATCTGAGCCGAAGGCAGAGGCTTTAACCCACTGAGCCACCCAGGCGCTCCAGTTTATGGTACTCCTGCCCACTGATGCCACTGCTTTTTTTTTTTTTTAAATTGTGTTCAAAATGAAGAACATTTTGTATTTAGGGCACCTGGATGGCTCAGTTGGTAAAGCAACTGCCTTCGGCTCAGGTCATGATCCTGAAGTCCTGGGATTGAGTCCTGCATCGGGCTCCCAGCTCCATGGGGAGTCTGCTTCTCCTTCTGACCTTCTTCTCTCTCTCTCTCGAATAAATAAATAAAATCTTTTTTTTTTTAAGAACATTTTGTATTTATAAAACACAAGTAATATTATTTTTATGTCACAAGGAAAATGTGCTAGTCGTAAAGACACAACAAAGAAGGAAGTTTAAGCTCTGTGTGAATTGAGGTGCCTGTCGGTGGTCAGTGGTTCATGTCCTAACTTGGTACCACATTGTGTGCTCCGGGTGTGTGGCTCCCAAATGCCTTCTTGGTTACCAAGCACCGTGCATGTTTATACACCTGCCTAAATGAGTCTCTACACCATGAATGTATACATTTTTATAGCGGATCATACCATTCGTGATGAAATGTCTTTTTCAAGCTAAGATAGACGTTTCTGTGATTTTCATGGCCATGTAGGTTCTACTGCACTTGACTAATTCTTTTTTACAGTTCTTTTGTGCTCTTTCCATTCCTTAATTAAAAGCAGTGTTTCAAGAAAAAACATCATAGTTTCATAGTATACATATAATTATTTTCTAATGACAAATCCTTAGACATAGAACTGATGGATAAAAGTGTGTTGGTTCACATACATGGTACAAATATTCTATGGAAGAGTAAATGGAAGCAGTCACTCATGCCTAGCTGTGAGTTCAGTGGAGTTAGTGTATAGGGTGCCTGGCTGCTCAGTCGGTTACATGGCTGCCTCTTGGTTTCCGCTCAGGTCATGATCTCAGGGTCCTGGCATTGAGCCCTGCATTGGGCTCCGTGGTGAGGATTCTCTTCCTTTCCCTCTGCACTTCCCCCATGCACACAGTCTCTCTCTCTCACTCTAAATCTTTCAAAATATATAAATATATATATATATGTATGTGTGTATATATATAGAGAGAGAGAGCTAATTTAATTGTTTTCCTTTGCGTACCTTGCTGAGATGAGTGGCCTTGAGGGAGAGAAAGCCTGTATTGATTAGGAGCACGTTTTGATAACTCTCCTCTGCCTGCCCACTCTGCAGAGGGCGTCTCTGGATAACTGGGAGGAAGCACAGGTGCCCCGAGATGGGAGCAGGGAGGAGTCAGGGACTGGGCCGTGGCACAGAGGCACTATCAGAGATAGGAGTTCTGCAGGGGGTGTGCCTTTGCCTTGATCGAGGCCTCTTTCCAAATGAGTTAGGTTCGGGAACACATGGGAAGGCTTAACGTTTTCAGTGGGACCTTCTGATTTCTGGTCTCCTTCCTCCTTCTCGAGTCATCAGCATCCTCTTTCCAGTCCCCAAGGAGTCAGGGAGAGGTGTGGCCTGAGTGCCAGGCCGAGTCGGCCAGGATCGCACACTCTGCCCTCTGGAGCTCTCCAGCCTCATCCCCATGCGTTCCTCAAAAAGAAGTTACCTTTGTCTGGCAATGGCTCTTATTACACCGAGATTTTAGCAGATAGGATTTTCAGTCATCAAACTAATTTGCATTGGTGCTTCAGAAAATTTTCCTCAGGCGGTACAATGTTTTATATGTTGCTGTGACCGAGAAGGCTATTAGCTCCGTAAGAATACCTTTGCTTTCATTTGACTTTCCACCTACAGGGCTTTCTACACCTTCATTGACTGTATTACAGGGTATTTAGGGAAGTGCAGCCTCTTAAGTAAACCCCAAACCCTATGTCACCGTCAAGTTTATTACAAGAGTAGTACCGAGGAGGCCCACCTCCCACTGAAATTATAGAGAGGCTGGAGGATGGGCAGAATCCGGCTCCTGTGGGATCCCGCAGCCTGGAAATAACCTATGAAAACTCCTTGACGGTTTCAGCGATGTCGCTGCTCCCCCCAAACCGCAAATTCAGTGTTAGTGATTAGACAAAGAAGACACAACTTTGATTTGCAATGTGTGTGATTGGGGATGGACATGAAATTTTTAATTATTTTTATTAAATATAGTTTTATCATAAGAAGGATCGGCTAGGCACCATATTTGTTTGTTGATTTGCTTTTTTAATTTCCTCAAAGCAAAGGTAAGCATATTTTAGCATATTTTCCCTTTTAAATCTTTGTTGGGGATCATTGCCATACTGAAGTAGAAAGCTGTGTTTATTTCATGTTTGATTCACTTATCATACAGACATACATGTTGTTAATATTATAAGTACTATGTGTATGTTTTTCTGCAAATTAAGGGTTGCTATGGTATCAGCTATAGGCTGACATTTTCTTTAATCTCATTATTTAAAAAAAATACTTAGGAGGGGCGCCCAGGTGGCTCAGTAGGTTAACCATGTGCCTTCAGCTCAGGTCATGATCTCAGGGTCTTGGGATCGAGTCCCCTGTTGGGCTCCCTGTTCAGCAGGGAGCCTGCTTTTCCCTCTCCCTCTGCCGCTCCCTCTGCTTGTGCTCACTCTTTCTCTCCCTGACAAATAAATAAAATATGAGAAGAAAACCTCCTTAGGAAATTGTGTAGAATTCGTGGAATAAAGGAGCATGGCTAGCCCACAGACATGGGTGATGTTTCAGTTTCTAAGGAAAAAGAGAGACAAAGTTAGATTCCCTCATGTCAAGATAAGCAACTGAAATTGATTCTGGCCTATGGGGCAGATTATTTACAAGATGGGTCTTGAGAAAAGGAAGAGTTGACCAGTAAGATTCAGTGTTAGTTCACTGTGATCAGGTCACGCAGTCAAACATCACTCCCCCCCGCAAAATGTTTATTTTTTCAGTGTTACAAGATTTATTGTTCATGCACCACACCCAGTGCTCCATGCAGTACGTGCCCTCCTCAATACCCACCACCAGGCTCGCCCA
>CM053617.1:3455326-3481376 GCA_028646535.1 Procyon lotor | reverse complement strand
AAGACCCCGAATTGCTAAGCAAATGCTGAAAAAGAAAAACCAAGCTGGGGGCATCACATTGCCAGATTTCAAGCTTTACTACAAAGCTGTGATCACCAAGACAGCATGGTACTGGCACAAAAACAGACACATAGACCAGTGGAACAGAATAGAGAACCCAGATATGGACCCGCAACTCTATGGTCAAATAATCTTTGACTTTTTTTTTTTTTTAATGAGGTACTGGATTGATTGATGCTTAGAGTGTTGTGGACATGGTGCGTCTGGATTTTAGCAAGCTGTGCACCAGACTTCCCGATGACGTCCTCCTCACGGTGGGAGGGGGAAGCTGAGTGAGAATCTGGTTAGGTAGATCTCGGACTGTTTGAATCCTTAACTGTAACAATGTCATTAATTAATGCCAACTTGATGGAAACTTTAGTCTGGTTCAGATGTTTATTAATAAATTCACAGAGAAGCTTAATGACATACTAATAAAATTTGAGGATATGAGGGCTGGGCGGGTTAGTTCATATCTTGAATAAGGACAAAGCCAAAAAGATCTCAACAGGAGTAAATGATAGATAAAAGAGAAAGCTTACAAAGAATGTCACTGATTTAATCTTTTCCAAAAATGCACATGGAAGGGGAAAGGAATTAACTTTGAATGTTACCAGAGGAAGGAACACCTGGGTGGCTCATTTGTTAAGCGTCTGCCTTTGGCTGGGGTCATGATCCCAGAGTCCTGGGATCAGGGGCCCACGTTGGGCCCCCTGCTTGCCAGGAAGCCTGCTTCTCCCTCTCCCACATCCCCTGCTTGTGTTTCCTCTCTCGCCGCGTCTCTCTCTCTGTCAAATAGATAAATAAAATCTTAAAAAAAAAAAAAAGAAAGAATGTTACCAGACGAAGACCTAGGATTAAGGGAAAGACAGTTTAGGAAAATCTGTTTTTGGTTAGTGAAAGAAAGAAATGACATTGATGGCTGTCTGCTATTGAAATGGACTCCTCAGGATGCAGCCAACAAGGTGTTCCAGAAAAAACTGAATGAGCCCAGGAGTAATGGGATGAGCACTGGATTCATATTTTCTACTGGGCCCTTGGCATCTGATTCCACAATGGTAATAAGGTAGATTAGCAGAGAGCATGAGTCTCCATTATTTAGAGGTGTTATTTGCCTTTTGCATTCTCACAAGACTTTACTTTTCATTCTTTTGGTGTGTATTTCTCTGCAACATATTTACCGATGTCTACGTCCTAGCTCATTTCCTTGACTTTGAGATCAAGTCTTATCAGTTATCTTTCTGACTTTTGGTACCTAGCACAGTATCCTGCACATCACAAACTGCAGTTGTGAGGTCGTAAGTGAACGAATGCATTCTCTAATGGTATATTTTTTTCTCCCTAAGAGGTCAGAATGTCCTAAGGCCTTGAGAATATTGTATATACCTTGTGTTTATGACAACATGATACATACGGGGACTTGAGATGTTTCTGTTCTCTTTTTGGGTGGTAGCACACTGAACTTTGTCTGGATATATTTAAGTTACCTTGTTTAACATTACTTAGTAGGGGCACTCCAGTGGTTGCTGGAAAGGTAAAGACACATCATAATATGATCTTCATGGGGACAAGAAGTATGATTTCTTTGTCGTTTTTAGCTCACACACCTATTTTGTAACAGACTCTCCAAAACTGTTGACTTGCTCCCTGATGATCCATTAGAGTTGGGTTTTTTAGAAGATGAGTCAGGGCTCTGCAATGGGGAAGGGCATTTCATTTGGAGAAAGCAGTATAAACCGAGGGGTGGGGCATAGCATCCCTGGGATCAGGCAAAGTGTCTGTGTCACTGGGAGTTAGAGTATGCCAGGGAGGAGGGAGTAGGCAAAATGCTACAAATAAGGCTGTGATCACAGCTGGGACCTTGGGGAAGGGCCTTGAGTGCCGGATCAAGGATTGCAGTATGGGTCTGAGGATCCTGCCAACTGAACTTACCAGTGGACAACTCCAGGATTGTCGCTCTAAGCCCTTAGGAGCATTTTCCATCCTGAGGTCATGAGCCTCGGGGAGTATCAGAGTGGGATGGGGAATTGCAGGGAATATTCGTGTGGGGCCCAAAGTGACCTGAACTTTGAGCCTTACGGTTGGAGGCCCCACAAGATCACATGCTGCGATCGCACCTGCATTCTTCTTAGGCACACAGCTAGCATTCTAGATATTTCTGCATATGATTTATGTCCAGATTATGCTTTCCGATGTCTAAAGGGGGGTGTGTTTAGCCACGATGTCTGTTACTATGTCTGCACCTTGCAAACCTGGGTTTGCGGTGCTGCTTTAGGCTCAGAATGCTTGATGCCCAGGGCTGGGGCTTGGGGCGAGGGGCAGGGTCTCTTTTCTCAGGCAGCTGCTTCATTCTCCTGGCCTCAGTGGATTCTTCCTCTAATGTGCTTCCCCAAGCGGCTACTTGTCACGCTTATGCAGTTGGTTTATTTTAAAATGATACCGGCATTTACTGCTATGCTGATGTGGAATGCTCTCTCATTTAACTCTTACTATATCCTGCTGTCCCCTGATGACGAAGGTGATAATTTTCCGTGCTGCTTCAGAATTAACAAATGTCAGCTAAGTAAATTGCTTTTGAAGGGACTGAGACGGTGGAACAGGGCAAGAGAGCCCCTCAGGTGTAGTTCTCAGATCCGTGGAGCTTCTCCCCACACAGGTCGCCTTCAATTGCATGTATGTTTCATGTCTGATGAGCTTCCTGCTGGGAGCTAAGTAATCATTTTCCAGTCTGTTGCCATTGTGATTTACATCTTCCTTGAAACCTTTTGATGACTCCCATTTTGCTAAGGATAGCATTCCTTGCCTGGACGAACAAAGTCCACGGGGCCTGGGTTCTGCTTACGTGTTCTGCATTCCTCTCTTGGAAGTATGTGGGCTTCTGTGCAGTGCCTGGAGCGGCACCGTCTGGTCCCGACTCGACCTTTACACCCACCTTTCCTCTCCCTGCGATGGAATGTGTCTCTTCCTCCCTCCCTCCAGTCATTCCTGCCTGTCCTATGGATTGCAATACGATGAGCACAGACTGGGAGCCGGCCTATGTCAAATTCTGTCATAAGCCCCTATATCGCGGATATGATGTCACTTGTCAATTACAGTTGTGCATTAATTTTTACGACAGTTTGTCTAGTATCTGAACTTTGCACTAGAATGTAGAAAGCCTGTGGGTCTTGTCCACTGGGGTCCCGATAGCCTAGTCCTGTGATTAGTGGAGAAGAGGGGCTCAATTATTATTTGATAAGTGAATGAATAAATAATATTATATTTAAACATGGACTCTCATTTCCCTGGTAAAGAGGCATTGATCAATAGTTTGTCTCATCCTGGATAAATTTTTCATGGTCTGTGCCAATCCCAAACTGCCTCTATGCCTTTCTTGTTAGACTGCTTGTTAGACTAGTTATGGGCCTTTCCAAGTTTTAAGATGTCAGGTGCCAAGGGCAGAGGGGTCGAGTTTGGAACCAGACAAAGCCAGTTTTAAATCCTTGCTCTGCAACTTGGCTTACCAGCTTTTATGACCTCTGCTATGTATCTCTGAGCCTCAGTTTCCCCACCAAGTAAAATGGAACTCAGAACCTCACTTTATAAATTTAGTGATGTCTATCAAATTTTTTTTTAAGATTTTACTTATTTATTCATGAGAGAGTCAGAGGGAGAAGCAGGCTCCTCACTGAGCAGGGAGCCAGATACAGGACTCAATCCCAGGACCCTGGAATCATGATCTGAGCCAAAGGCAGATGCTTAACCGACTGAGCCACCCAGGTGTCCTGTCTATCAAAATTTTAAATGCTCCCAGCTTTCCCCCATTGAGAATGATATTCGCTGTGGGTTTTTCATAGATGGATTTTATGAAGTTGAAGAACATTCCCTCTATCCCTATACTCTAAAGAGCTTTTATCAGGAAAGGATGCTGTATTTTGTCAGATGCTTTTTCTGTATCAATTGAGAGAACCATGAGGTTCTTGTCTCTTCTCTTATTTATATGTTCTACCACATTGATTGATTTGCAGATGTTGGACCACTCATGAACCATGAGAGACTATGGACTCCAGGAAGCAAACTGAAGTTTTGTTTTTGTTTTTTTTAAGATTTTATTTATTTGACAGAGAGAAACACAGCGAGAGAGGGAACACAAGCAGAGGGAATGGTAGCGGGAGAAGCAGGCCTCCTGCAGAGCAGAGAGCCCGATGCGGGGCTCGATCCCAGGACCTTGGGATCTGACCTGGGCCGAAGGCAGACACTTAACGACTGAGCCACCCAGGTGCCCCCAAACTGAAGGTTTTAGAGGAGAGAGAGGTGAGGCGTGTGAGCCCAGTGATGGGTATTAAGGGCACATATTGCATGGAGCACTGAGTGTTTTACGCAAATGATGACTCATGGAACACTACATCAACAACTAATGATGTCCTGTATGGGGACTAACATAACACAATAAAAAAAATAAACTTAACATCCCCCTAAACTTTAAGTGGTTCTAATTTTACCCAGGCAATATGACTTGCAAATACTGATTTGAACAAGTACAAGGATCATTATTAATAATAGTAAAACCCTAGGAACTGATATTAGGAACACAGGTGACACGAATGGTAAAGTGTCTGTTTAGCAGAATGCCGTCCAGCCAGGAAAGCCAACGCAAATGAATTAGATGCGGGAAATTGATAGAGGAACGTGGAGAATGCAAGCAAATTAGATCGAGGGAAATGCCAAAGGTCAGTGTGCAAGGAAATAGGCCTCAGAGGAAAATGAAGGAAAAAATAGACACACAAACCCATGTATAGCTGTTTCCTGGAAGGTCCTTGATGCAGTGGCAGTAGTGGTTACCTCTGAGGAGTCTGAGGAGTTCTCTGGCTTGTGTGTGAGTAGGATGGTATTTACTTTACCCTTCGTATTTCTCCTTACTGTTGTCATTCTTACCGAAAACATGTATTGCCTAGATAGCTTCTTAAATCCCATATACTATTACCCTCTTAGGTGGCTGTGAGAATTCATACAATTGTATGGTGGCTCAGTCAGTTGGGCGGCTGCTTTCAGCTCAGGTCATGATCCCCGGGTCCTGGGATCGAGCCCCACATCGGGCTCTCTGCTCAGCAGGGAGTCTGCTTCCCCCTCTCTCTCTGCCTGCCTCTCTGCCTACTTGTGATCTCTCTCTCTCTGTCAAATAAATAAAATCTTTTTAAAAAATTATATGGAAAGATGTTTGGTACGTACCACAGAGTTAAGTGATTGCTTAAAAGGAGAGGAACCATCACAGAGGACTTCCTGGTTTGGAAAAGTTTCACCCAACTGTCCGCTAGCCCTAGTAGCCTGGTGATCTGTCATAAAGCCTGGAATTTCTCTAGAAGTCCCTAGTCATCTGGGTAAGTTCAGCCTTGGCCCTTCTTCTCGGGAGAGCAAAGGGAGCAAGAGTCCCCCATTCATTCCAGGAGGTAAAAAGCCTCTTGTCTGGTCCTTAGAGCTCTGATCACAACAAACATATTTTGCATTAAAAATTGCAGAAGCGAATTTTCAGAGGGCAATTCTGAGTTGCTTTCTTACTAAAGTATAATTTTCTAATTTAAAATTTAAAAATAAAGAAATGTTAGTGGCAAAAAGGGAATGCCACAGGAGTGCTTGAACCAAGTATTTAGGGCCTTGAAATAGACCACGTCTAAGAAGCACCCATTTTGGGGGCTCACGGTGCATTCAGAGTGTTCCTGGCCAGGTCAGAATGAGAGGTCGTAATTATGTGCTCGCGTTGCAGACCTCTCTCCCTGGGTCTTCCTGACTTGTAGTCTCTTCGAAGTGTAATTCTTTACTGCCACAACAGTCCACTCATTTGTTACTTGAACCTGGGTCTCTTTTTTCCCGTCAGGGGTGTGTAAAAATTGCCTTTCATTGGAGCCATTCTTTTTTGTTAGTTCTTCCCTTGACCATGATGAGCTGACCACCCCGCCCTCGCTCCTCCAACATACACACACAGAAGCCCCATCTTGACCTGGAGCTTCTGATGAGCTTAGACCATTTTGGAGTTATTTAGCAAGGTCTGATGAGGGTTTTTTTTTTTCTACAGCTTTTTTCCTCCCTCCCTCCCTCCCTCCCTCCCTCCCTCCCTTCCTTCCTTCTCTCTCTCGCTCTCTCTCTCTCTCTCGGATCTGATGTTCTCTAGCTAAGTTTTTTATCAGAATGTATCATTCCTTGACATGGGACGGCATTTCTGAGAGAATTTGGTGAAGCCCCGGATATAAACAAAGCATTTCATCCCGGTCAACAGTCTGGGGTTTTATGTCCTTTAGGCAAGGTCACTGTATAGCAGCCTCTTGCTTCCTGCTCTCTTCTTCAAAACAGTAAACACATATACCTTCAGTAGTCCTTCACGATTCCACAAACTGACACATTGTCAAGCCGTTCTGATGGATGGCCTTTCCCTCGGCAAGCTCGAGGTCCTAAAAGCAGGTTCAGCGTGGAGGCTGAGGCGTGTAGGGGAGCAGGTGTGCGCACACACCGCACCTGGGCAGTCCAGCCGAGCTGGTACGCAGGACTCTGGAAGTACAGTGGGCTGGTTTATTTGTGACAATGAACTCCAGCCGGACCTCCTGCTGGTTTGCCGGCAAAAACTAATGGACAGCCTTGTGACAAGAGACTCATTAATAATGGCAAATATGAGTAATGCTGCAGAACAGATTGACTGTGCTTTCTTTTATTCTAAGAAGGAATTTGAGTTGGTAATTCCAGAAGCAGCCATTGACCTGGGAGGCTGCTATTTGAAATACGGGCACTTTAAATCTCAGTAGCATGCACTTGGAAAGATGTATGTTTTTGCGTGTGTGTCTGTTTTTTTGCCTCTATTTTTCAGGCTCTGCAGTATCACACTAAGCATTTCACACCCAGGTGATGGTTATACTAAACCAATTGTCATTTGAAAAGCTACAAGATCAAGGTGACAAAATTTATTATATCATTGCCCTTTGAGAGAAAGACTTGCAAAAGCACCTTGGCACAGTGAAACAAAGTAACAATTCTGGACAAAACGGTCAACCAGAAATGGTGCCCCACAGTTTCTAGAATAGAGAGCGTCATCCAAAACATGTTGGAAATTCAGTGCAAATTCTCGTCTGCCCTCTCTGAGAGGTGAGCTTTGCCTGTTCTTGCCACAGCCCCTCCCAGAGGACCTGCCTCCCTCTTGGCTTCTAGAAGAGGCAGGTGGTCCTCCTCAGTCCTCCCCATGATTAATTGATGAGGGATGGAGCTTTATCAAAAGTGAGCTGTTCTAATCCTAGGATGGAGGTCCATCGAGTGTTTCTCTCAAGAATTTGAGCAAAGTGGCAAGAAGACTCGAGTCAGTCGGTGAAGAGTCCCCACCTGGAAAGCCCTGTGCAGGCTGGGCTGTGTAGACATGGATGACCATGTAGACATGAGGGTGAGGGTGGGAGGAGCAGGCAGATGCAGCGAGAATACAGAAGTGGGATTGAGAGGAGCTAGAAGGGCCCCCCCAACACCTGACAGCCTTCCAGGGTCTCCCAGAACCTGCCTGACGTCCTCGTAAGCACACAGTGACCCCCCAACACCTGACAGCCTTCCAGGGTCTCCCAGAACATGCCTGATGTCCTTGTATGAAGTGACACCCCCCCCCCGCCCCCCTTTAACCTCAGCTGCCTCAAGTTTCTGTTTTCTACAGCTGAAAGAATCTGGATGAGAATATTCTATTTTGCAGTAGGATCCTGTGTCCGTGGCTGTGGCTTGGAGTTTATTTCTCCACTGCAAGATGCCACATCAGATTGTTCTATTCTAAGAAAAGCTCTAAGATAATCGAAAACTAGAAGGGATTCAGTATGAGGTTGCTATCAAAATAGTTAGTGCCCCAGTATGGGAAATGTATTCCAGATGGAATGTTATTAAAACTTATAAGTCTAGAGTAAACATGGATGTGTTCACCAAATTCTTGAATATCAGAACCAGATGGCATTCTTTAAGACTTGAAAATTATTATTTTCATTCAAGTAAGTAACGCAACTTTACCAAACAGGAAAAGGGTTAGTGGAACCCATTAACTCAACATATAGCTCAGGTTTAGGATATTGAGGAACTCAGACAAATTTGTGTGGGAAATATAGCCATCATAGGTGATGGAGATCAGCTAGGGGAGTTTGAAAACATTGTTGCACTTTGATAGGGACCCTAGTGGGGATGATTTGGCCTCCAAGAGCATATCTCCTTGAGGTTAGGATCGGATTCAACAACAAGGTGTACCGTTCCTTCCTCAGGGTCTCGTGGATAGCAGCTCTGAACTTGCCCATGACCTTCAGATATCTTGTGTCTTTCTTCTTCTGAGTCATATGCATCCGATTCATTCTCTCCCTAAGGGTCTGCGAGACTCATGCCATTTTGAAAATTTGGGGAAGGTCTCTGATCTTCAGTTCATCAGAGTCAGAACTGAGATGCATATTTTCCACATCTGTATGGTTTTTTTCAGATAGGGGTTGATGTGGCACCTCGTCTGGCCACGGAGCGCTTTTGTCCAGCTACGTGACTTTGGATAAGCTGCTTACCTTCTCAAGGTCATGGGCTTAGGTCAGCCTGTTTAAATCTATCAAAGATTATCAAGGATGGTCAATAGTTGTTCTGTCCAGGGCAGATGCTCCTGCCCCTCAAGATTTTGCATGAAGAACCCACTTTCCTTCTATGATAGCCACCACTCTTTCTTGGAGAAATACCTCCCGTTTCTCTTTAATGAATCCCCTTTCCAATATGGGGTAAGTATTCTTTACCACTCCAACTGCACTGGAAGAGAGAAGCTGTTTGTTGCTGCTTTGTAGGGAAAATGCAATCATTTCAAGAATGAAGTGCTAGGATCTCCCTCTTGGAGTGATTATGGAAGGAAGTATCAAAAACTCTTTCCTTCTCCTCTCCCCACCCTTGAAAAATGCTTTAGAACAAATATCACTCCTAATACATTTTAAGGCAAAGATAAAGCCATCTTAGTTTTGTTTCCTGGTTTGAACTTTTAGTTTTTCTTACCAAACAAGATTCATCTCTGCTTTATGAATAGATAGCTTTAATTTGGGACTTTTATTATCCACATTAAATATAAGGCTAACACAGAAAAATAAAATAACTCTTTTCTAACAACAGGGAAATAAAATAGTAACAGGCAATAAAATAAAAATATTCTTCCAAATAGGGGTTAATCAGTAACTAATTAATCAATAATAAATTAATCAATATAAGTCTACGGCCCTTTTTTGGTCATTTTTTCCCCTTTCAGTGAGTCCTAGTCAAAAAACCCTCAAATCACCCAACGTTTTATTTCTGAATGGAAAATGAAAAAAACTAGATGCCTTTCTCCAAAACAAAAACAACACAGAAAATCGATTTATGATCTTTGCCAAAATTGATGACCAAATACATTCGACAAACTATTTTTTTTTTTCATGTTCTATGGGCTAGGAATAGACACTCTTTACATAACTAAGAATATGTACCATTCTTAAGTAGCTTGAAATAAAATCCCTAGTGTTAATTTAGTTTCTCTGTTTCTAAAAGATCAGAATAGCACCTGGATATGGAAATTCAGGCTAGTGTTTTCCATCCTACCTGATGGCGAGAGTGTTGGAGAGGCATAGCCTTCCTGAGACAGTATTCCACGTGGAAAGCCACAGCTGCCTTCGACAGAAACACAAATTGCTCAAATAGAGAAGCAAAGCCTTTAAACCACCAGTTAAGGTGTCTTTGAAATGATTCTGCCATTCTCTAAGGATTGGGGAGCTGGAAAGGCAGATTCGTTCTTGCTTGTTTCTCAGTGTTAGTTAAGACTAGGCGTTAATGTTGTATTCCTCTTTGTGTGGGATGGCACATTCTATTTCACCAAATATTTATAGAGCCTGGTGAGGTTTAAGTCACTGTTGGGTAGTATGTCCTAAACCAGTGTGTATTTTGTAGAATAAAACCAACTTACTTTTTTTTTTTTTTTTTAAATAGTGGTAATAGCCATCCTGAGTATTATCTTGTGAGTTACCTTGAGCCTTTGCTGGGAAGTCTTTTCGTTTTCTTCTCTTAATTCCCTGGAGCTGGAACTGAAGCCGTTCTTCCATAAACTTTCTCCCAAAGCCTTACCAGGTCTTTAAGATAAAATTCCACAAGCATGATTTGCTATTCACAGAATATTAGAATTCTTTTTGTGATAGAGGAAGTGACAAGGCCTCGTGAAAATGAAGATCCATTTTATTTTATCCTATTTTATTTTTAAAGATTTTATGTACTTATTTGAGCAAGAGACAGAGATCGTGAGAATGAGAGAGCTCAAACTGGGAAGGGAGAGAGAAACAGACACCCTGCTGAGCAGGGAGCCTGACGAGGGACTCAATTCCAGGGCCCCAGGATCATGACCTGAGCTAAAGACAGATGCCTACCCAACCGAGCCACCCATGCGTCCCTTATTAAAGTTTAATAACTATATCGTCAAGAGGATGAAAATTGGTTAAATTATGTATAGTAATCTGCCCCTGTGAAAACTGGAGAGCATGTAAAACAATTGAGAAAATCTTCCATCCAGAACTGAAAAAAATGATGGTTTTTCTAACATCTGGAGGGGAGGAATGTATATGAATATTCATTATTTTCCTATATCCGGGGTTCTCCCATTTGGGCGAATCAGAACCACCTGGAGGACTTGTTAAAGCACAGCTTGCCTGCTCCACAGCCAGAGTTTCGTGGGGGTGCTCTGGAACAAGAATGTATAGTTTGAACAAGATCTCCAGCGGGATCCTGGAGAACAATGGCTCTAAGAAGAGCAATTGGTTCTGGTCCCAAGTGTGACTCTGAATATGTCACTGGACCTATTGGCATCACTTTCTTCATCTGTATAAAAGTACGATCCTAGCTGACTACCTCATAGGGAGGAGAAGCCCAGATTGACCAATAAATGGGATGACCCTTGACTTCTAGGCAACTATAACCTGTCACACTGATCATGCAAACACTATGGTATGATTTTACATACAGCATAGAGATGGTGGTTATTTCCAGTGATGTCAATGAACTTTGTTGTCAACATGTGTAATCTGTCAGGTGGTACTTCTTTCAACTCTCCTCAAATGTGGAAATGAGGACAGTAGTTTGCATTCTGAACACAAATGCAGGCCATAGTGTAGATGTTAATCCACCCAAAGAATGAGGTTCTTTCTGGTTTTGCAAGATTCTGGTATAGCTTATTTACATTAATTAACCTCTAAAAAGAAGCAACATGACAATCAGTAGGATGTAGACAGTCTTCATCCTAGTGGTTTTCCGCTCACAAGCTATTCTCAATGTGTAGGTGAATTTGGAAAATTTGTTCACATTTGTTCACAGTTTCTGGTTTCCCTGGTTTGGTTGCCCAGGTTCATGCCTATTGTTTTGGCATAACTATTAATAGTGTCAACTTTCAAGACTGCCTCTTCTTATATAATACCATTTCGAGTCTCCCTAATTCCAGGATATGAGCTTTGAATATTTCCATCCTTCTGGGCAGTTCCCCCCTGCCCTTGTAATGTGTGAATGAATCCAACTTTTCTTTCTTTCTTTTTTTTTTTAAAGATTTTATTTATTTATTTGACAGAGAGAGATCACAAATAGGCAGATAGGAAGGCAGAGAGCGAAGGGGAAGCAGGCTCCCTGCTGAGCAGAGAGCCCGATGCGGGGCTTGATCCCAGGACCCTGAGATCATGACCAGAGCCGAAGGCAGATGCTTACCCAACTAAGCCGCCCAGGGACCCTAGTATTTATTTATTTTAAAAGAATTCTTGGGAATGGGGCATCTGGGTGGCTCAGTGGGTTAAAGCCTCTGCCTTCAGTTCAGGTCGTGATCTAAGGGTCCTGGGATCGAGTCCCATGTTGGGCTCTCTGCTCATCAGGGAGCCTGCTTCCCCCTCTCTCTCTGCCTGCCTCTCTGCCTACTTGTGATCTCTCTCTCTCTCTGTCAAATAAATAAATAAATTCTTTAAAAAAAATTAAAAAAAATTTTTTTTCACTTAAGTAAACTCCGTGCCACATATGGGGCTTAAACTCGTGACCCTGAGATTAAGAGTTGCATGTTCTACTGACTGTGGCAGCCAGGTGCCCCCTAAAGTCTCAATTTTTGAGAATACCTGAATAACTAAATAAGAGAAAGCATTTCGATAAAAATAAAATGCTTGCCACAGGACCCGTCCGTCTACAAAAAGACAAAAATTCTGATTAAGAAATCATTAACATTTCTGACACAAGCTATTTTTCCCATTATAAGTTTACAAAAAAGGAAATAATATCCTGCTGTTGACTTCCACATTTCAGAGGTTGAACCCAAATTCAAGTCTTCCAAGACTTCTAGTTGTTTGTTACAGGTAGCCTTAGGCAGAAAAATTGCTACAAGTGAATTCCAGATTGATCTGACTTTACTGAGATCTATAGTGTTATCTGGGTGGATCCTTAAGTATTTTCCATGTAAAGAAAGGGAGATCTCATTGGACTTGCTCATTATTAACCGTACGGTAGATAATCCTGTTTTTTCCTTCTTAAAAAATTCCGTGCATACTGCCAACAGTCGAGCATAAGAATTATTGTAGCTCACTTTCTCACTCATGCTGCTTTAGTTAGAAGCATGATTTTTTTTTTTTCCAGAGAGTCTAGAAAGCACTCATTCACCTGCAGGTAGTAATAGAACAACAGAATCATCAAATGTTAGAGAACAGCTAGTTTCCATCGCCGTAGTTTGTCACATCACCATAGACAATTTTGTTGCTATTTAAAAATGTTTTTTTACACAGAGTTTCAACATAAGGCTTTCACATTTAAAATATGAAGAGCTGTTGTGAAAATTCTGGAATATGGTCCTCAAATTTAAATACATTTATATCTGGGGGTGCCTGAGTGGCTCAGTCAGTTAAGCATCTGACTCTTGATTTTCACTCAGGTCGTGATCTCAGGGTTGTGAGATCAAGCCCCATGTCGGGCTCCATGCTGGGTGTGGAGCGTGCTTGAGATTCTCTCCCTCATCCCTTCCCCACACTAAATTAACTAATTAATTAATAACTAAGCAAAATATTTGCTTTATTATAAAATAGTTTTCATGTATTTCCCACACTTGCTGTGTATAGACCCACAGTCCAAGATGAAGTCAATAGGAAGATAGCAAGCTTAAGATACCCAGTGAGGGGGGTGGAAACTAACAAAAGGGATTTGGGGTAATAATAATCGAAAAAGTCTCTTTGGAAAATATGGTCTTGGAAAACATGATAAACATATTAGAAAATTGGAGTTTGGCCAGCTGCTTGGTAGAAAGAAATTAAAATAGAATTTCTGTTCTTAGCTAAAATATCAGCTCACACCCTCTCTAACCTTGCAGAAAGAAACTGGTTTTGAAATAGCATCTGTAACCCAGAAACCAAAAGTAAATGATAGAAATATTGAAACATATAAAAACAATTACAGCAACAAGCCAGATTTCTTGAGGTGGTTTTTTTTTTAAGAAAATACAAAAATAATACAAAAATAAGCAGCAGGGGATCAATTTTGACACCTTCTGACCCTAAATAGTGCAGGAAGAAATCTCTAGAAGAGCTCAAATTGGGGCTTCCCAGATACCCGTTTTGCAAAACAGCCTGTGTAAGGAGGTTACAAAAAACACACTTAGCCAAACAGCTAAATCAGAGGCATTAGGCATTTCGGGATTTTGCACATTTGGATAATGTGTGAAAATATTTCCAACTTTAAAAATATCTTTACACCTTCCTCTGTGCCGGGAGAGGGAGTGGAGATGACGCCTAAGTTGCCAGCGGGAGTGCTGGACGGGTCCGCTGCTCACGGCTCGGCAGGGTCTGCTTCTTTCTAACGAAGGGCTGATGCTCCTGGCGTGCAGTTGAGGAGTCTTATAAGAGGGGCTGTTCCAGGGGATCGGAGGAAGATGGCAGAATGAGACCACCCCAGGGCGTGGCTTTCCAGCAGAGCCTCTCCAGCAGGCCGACCTGGAGCCTTAGACCTCCAGTCGCAGGAGGGGACAGCATGCTGTGCCTGCCCTAGAAGGCTTGTATGGCGTCAGCCCAGTTCTTGAAGTGCGTGTAACACACACGTGGTGCCTGGGAACTTCCAGGAAGTATGGGCTGTTGGTAACTGAAGACCTAAGGGAGATACAGAACAGATCTCTGAGACCCACCAAGCATGTGGTCTCCAGCATCTCACATCAGAGCGGGGACAGGTCTGTGTCCCATTCCCTCCCCATTCCACGCCCCCCCACCCCCCTCTAAAGTTTGCTTTGCTGAAAACGTGCCTTAGTACCTGTTGGCGCAACTGGAGGAAATTCAAAGAGGATTTTCACTTTTATAAATGGGTGATTGCTTCTTTGCAGCGTTTTGGCTTAGGAAAGGTTTCATGAGAACACTTTACTCTTAGAGAGTGGGGGAACCTGTATTATTTTAGATGCTGTCGGCAGCGTTGCTATCCATATATTAAAGACTCTAGCCCGGCGCAGCACAGGGGCTCAATATATCCTGCGGAATGAATGGGCTGTGGTTTAACTGTTAAATGGAAGCTAAATGCCACGTTGCCCATCTTAGGTCCTGTCCCACAACACGCTGATGAGCAGTTACGGGCTCTCAGTTGTCCACCCTGATGAGCGCAGCTCGCCCAAATTGAATCACGGCTGTCTCATAGGCATGCCAATGCTTTCGTATAGCCTGTCTTTGTTGGTGAGATTGTTTCCTTCTCAAGCAGCCCTCACCAACATTCTTGCTAGATAAAATGTCCCTGAGTCTTTCGGATTCATCAAACTTGGATTTGGATGCATCTGAATTCTTTCAGATTCATCACAAAAGCCACCCCCCTCCACCCAACACACGCTGCGGCTGCCTGAGACTCATAGTGTTGCGTACTTTGCATGTATCTTATCTGACCCTCCTCTGACAAAAGCATATAGTTCCTAAGGCTGGGAAATCTGCCAGTTGAAAATGGTTTCACCTGAATGTTCAGCATGTATTTATTTCACTGAAGGAGTGCCCTCGACCTAAGACAGAATGACGTAGGAACTTGAAAAAGATCAAAAGAATTATCACTGTGAACACTAGGAGCAACCTCCTTCATGTAGCCTAGATGGAAAACGCCAGCATGACCCTGATAGTTAAAGAGAGCTCCTTAACTTAAAGGACTAATAGCCTGGGACCATCAAAGTGCTGACCTCGTAAAGATCTTGGGAGAATATTCTAGACCACAACTGGGCTAGCTTGGGGGTGAATCTCTTTTAATTCAATTATAAAACAAATGTCTGCCTCTTTTCTATAGACATAGAAATTCCCATCAGGAATTCTTAGTCATTTTTTTTCCATCTGTAATAATTGTTCCTTCTCTAGTGATGTTAATGTTGCTACATCTTTTGAGAATGTCAGAGCCAGGAAAGACGTTAGCAAACGCTGACTATAGCTAACATAATTTTAAGAGGAGGAGACTGAACCCTCAGGAGATAAAGCTCCCCGCTTTATATCTGTTAGTAGCAGAATTGGGGTCAGAACTCTGTTCTCCATAGGAAGCCTGGGGCAGCTTTTCAGGAGATAGGCATAAATGGCCATACACATGACCTGACCAACCCAAACCTCTAAAGTGAGGTGGCAGATGTCACCATTCACATGACAGACACTTAGCGCACAATTGTTGTCACCTCCTCTTTCTGTCAGATCCTGTCCTTTGAGATGATCAGAGCCTAGTCTAACAATGTGTAGAAGTTCAGCTGCAGAGTAGAGAACATCCCCTGACCCTTGGCCTCCCCAAACTTGAGGACATTATGCCCGAGCTAATGAGAGTGCCCTTAAAACATCAGCCGACGCTCGACTAGTCCAGAGTCAATATTGGGAACTGCCACATTTGCGTGAGCTGTATTTAGAGCTCGGGGTCCCCGTCTGCCCATCATTGCCAGGGGAAAATAGTTTTTGCCATTCGTGCCCAAACAGAAAGGAAGCAGTTTGGCCTGAAACAAAAAAGCCTGCTGAGTAAGTTGGGGGCTCCCGGAACTGGAATTCCAGGAGAAAAGGACTGATGACTTGTGAGGAAGGGAGGGGAGGTCGCCTCGTGCGTAAGTGACTGGCTGCGAAGTTCTCTAATGAGCGCACCGAGGAAAACGGACATGATGTTGGAGGAGAGCTGGATAACCAGCGCAGGCGTCAGATGCTGTAGAAAATGTGTCGAAGGCGGAAAATGCTAATGGTCAGAAAGGGTTTGTAACTACATGCAGAACACGAAGATGGAAGATAACGGAATGAATCAGCGGCAGGTTCCTTTTGGGAAGAAGTCACACTTGTCTTCCCCCAACCCCTGATCTATTTCTCGAGCGAAGCAGATAAATATTAGGTTGGATAAAACATAATACTTGCGAGAGGAAACTGAAGCCCAAGGATATGAGAAAATTTAAAAACACCACGTTGTTGCCTTAAATTCACTTCTGCGAACGGTGATCGCAGATCTGTGATGCGCTGACATTTTGCTGGACTCCAGCAATGTCAAGACGAGTGAGACGCAATCCCCGTCCTCAAGGGCTTGCAGTCTGGGGCGTCAAGCTACCACCGGACAGGTTAATTATAGAACAGAATGATAAAGGCTGTTGGCTGATTTCTGGTACTTTGTAGAGCGGGGAGGGACAGGAGAGGAGCAAGGGGATTGCAACTGGCCAAAGGTGGATGGATGTAATTTTTAAAAAGAAGCTCAATTCCCTGATTCGTAGCTAAATTGGATGGGTAGTCTGATTTCATCATGAGCAAGAATCTGGAACCAATTAATGGAAACAGTTCGTGAACATTAATACAAGTCAGAGATGAGCCAGAGACCACCGTGGGTTTACTGAGAAGCATCAGGCTAACATGATTTCATTTCCCTTTTAGAGAAAGCAAATCCGACTGGGAGGCTAGGAACGCAGTACAAAGACACGTGCTGTAGACTTCATCTCATATATTGGTTTTCTGCAACCGTTTGACCAGCTAATGGGTTATACAGGTTTGTTAATGAGAAATACGGGCATGATACTAATACGTTCAGACTTGAAAATGCAAATTAATTGGCAGGCATCAATCAAAAGGGTGGCTTCTCCCTTTGGGTGGGCTGTGGGGCCCTTTGCCTCCGTGTGGCTGTGCTAATGCTTCCATTTGTGATTTAGATCATGTATCAGTAAGGGACGCCTCTGTGGGAAACCACACATTTCACGAAGGGAAGTTTGAGCAGCATTTAAGAAAAGGACTATTGACATGTGGCTGTGCTTTCGTGGAACCAGTAAGGGACAGTGCAGTCTCACCATTGGCCGCATGGGTCCAGGGTGGGAAAGATCAGTCCTTGGAAGCAGTATGAAACGAGAATAGTGAGCAGAAGATTCCTGCCCCGGTCAGGGCTCAGATCGACTGTTCCCTGCACCGCTCAGCCCTTGTTGGCCTGCTTATTCACCTCACTCTGAGCATTCCTGCAAGCGCTTACCCCTTCCTTCATGAACTTCTCCCCGTTGGACTCATCATCTGTGTAAGGGCCGGTGGAAGTCGTCTGCTTCTCTATGGATCAGCTAGTTCCTGGTCATTGATCTTGACTTGAATTAGCTCTTTCCTGATGGACTTGAGCTGTGGCAATTTGGTTCCCCATCGTGTCTATGAGCGGCTGTCTTCTGATACACCTGTAAACAAGGCAGAATTGTGCCTGACATTAATATGTGAATGGACTTGGAAATGCTGATTAATTGGTAAGATATCACCCTCCCACGGGAGTAGGGATAGCAACGAGTAATTGTACTTGGAGGAGACTGTTATTTGAATTCTTATATTGCCCTTTCTCATCTTCCTGGTAAATTTCTGAAGACGTTCTTTACATTGCTTTAATAAATAAATATCCTTAGAATAAAAAGAGTATGGTGTAGGCGTTCCCAAACAAATATAATTTTTGTTTACATTATTTATTTTTTACTGAAGTAGAGTTGACACATAAGTGTAATTTTTAAGGGTCTTTTTTTTGGGGGTGGGGCGGCAACATCTTTTTAGGGCTGGTGTTCTGATGACTTTTCTTATTTGAGGACATAGTAACACAGAGTTGATAAAAAATTTCTCAGAAAAGAGCAACATGAATATTTTTAAAATGTCTCATATATGCTTTACCTAACAGATAAACTATCTGTGGGGCTAATCAAGACTTGTTAGTGGGATGCCTGGGTGGCTCAGTCGGTTGAGCGTCTGACTTTTGATTTCGGCTCAGGTCCTGATCTCAGGGTCTTGAGATCAAGCCCCATGTTGGACTCTGTGCTCAGCGGGCAGTCTGCTTGGGATTCTTTCTCTCCCCCTCCCTCAGCCCCTCCACCTGCTCGCACTCTAAATCAATCAACCCAATATTTTTTTTTAAAAAGACTTGTTAGTAATTTAATGATATTTTCTGTGCTTTGTGTGTCAAACTGAAAGGAAGAAAACTGAGCATTCAGATTTGATGCTCAGGAAGGATTATTCCCTTTCTTTCTTGTTCACCATTTGTATTGCCAAGGTGAGTTCAAGATAATAATTTATTGCAGGTAGCCTGAAATTTCAATATCATTCTTGAGTTCATCCTCCTGTCTAGGGGGATATGCAAAATAGATCATGTTTATTTATAGGTTACTCAGAGAGGACCTTTCTCTCCTGATTCTCTCCCTGTTTCTCTTTCTCTCTGCCTACCTCCCCCTGCTTTGGGGGTCTGTGTTTCAGGAACCCCAAAGGACCTCTTTTAATTTCTCTTTACCTCAGAATGTCCTAAACGATCCTTCTGGGAATGAAACGGTGTAGGGTTCTTGTATTCTTTCCTAAGTTTTAAACGTATACATTTTCCAATTACTGAAAAAATAAAGACTTTACATTTTGGCACGTTTGAAATGAAAACTTTAAGATAAAAGATGGCATTACCACCATCCTTTTAGAAGAGATTGATGTTGTACTTGCCATAATTCTTCTATTACGTAGCTGGTTGATAACCACTTATTGGAAAAAAACGGCTGAGAGCTCCTCGAGGCTGCTGGAGGTTACCTTATTATTTTCCCCCCTACAACCGTGATCATATCTTTTTAACTGCAAACTTCACGGTGGACACGGTCTCCTTTGTGAAGCCTGGGACGACATTCCCGAGCCCGTGGATGGACCAATTCAGACGCTGCCTTCCCTCTCCCAGCCAGGAAGCCACGCAGAACACCGAGAGGTGATTAGAATTGTACTGCCCCCGACTCATAGACCTTCAGCTTCCCCTTGCCTCCCTCACTTCCCCTTGCTTAGCAACAGGGCCGTGGTGAGCTCTGTGCTGCCAACAGATTTCTTTTTCGCTTTCATATTGCAAAGAAGAACTTAAGCAATAAGGAACAGCCAGTAAAACGGCACACATTTTACTGGAGCTTCCCATTAGAATTTTCTACTGTGAATACCAGGGGCTTCCTCAGGCCAGAGGATTTTTATACTGATCCTGGTTGAAACTGAGTTAACCGTATCCCAGCACCTGGGCCCCTGTTGAAGGTAGCAGGATATCAGCAGCCGGAGAAGGGCCTGGTGACAAGTCTACCCTCCTATCTCCAGCCCCCACCCCCGGTGCTACTTTTAGAAATCTAAGTGATCTAGGTCAGGAATTACGGCCACCCTATAGTAGTAGCTAAAAGGAATTTAGAGATGTGTGTGCTGTCTTTGCTCCTCTGTGAAGGTCGTTCTGTTTGGTTTGGTTTTGTTTTAATGCAGCGTGTCAGCTCACTGGTGTTGAGTTGGAGAGGAGAGTAGACACGGCGAGAGACTCAGCCCCTCCCTGCCTCAGACACTGGCGCTGGCAACGTTTATGGGTAGCGTTAGGCAGAATCCAAATCCAGCGTTAGGCAAGTCCAAAGACCTTGGAATTTGGGAAGAACTAGATTTCCCTAAACCAGCCTCCTTCTGTCCTAGACAGTACAGAGCTTGATCGAGTGATGGAGGGGAGAAAGTATAAGTTATAAATGGAAAATACCAAGCCCTCTCGAATGACCGGAACAAATAACTTATGTGTGGACAGTGGAGGACGAATGCAGCTAAGACAGTGAAATTGGCATTTCAGCGCATTGTTTTACTAGACTGTCGGGAAGCATCAAAGCTGTTGAGAAAGGGAGCGGCAGACTCAGCTCTGCGCCTCCTGTTCCATGAGCCTTGATATCTGCAGCCGTCTGCTTCCCAAGATGAGCTGACTTTCCCTGGAACAGAAGATTCAAAGGCAAATTTGACAGTGTCTTATCACGGCTACTTGGAAATGACCACCCACATTAACAAAAGCAGTCCAAACTTGAGAGGGAAACTGACAAGGGTGGTTTGATTGACAACAAAGCCAGAAAGGGCTGGGACAGAGGTCGTGTGCCTAGAACATCCACACAAGTGGCAGAAAACAAGGGTCTGCAAACCATGGCCCAGATTCAGCCCACTGCCTGTTTTTGTCAATAAAGTTTTATTGGGACCCAGGCCCATTCATTCTCATGGTGTCTGTGACAGCTTTCATGCTGCCCGGCCATCAGAGGATCTGGAACACAGTATGACCCATAAAGCTTAACATTGTTTTTTTTTCCTGTTTATCCCTTTGCAGGAAAAAAAAAAAGTGCTAACCTCTGAGATTCAGGCAAAAACAAACACGCACAAGCAGTGGGTTGATTTGGTTCATCTTTTATTTTTCAACTTTTCTGTCAGTTATTGGTACAGGAAATATTTTCAACAGTGGGAAAGCTAGTAGTACAAGCATGATAATAGATAGCAGCTGACAGGCCCTCGGCCTCAGGGTCGGTCATCAGTATGAGAGGTGAGGGCTGAAGTTGGGTGGGGAGCACTTGCTTGCTGCTCGTTACAGTGTAACGAACTGAGATTCCGCCCCTGCTGACACCCTGTGGCCCGATCCTCCCAGGTTTCCGGGAGAACCTGGCCATTGAGACGTGCGTGTCCTATCTCTCAGTTTTTAAACATGGCCAGCTAACACATGACATTAGTTTTCAACCTCTGTGGTCAAATGTGCCATTTCTCTTGTCTGGACTGGTTTATGACCATTGCATTTGTGGCTCTGGATTTGGGACTAAGAACAAGGTATCATTTTGCGACAGGAAGAACACAAAGGTAGGGGGAGGTAAATTCTACAGCAAGAAGCAAATACAGCAGTAGATGGAAGGGTCCCCACCCGGCCCGGAGGCCTGTTGGGTACCCTTGCCGGTGAGGCTGGGAGAGGACCCTGTTCCCCTGCCAAGTTTGCTTTAGCACACCTTCAGTTCCCAGGGCTTTGGGGAGATGATTCCAATACCCTGACAGTTTTTATTACTGTGTCTATTGGACTCATTGCCCCTCTTCTGCCCCTCAGAAGGGACTCTAAGATGCAAGAAGAGAAAGGAATTAACTGCATCTGAATGTAGACTTCTATTTTAAACCAGAAGAAAAGGAGGGAATTATGGAGTTACATGCGCAAAATGTATCTCTTGGTCTTCTTCAGACATGTATGAGGAGAAGGGAATATTCAAGGGGAAAACCAGAATAAACATTATTTTCAATGAGATCTTTGGTGTAAAGAAACATCCACTGAACATTCTACTCCTGACCATTGAATACACGCAGTGCAAAGCTGTTTGCCCTTTTAATGGAAGTGAATCACCCTGAGTACAGGATCTTGTGTAATTTGTCCCACATCCTCAGGGGGGATCACATCCCTGGGGAACGCAGTGTTTGCTGGATGGATGGACCTGTGAACACATGAGCCAACGGAGCTCCTCGAAGATGTTCTTGCACATGGCTGAGATATGTCCCTTATTGCCCCGGTTTTGGTCCAATGACCTAGTCTCCCCTCTGCCCCCGTCTTCCTTTTCCAAAGCAATTCTTTTTAAAACAAAAGTGAGCTGTTTTTTTGTTTTTTGTTTTTTTACTTTGGGACACATCTCGTAGTCCTGTCCAGATGGTCTCTAAGTGTGTCTGAAGTTCGCTTTGCTTGCACTTTTTCTCCTCTCTCTCTCATGTCCTCTTCAGTTTTTGGACAGCTGTTTACATTCCTATGAATTGAATTTTCGTGTTTACTGACAACAACGTTGTTATAAGAGAACAATAAAGTCATGGGAAATCATAAAGCATGAACAGTTATGAAAGGGTCAAAATGAACAGTCAGATAGAAGGTTAGGAGGATGGAACTATTCTGTGCCTGGTGAAAAACGGAATTGAATTGGATAAGCTTCAAGGGTTGCTTCTGAAGACATTCTTAGCTTGCCCAGGACATGTATTGATCTCCGGTACACACCCAATAAGCTTAGATTCCCTTTATTGCACAGAGTAGCGTAAATCAGCACTAAGGAGATATTCATATGTGCATAAGACATAGGCTGATTTCTGTGTTTCTTCTAGGTGTTATTTTAAGTACAAATGGAAATATTGGTAATACGTGGCTTTGAAGGGAGTAGCTTGCATAGTGTTGTTGAATGTTTTATCGGAAAATTACTTGTTTACACCTACGATTTAAAATGGTGTGTGAATTCCTAACTCTGACACTATCCGGCTTCACATTTCTCTCAGCTGGGTTCCACTGTGCTCCTAGAAAACAGGTCAGCAATACAGTTGGGATTGTGCAGTCATGGTATTTTAGCCCTGAAAGTAATCAGTAGATTCCATCTAATTCATTCTGTTCATGTTTCTGATGAGGAAACCGGCCACCTAAGGGAAGTTGACTCTGTAGCAGACTTTGTTGAAATGTATTCACTTATTGAGACAAGTGCTGATTGCAGTAGTTTTTCTAAAGTTGCATATACAAGGGCTACCACTCCCTAAAGTTCTAAGGTCCCTTCACTATTACTACGACACCATTACTAGTAACAAATTCCACATGATACAGGTGACTATCTAGAATTTACAGAATAATAATAATAAATAATTATTACAAGTAAGGGAAAATGCTGTAATTAAATTATTTCAAATTAGGTTTACTTTACATAGGTAAAGGAGCCCCCTCCTTCTGAAGGTGATGTAACTGTTACTTGGTCTGAGAGATGGGTAATTGGATAATGAAGACACAGATCAGAGTAAGGACAAAAATAAATACACCCAAAGGTGAAATTTTAACTGCCTCCAGAGGGTTGAAAGCAATAGAAGATCTAATGTAAATTGATTATTTCTTAAACAAGAACAAAAAAGTGCGCTGATAGTTTTGTTTTTAAAGAAGAGGTCTGTGCGGGGTGCCTGGGTGGCTCAGTCATTAAGTGTCTGCCTTCGGCCTAGGTCATGATCCCAGGGTCCTGGGATCGAGCCCCGCATCGGGCTCCTTGCTCGGCAGGAGGCCTGCTTCTCCCACTACCATTCCCTCTGCTTGTGTTCCCTCTCTCGCTGTGTTTCTCTCTGTCAAATAAATAAAAAAAAATTAAAAAAAAGAAAGAAGAGGTCTGTGGTTAATGCCATATTTAATATAGCGGCTATGCTTATGTTTTAAAATCACTCTCCACAAAAGTAGAGACAAATTTTAGTAAATCAAGGTGTACTAAAGACTTTGGAAGAGGAGCTTATAAGGAAAAGCCGGTAAGAAAATATGCTCATGTCAGCAAAATGAATGGGAGATAATATTTGCAAATCATATATCTGATAAAGAATTAATATCCAAATTATAGAAAGAACCCCTGCAGCCCAGTAACCATGACAGTCTGATTTAAAAAGGAACAGAATGCCTGAATAGACATTTTTCCAAAGAAGATGTAAGGTGCAGGAAAAAGTACTCAACATCACTCATCACCAGGGAAATGCAAATCAGAAGCACACTGAGCTTTCCCCTCCCCCCTGTCAGAATGCCAGTCTCAGAAAGACAAGAAATCACAAGTGTTGTGTGTTGGCGAGGGGGTGGAGAGAAGGGAACCCTTGTCCACTGTTCGTGGGAGTGTAAGTTGGTGCGGCCACTGGGAAACAATGCAGGTTCCTCAAGAAAGTAAAAGTAGAGCTGCCTTGTGATCTAGCAGTGCAGCTTCTGAGCATTTACCCAAAGGAAGCAAAAACACGAAGTCAGAAAGATATCTGCAGTCCTGTGGTTATCACAGCATTACTTACAACAGTCGAGGCAGGGAAGGAGCAGTCCTGTGGTTATCACAGCATTACTTACAACAGTCGAGGCAGGGAAGGAGCCGACATGTCCATCAGTAGATGACAGGATGAAGATGAGGGCGCGTGTGTAAAATGGAATATTATTCAGTCATAAAATAGAAGGAAATGGTGCCATTTGCCACAATATGGGTGGATCTTGAATCTCGAATGCATGACACTAAATGAAATAAATCGGGGAAAGGCAAATACGGAACGATTTCATTTACAATTGGCATCTTAAAAAAGTACAAGCTAGTAGATGCAGAGAACAGACTCGTGGCTACCAGAGCCGGGGTTGGGGAGAGGTGTGTGAAATGGGTGAAGGTGGTCAAAAGGTACCAACTTCCAGCTTCAGCTATAAGATGGATATAACCCGGGGAATGGAATGTGCAGTACGGTGACTACTGGTAATCACACTGTATTATATATTTGAAAATTGCTAAAAGAGTAGATCTTAGAAGTTCCCCCCTCCACACACAAAATCATTACTATCTGTGGGGATGGATGTCAACTGGACTTATTGTAGGGATCACATTGTAATACATACATTAATCAAATTATGATGGCGTATAACTGAAATTAACAGTGTTGGGTGCCAATTATATCTCAGTAAAAAAGGAAGAGGGAAAGAGAGAAAAAAGAAAGGGAAAAAAGGAAAGGAAGGAAGGGAGGAAAGAAGGGAGGGAGGAAGGGAGGAAGAGAGAGGAAGGAAGGAAGGGAAAGAAAGAGAGAGGAAAGAAGAAGGGAGGGAGGGAGGGGAGAAAGAATCCCCATGGAATCAGATCAGTGGCTAACGGAGTACAGACATATATTTTAGTATCACCAACATTAGCAAACGTACTGAACAGTAATTTGAAAATTCTTTTGGTGTATAGGATATGTCAGAGAAAGTGATAGTAATAATAATTTTCAAAACGTGTAGATAAATAAACCTGGAAACTGGCATTTTTTAATTTTCAATGTAACATTGTAAATGGCGATACATTATTGCTACTGTCTTGCCTATATTTAAGGTATATTATAATTTAATTGCTGTTTTTTTAATTCAGATCTATTTCTAGGTGGTGCTTTAGATTCTAAGGAAGTGTTAAAATTGATTTTTTCACTTTTTATTTGCAACACAATTCAGCATTTATTAGTGAAAAAGAGAGGAGGACATGTGAGTGCTTATGACAAAGGTTACAAGTAGCAACATATTTATTGTAAATCGTGATCTCTAACAAATTATAGTATTCACTCGCTCACTCACTCATCAATAGCTACTAAGTATCTCCTGGGTGTGAGGTCCCATTGTAAGGATTCTGTAGGTCCGTGAACATGACCCAGACCCCTACGATCATGAAGAATACGTTCAAGCCACCAGAAATATTTATCATCTTTGTGGAGCCGGGTGAGAGGTCTACAATGACAGACTCTAAAATGTCATCTTGTGCTCAGGTGGACTTAAAAGAGTAATACTTTCTGTCAGATCATGCTTTGGAGCTTTGAATATTTTCATATTTGTTGAATTCTTTTTTTTAAAGGATTTTATTTATTAGAGAGAGAGATCACAAGTGGGCAGAGAGGCAGGCAGAGAGAGAGGGGGAAGCAGGCTCCCTGCTGAGCGGGGATGCGGGGCCCCTCCCGATGCGGGGCTCGATCCCAGGACCCTGAGATCATGACCTGAGCCGAAGGCAGAGGCTTTAACCCACTGAGCCACCCAGGAGCCCCATATTTGTTCAATTCTTAAAACATCTGGGGTGCTGCGAGTGTTTATAGCAGCAATGTCCACAATAGCCAAACTATGGAAAGACCCTAGATGCCCATCAACAGATGAATGGATAAAGAAGATGTGGTATATATATACAATGGAATACTATGCAGCCATCAAGAGAAACGAAATCTGGCCATTTGCAACGACGTGGATGGAACTGGAAGGTATTATGCTAAGTGAAATAAGTCAGTCAGAGAAAGACTAGTATCACATGATCTCT
>CM053617.1:3416860-3455226 GCA_028646535.1 Procyon lotor | reverse complement strand
TGTACCCTGGGGCAAATAATACATTATATGTTAATAAAAATTAATAAAAAAACAAACAAACATCTGGGGTGCTGTGTTTTTCAGAGAAGCGAGTGGAGACCCTGAAAGGTTTACCAGTATTCTTGAGTCCCACAGACAGTAAGTGGCACAGATGAGGCTTGTCCCCTCCTCTCTCACTGCCCCGGGGCTGTGCTGGTGCCCCTTCCCTCCTCTGCCCTACACAATATTTTGGGAGAAGAACACATGCAGCCTCAGGAGTGGGCAGGCATTGAAACCTGCCTTGACGGTAGCAAGAGAGGAAAAAAAAATGCCTATGTGATGAGCAACAGGAAGGACAACCTGGATAGGAGTCTGATATTTAGCAGCAAAGCTACGGAATCAGGCATCTGTCAGTGGCACTTGAAAGAACTAGGAGGGAACGTGTGCCTGTGAGTAGAATTGCGTCATTGACCTGGGAATCGGTCTGACCAGCGGACAAGACTGAGGGGCCTCTGCATGATGGAGTAACCTTTCATGGAAAGGCAGAGGCCTTTCATGGAGACTGGTGAATGCCCTAAGTGGTCTTGCACTTTGATGAATGACTTGTCGGCTGTTTTCTCTCTGAGTGTCTCCCTGCTTAGGATGGGAAGCAAGGCTGTTTGTGGGAATCCTCCTTTACAAGCTAATCCGGATGTACTGTCCCTTCTCCCTGGAAGCAGGTGCATTCCCCAGGTTAGAAAAGCACTTGGCCCCTCCCTTCTTGACCAGGGAGTGCGCAAAGCTCCATCGATGATGGCATGGAACGGGGAAAGTGAACCGTGCAAGTGTGGGCAGCGTCTACGCGGGCCAGCCATTCGCCACCTCATCCTCATGGTGGTTGTCAGAAGGAGAAGAGGACGTGGGAGAATTAGCACAGAGTGAGTGCTGAATCTGTGTCCCTCTCCTGTCCAGTCCTCTGACTGCCTTGCTGGGGGGAATTGTCGCCATGCCCTCTTCAGAGAGGAGACCAAGGAGGGGTTACCAAGGAGGTACTTAGCGCTCTTATCTCAGGGCAGTGCTGGCTTCTTAAGTCAATATGTATTACCTCCTCTTGTCTTTATAGATCGGTTTGATTTTTCCTGTAGTGTATGGTAGTGTGTCTTCTCTTATCCTGTTACAATTTTTTGACAGCTTTATTGTGGTGTGCTTGATACACAAAACCCTGCACGAGTCAAATGTCTACAACTTGAAGAGTTTGGGCATCTGCGTACTGTCCTGAAACCATCAGCATAGTCAAGATCACAGACATACCTGTCACTGTCAGAGGTATCCTTGTGTGCTTGTGTTTGTGGTCAGAACATTTTAAGGAAGATAAGAACACGAGAGCTACACTATTTCTAAGCACGCCGTATGGTATTGTCTACTGTGGGCACCGTCTTGGATGGCAGATCTCTAGAACCTCTTTACCTCACACAACTGAAGCTTTACACCAATAGATCGACGACTCCAATGTCTGTCTGTCTCTCTCTCTCTCTCTCTCTCTCTCTCTCCCTCCCTCTGTCTTTCTGTTTTTTAAATTTCATTTATTTCAGACAGAAAAGAGAGAGAGCATGCCTATAGTTGAGGGTGAGGGGCTCAGGGAGAGGGACAGGCAGACTCCGTGCTGAGCGTTGAGCCCAGTATGGGCCTTGATCCCAGGACGCTGAGATCATGACCTGAACTGAAATCCAGAGTCAGATGCCTAATGGACTGAGCCACCCAGGTGCCCCACAACTCCAGTGTGTCTTAAGTAAGGGTCAGCACTGTGACCTCTTCGTGGATCCCCATGATCACCAACACCCACATGTTCCACCTTGTGCAGTGTATTTTCCCCGGTGTCCATGCACAGTAGAAAACAAGTCAATACCTGTTGAATAGAATTGGTTATAGCAGTCAGGGGGTGGGGGTGGGGACAGCTTTGCATCGCCTGGTTCTCATGCTTCGGTATGGAGTTACGTTCCATTTCTAAGGGAAATGAGACACCTCTTTCATAACTTGGCAGAGACTTCTGCACATTGCCTCTTCACTCTGGCATAATCAAGCCTTGGCAGGAAGTGTAGATTGCTTTGTCTTTACCAGGTGTCGATCCTCTTAAAAGCATTTTATCAGCTGTGAACTTTTTGTGGCTATAGGTTGACCTACAAGAGGGAATACCACTTGGAAGGATGCGTGTGATTCGTGTCCATTTGGATGGACCAGCTCGTGGCCCCTGCCAACACCCAGCTGGTGGGCAGCATTCCTTCATATTTGTGTGTTTTTAATCTAAAACTTTGAACCTAGGTAATTAAGGATTCTCCTATTCGGGGTGGTTTATCACTAATTAAGTATGGTCCCAATTCTCTGAAGAAATCTTTAGGAACACAGAAGGAATGAAACTATTATTATTTTCTTATATATAAGCTAAAAGGTCCCCTCCCCCCCCACAAAGGTTCTTAGGAACTCAGTGTTTGGCTGTAGATAACATAGTAATTAATAGCCTCCAGAAAATGTGCACATATAATTCTGTTAAGAATGAACCTCTGGCTCTTTAATGACTGGAGTAACTCCATTGAGGATGTGTTTGTTTGGTTCACAAATGAAAATGTGACTCCCAGACCTTGAGCTAGTCAATTTACCAGAAGCTGGAAGTTCTCTCTAGTCCTGCTAGGTATTGGTTAGGAATGTGAGAAACTGATGTGATCACAGTTCACTGTGATACTCAGAGATGTCTACTACTCATAGATGAAGACTCAAACAAATAACATATAATTGAAATATTACGTAAATCCATCAATAGCTTAGTTGTGTGTGTGTGTGTGAGTGTGTGTGTGTGTGTGTGTCCACACACATGGGAATGTGTGTTTTCTCTTTTGAGGAAAGTCCTGGTGTGTCAGATCAGGCTGTCATATTGGTACATGGAACCCACTGACAGCAGAAGCAGGAAGGAGGGCTCTGTGTGGGGCATTTGTAGACTTGGAGACTGAGAACCTCAAGTTCTTCAGATGGTGATGCTTTTGGTATATTGAATCAGTTTGATTGATTTTAGCAGTTTTTTACTGTAAATACACACCAACACAAAGAGAAATGCCTATCAGATATACAATGCTGTCTTTTAAACACACATATACAAATTATGTTTCTTTAGGGTCTCCTGGGTGGCTCAGTCAGTTAAGCATCTGCCTTTGGCTCATGATCCTAGATTGAGTCCCATGTCGGGCTCCCTGCTCCACGGGGAGTCTGCTTCTCCTTGTCCCTCTGCCTGACGCGCCCCTGCTTATGCACACACTGTCTCTGAAAAATAAAGAAAAATCTTAAAAAAATTATGCTTCTTTAAATGGTATGTAAAAAGCCCTACTATAGGACTAGAGAGAATATTTTGTAAACGATATTAAATTGTCTAGAAACAAATCACCTTTATACATGTATTTGAACACAGGCCACTTCTCAATGATTACAACGATGATAAAGCCAAAGAGAAATCATGACAAAATTCATAAAGTTCTTTCTTTTCCATAAAGTGGTGGCAGTTTAGTTTATACCCTTTTAACTCCAACCGTGGCTGAGTGCCCTGCTCACTTCGCAGTGTAGTGGGAGAGACAAGGCATTTTGAATCAGACAGATCCTAGTTCAAATCAATCTTACCGCTTATTTGCTGCTTTATAGTGAATTTTTATGAATTGCAGGTTCTTTATTCTTTCAATGGAATTAAAAAAGGTGCTATTGTGTTACCTTGAAGGCTCAAGAGGAAGCCTATTGAGGGCCCTGGAGTAATATCTAGAATAATGGAGAAGCTGAAAGCTGGGAGCTGTTACTGGGTGGGTTGGAAGCAGCAGAAAGCAGAGAAAGAGGATTTTGATGACACGATAGAGGCTCTGGCGAGAGATGAGCGATGAGTGATTCTCAGGCCAACTCACCAGTGAGACCCATTCATGGCTCAATCATGGGCAAGGACCGTGGCTGTCCCTTTATACCAATGTGGTGGATTTCACTTTCCAAATAGGGCTGCTTTTAGGTTTCTCATCCATCAGAGAATTACGAGTGTTAACATTGATGTGGTAAAGCAGAGGAATGACAAGTATCACGAAAGTATTCTTTTTGTGATGAATGGCACCAAGAACACCAAACACGCCAATCCATATTTGAAATTAATTCACCTTTCTTTCTGGAAAGAAAGAACTATTTCCCTAAATGGTCCCAGTGGTTATGGGACTCTAGATCATGAGCGGTTTCATATTTTGCAAATCTCATATGCTGATGAGATTCAAGCGAAGCCGTTTTACAAGGTTTGTTTTATTATATTATCAAATTTCCCTTCCCATGGCTTAATTTGTGATGGGAAATAGAACTCATTTTTTTCCCCCAGTAGACCTCTGTTTTTACCACAGGGTGTCCAGTGTGATTTTGAGATCAAAGAGTTTTATTTAACCTCTGCATGGGGTCTTATATATTTCATTCATCTCCAAGCCAATTGTGTGCAAATTCTGCTTCCTAAACTGATCAGCGAGTCTCAGAGAAATCCAAGTTGTTCAGAGGAAAAGGCAAAAAAACTTTCTTTTTTCTTTAAAGATGTATTTATATATTTATATAAGTCCCAGTTCAGAGAAGAGGGCAAAAAGAAACCCCTTTCTTTTTTCTTTGAAGATATATTTATTTATTTTAGAGAGGCAGAGAGAGTGCACCAGCAGTGGGGAGGGGCACAGGGAGAGGTAGAGAGAGAATCTCTAGCAGACTCCCCTCCAAGCACGGAGCCCAGCAGGGACTTGATCCCAATTCCCTAGATCATGACCTGATCCGAAATCAAGAATCAGATGCTTCCTGTACCTTGTGTTCACTTTGGAGCTTTCAAAACCATGGCTTCCATTCCTTATCCTCAGAGAGGTATGGAGGTGTGGCCCAGGACATAGACATCCCTGTCAAGGGGGCAAACTTTAGAGCTATACATCCCTTTCATCTTTGTAAATGCAAAAAATGTTTTGTCAAGGGTACTTAAGATTTCATACTATTATGCATCGAAAGACTTGAGGCTCTTTTCCTTCTCGAAAGGACTCTGTGGTATCAACAGTTACATGTTGTTTCTGGGCTGCAAATCAAACAGTGCTGCAGAAAAGTTCTGGCATGTTTTTGAAAGGGCAGCACAAACTGTGATTATCGTGGATCAATCTAACCATTCGTACTCATGAACCTGCAGTGTCTCAACCCACGGGCAGCTGTAAATAGAAGCTGGGTAAGATCTAAACCATGCATTATGTGTGCCACACTCAAGAATTTACTGTTTGGGTTTGCAGAGATCATTCAAAGACATTCTGTGGTTGAAGCACCAAGTGCTTCTGTTGACTTACGGTAAATTCCTCTTATAAGCATACTAACGTAATTTTCCTTGGAAAGCTGAGCTGTTTCTATTTTTAGTACACCTAGAATATATTCTAATGTCTATGTCTCAGTCCTAATGGTATCCATTCTGTATATTTTTGCAAGGTATTTTACCGAAAAGTAGATTGTTGCATTAATGACTAGTAATAAGAGGGCTCCTTGAGCTGCAGACCCCGAACTCTCAGTGTGGCCCACGCCTTCGTAGGGAGTACCGATCTGTTCAACTTCTCCAACAGGCAGTTCAGGAAGAGGAAATTAGCCACTCTAAGGACTTGATTTGGCAACCATAGATTCCTAAAACTAACAGTTAGCACCACGCAGCGCAGTAGAAAGCTATGTAATACAAAATTAATTAATGCAGTGCTTTCCCTTAGAGGTTTTGGATTTACAGTTAATCAAGCTAAAGTACCTGACTGGCTCCAGGACAAAGTAGCTTGTATTCACAGTGATTTTAGTTATTTTATAAAGGTGGAAAATAATCGAGTCCTTATTTCTTTAGACCAAAAATATCATTAAAGACATGACATAGACAAACAGCTGGAGTTCTCACTGAAACCTGATTTTTATTACCTGAGGGATGAGAAGCACTCAAACTATAGACTGATGGCACATTCTTTGGCTCAGGTTAACAATGTGACTGGTATTTGGATTCTGTTCTTTGACGGACTGAGAGAAAAGTAATTCAGGATAGAATTACCCAAAGAACACTGATGGGGTTAGTGGAAATTGGAGTAATTTCTGTTTTCACAACCACAGATATAAGTGACAAATTTAAAAATAAGAACATGATGAAATAGTTTTTTCAACAACATGGTGACCTTCCACCATGCCTAAGTGATTCGTGTTCAATGAAATCAATATTGAGTGCCAAGGATAAGCAGTGGGGATAATTGATATAACCATGTAGAATTTTAAAACAGAAATAACTAGTGGAACTCAATCTTTATATATATATATAAGTATATATATATATATTTGTACATACACATCTATACATATATACACATATATATATATTTGACTAAGAATGTGTTAGAAATTACCTAGTTCATGCACTTCCTTTGGAAAGTAAATATGTTATTTTTTAGGTTTAAGTGACTGATGTCATGGCTTATCCTTTTATACTAAGAGAGAAACCACACTGTAAAACACAACCTTGTACAACACAAGGGCATGTGTAGTCTCAGGATCTCTCAGAAACTTTCAGCTGTAAGTAACAGAAAACACTGTCTCAGATCTTGTCAAATTGGCTTCTACAAGGACATTTATTATGTCACACAGGTATTTCTCCAGTGGGCTGTACCCCAGGAGTGGTATGGCAGTGTCCCCGAGGTTCTCTGATTTGCATTTGTTCTCCACAAAGCGTTGCTTTCCTGCTCAGTTTGGTGGCAAGATGGTGGCCGTGCCCCAAGCCCCCGATGTTCAGAGGAGGCTGTGAGACCATTTTTTAGACTTCTTTCCCAGGTGTTTCTTAGCAAAGGCACTCTCATTTTTTCAGTTGGGCCACATGCCAGGCATGTGGAATTACCATGATTGCTATAGAGGGGTCCCGACCGGTCTTTGGAGCTGGGAATTCAAATCCACTTCCCCAGGGTCATGTGGTGTAAGATGGTCAACTGAATGAAACTGGGGTTTCTACTGAAAGGAAGAAAGGGAGAATTGGATGTTGTGTAGGTTGTCACCAGTCATTTTGTAGGTAAGGAATTAGTGGCCCAGAGAAGACTTAGACTGTGCAAAGTTACAAACTTAGAGCCATTTTGTCTAGTATTACTGCCCACATTATTTATAAAGTTTTACCAGCGCTCCCCACCTCCCAGAAAAAAACCCCAACCACTCTGGTCCCACTTGCACTTGCAAAATCAGAGAAACTTTATCTGAGTTTCTGAGGGTGAATGAAAGCTGAAACACCAAGCCACATCCATCTTATACTTCCTCAAGGAAGACATGTCTCATCTTCCCTTGAGCCTACCACAGACCATGCCTTCTTACGGCTTTTCACTGAAGAGTTCTTATTGTATGATTACTTGATTACACATTGTTCTTTTTACTAAATGCCAGTGGGGACAGTGCTCTGTTCTTGGGACATAAACTGACACTCAACAAAAGAACGAATGAATTAATCCCGAGATCTTTCAATCCCATATTCATGAAAGATGTTTAAGTACTGTTGTGCGGTCACATACGCATAAACTGTTATACCTCTAGGTAATGTGTGGACATGGTCTCACATCCTGAAAGAGTGAGATCAGTGGAACATAGGAAAGACCGGTAAAAATAACAGAATGAGACCATCTGTTGACACCATCAGTGACCCCACACGAGGTGAATGCCATCACACTTCAAGAGAGTCTAGTGGAAGGGGCAGAATCTGGGCTGGGGATTGAAGGAAAGGAAGAGTATCAACAAGTGGAAAGGAGGAAATCCAATCCAGGGAGATGAAAGCTTAGCTTTAGTTTAGGAGCACAAGGTAGATCTGTTCGGTGAAGGTGTTCCGTCACTGGGAATTAGAGATGCCATCAAGGAGCCGGGAAGCCAAGGGGACAGTGGAGACCCTTCAGTCCCGGCTAAGCCATCAAACTATTTGGGAAAGTACTGAAGCTTTCAGAGCAGGATTTTGATGCAAAGGAACCAATATGTACAAAGATGAATTTGTAGGATATGTACCTGTGTGGGACAGAACATGAGGAAAGTTGCCCAAGTGTAAATAAAGGTACAGAAAAGTGAGACACAAGAAATAGGTCTGAAGGGAAAGATGAGGCAAATTTTGAAGAAGTAAGATGGGATGACATAACTGGGTCCAGGGTCCAAGTGGGACCCAAGTGAAAGGTCCTCGCTGCGGAGCCTTGAACACTGATGGGATCATTGAATCAAAGAGGGAAGTCCAGGGAGGGTTCTTTTTTTCAGAGAAGAGGGTGGTCTGGGTCTGCAGCCAGTCAAGCACTTAGGGTTGCCCATCAGGCAGCCAGAGATGTGTGCAAATCAACTTCAAAATCAGCACAGCTGGTGGTACAGATGAGCGAGAGGCTGACTTGCGGGTAAAAGTCAGAATCACCTGAGAGACGGAGATTTGCTGCACTTAGCAGAATGCCTAGCACAGACGTGTCTCGGTGCAGATGTGCTGACTTGAAACTATTAACCAGAGTGCTTTGAGTCGACAGCGACACAGATCCATCAGATATTGACTGAAAGGCCGAATTTATAGACTGAATTTCGTGTGACAGAATAATCCAGAGACAGGGCTGGCTTTAGGCATGACTGGACCAGTGTGTTTCCACGGTTAGGGATTTCTCTCTCTCTTCTTCAACTCTGCTCTGTTCTCTGTTAGCTCTTTTTCTCAGGTGGGCTCTCGGATTTTATGGCATGTTCTGCCAGCATCAACCCTCCTGCAGAAAGAAAGCTCCTCTTTTCCACCAAGTCCTGAGTGAGCACCAGAATTCACTCTTCCTGGAAAAACGGGTACTCTTCCATTACCCCTGGATCCCCCATGGTGATGTGAGAACCAGTCCTATCCTTAGAATCAGGGTAAGTGTGAAGTCCTTCAAAACATGCTTAAATTAAACCTAAAGGAGAGTAAGGATGTAAATAAATGTAAAGAAAATCACATTTCCTTTGCCACAAGAGAGGAATAAGTATGCCAGGCAGGTCAATAGGACACGGTCCCCCATAGGACTTAACGCCTGAATCCTATAATGAAGACTGAAGCCCGAGCCTTGAGTAGGCACATGTCTAGGACAGGAGGAAGGTGGGCAGTGGAGGAGGAAGGAATGCGTGTAGATAAATGACCTTGAGCGATGACCTTGAAGCACAGATGGGAGCTCCTCAGGCCAGTTGCCTGATTCGTGGCTTCAGCTGTGGGGCATCTGGGGACATGGCCCAAAATGGCACATTCTACCACTGATGTGGACGGGAAGGCTCTTCTCCGTAATTTAGAAATACAGCAAGACATTCCCAAGTCCAGAGGCTGTAGTGAAATGCTACTTCTAAGATTCTTACCTCTTTTGTTACCAGATTTAAAGCATGTGACTCAGACATTTTAAGATGAAAGAACATTCCACAGAAATGATTTACTGTCTGGCTTTTGTGGTTCAGGGTTTTTACTGAGGTTTTCAAAAGAAAGAAGGAGGAGGACAGAGGTCAGTCCCTAATGACTTAAAGCGTCAATTGCTGTCTCGTCTTTCTATCTGTGAAGGCCCATCCAGTCTCGGCGTAGCTTCATTCCGGCACCAAGCTGCCCTTGCTCAATTGTCCCTTTGGCCTCCACCTTCTGAGGTGTGTTTTGCCTCCTCCCTCGGGCAGGGGTAAGGCCTGCCACAGCTGAGGCAGCGAGGGGTGGGGCCAACTCTCCTGCTCCGTGACCAGCGTGGCCACAGTCAGAGACACTCGGTCCACTTGACAGACTCAGACCGTCGCTGGCACATAGTAAGTGCTCAGCAAATGCACATTTATCATTATTCCTGTTATTATTAGGTTTATTATATATAAAAAAATCTCTGTTCAGTTGGCAAATGCCACCAATTGGCCTATTACTCTGTATAGGAGCTCACCTCATTTGCAATTTTTACTTCTGTCTGTGAAACACATCTCATGCCCTAAGAGCAGGTTCTTCTCTTCGGTACAAATCAGAAAGCTCTTTCTTGAACCCAACCTTACATTTCACACCTGTTTGGTTTCTGAATCATCTTCCCTGCTTTGCTTTTAGTGATTTCAGTGTTCCTCGGGTTGATTCCACATGGCATAGTTTTTAGGGCCTTAGTTCCTGCCTCCCTGTCTTACAGGTTTGGCTTATTCTTTACACACACCCACATAGGAAGAGAGCATGAAAACTGCAAAACCTACGGTGGTGTATGTGTCTGGTTGTGAGCATGTTTCTACATATACACACGTGTGTGTACGCACGCACACACACACACACTTGGATCTCTGCAGCCGGCGGCTCTTACCTCAGTCCGTGATGACACAGGCGCTGTATGCACGCTGTGTGTTATTAGGAATAGCCATTTAGCAGGCAGAGCTCCAAGATGTGTTTTCTTCTTGAAGCGCACACTCAGAGGAGCTGTGCTGATCGCCGTTCACTGTGTCCTTGCCACATGCTGAGGACGTGCTAAGCGATTTACATAGGTTATCCTAGTCTGACAGAACTCCTATGGGGGTGGATTTTTCCCTGTTTTATAGGTGTGGGAGCTAGGGAGCTGAGCTGGAATTAGAAGGAGGCAGAGCCAGGACCCACATGTAGGCGAGTCTGCCTCCACGGACTCTGCACAGCCGGCACCTGTCAGACCCGGGGCCCTTCAGCTCCGCAGGAACAGCTTTATGCTTCTTCCCACTCAAAGCACTGCGGGAGCCAAAGCCAAGCCACTGTTAGTGAAGGGGGCTCCGTAGCATGGGGACTATAGTCAGTAACGCTGTATTGAGGTTTCAGAGTTTCAAGGAGAGTCCATTTTTAAAGTGCTCAACATGAGAAAAGAAACTGTAACTATGTGTTGGAGGTAGATGTTGACCAGACTGATTTGCCATGATCACGTCTCAGGGAGTACAAGTATCAAATCCTTATGTTAGCTTGAGACTAACATAATGCATGCCAATTATCCCTCAATAAAAAAATAATAATAAACGGGGGTGTCTGGGTGACTCAGTTGGTTAAATATCTCTGACTCGTAATCTCAGCTCAGGTCTTGATCTCAGGGAGGTGAGTTCAAGCCCTGCGTTGGGCTCCATGCTGGGTGTGGAGCCTACTTAAAACAAAACAAAACAACAGAACCCCCAAATAAATAAATAGATATATAGATAGTACTCCATGGAATAAAAAGCATTTATTGCATTGCTATCCTGATTCATTGTCCTGATGCTTGAGTATTAGGAAATTAATCAACATTTATATGAAGGACTCTGCTGTTCCAAATTACCATTTTCTCCTTGTTGAAAATGCATCAGTCTGTGTATTTTACTCTCCTGGACTTTTTTTTTTTCTCATTCTGTACCACAATCATTTAAATTATTTTTGTTCTTTTGAGTCATTCTGATATTTTATGCTAGTCTCTCTGGGAATATGTATTCCTCTGCCTCTACTCGCGTATGGGGTTGGTTTCCTCAATAGGGTTAATGAGTGGGAAATGCACTAACTTTGAAAGCATGTCCTGTGGAAATGCTTGTGCTAACATGCAGATTGCCCCAATTTTCTGCTGAAATGTCTTTCTCTGCAGGGAGTTGTTACTTTCCAGGGTTGCTCCATAAGAAATCAATTCTGTTCATGGAGATTACTGAGAGTAAGAGCAAATATCAAGTCCAAAATCAATGTGATATGTCTATACTTACCTGTAAAACTACTTACAATTTTTGGTCACCAATGTAATTCTGTGAATTTTTTAAAACAGTGTTAGTGAGCCTTAGCCACCAGAAGACTAATTTGATTTCTTTTCTAAGGGAGAACATTTAGAAAGTAAATTCCAGCAACTCCTGTAGTGTATAAGACAAGAACACTTTGTGTCTGCTTCAAATGCGATAAGAACTGTGCTGTTCTTTCTTGAAAACTCTGCAGTTTACAAAATATGTCAGAACTTAAACCAGCATATATAAGCGAGATGTGGCAAATGTTCCTCAGCAAATTTTCAAGGGATTGGAATATTTCCCAACTCTTTTCGAAGAGAAGTATTTTACTTTTGGACTCCCGGAGGAGGATATTATTAAATATAAATGCAGAGTATTTTGAAATTGCTGAGTGAGCCACTATTTTGATACACTGCCCCTTTCTCCAAGACTTTAATATTATTGTTTTTAATGGATCATCAGCTATCACAGAGAAGGATTTAATTTTTTTTTTTTTTAGTTTTGGTAAATCGAATCTTGATGATTTTGGCTTGCAACACTGCTGGATTCTGAGTATTCCTGGAACCTGAAATCGTTGTGTGCACTTTTCCAGATTAATTCTCTTTGGGATATTGCAAAATAATTGCAGGGAAAAAAACGCAGTCCTATCCTTTCATCATATTTTCTTTTCCAAAAATGAACGCAAGAGTTGATATTTAAGATAATGAATCTACTCTCAACAGTTTCCGTTACAAACAACGTTAACTGTTGAAACGAAGCCAGCCTTTACATAACCAAGAAAAATTCCTCTGCACTTGTCTGATGCCACTCCAGCCTTGGCTTCTCTCACTCGTGCTGGGTGAAGAGCAAGCTTTATTTCCTTTGTTTTGGGGCCAGTGCAAAAATATTTCCGGAATAGTTCCTTGATAGCATGGATAGGTAGAGTATGATAACAACAAGTTTCTTTGAATTCTTACCATCCAAAAAATTAAATGTCAACTGGACTTGGCAGAGGAAGTCCACGAATAGAGGTGAGGGTGTTGCAAAACCAGCCCCCAGTTTAAAGGAATCTGTCCCTATCCAGCTCCCACAAAGTGCTGGCCTGTGGAAATTCTAAGCCGATGTCATCAGAGCATTCTGTTGTTTGCAAAGAAAACAGAAATTCCTTTGTTATTCCTATTTACGAGGAATGGCCTGATTTCTATATGCTATAGGCCAATTGGATCAAAAAAATAACGTGTGTGGGAAAGAGATCTGAGAGCCACGTGTGACCAGAGGGCACCGATTTGCAATTCCTCAGCTAAAGCGACACACCGTTTGACATCTTTATTCAATAGTATTTACTGAGATGTTGGGTACGTTCTCTGGCACGTCTCCTGATGTTTGCAATTAGTCTGATGCTTTGCTGGTCCTCTGCTCCTGAACCTTAGCATTTCCCTTAATGTTGTCCATTTTATCCCCGATTTGCAGATGGGAAATCAGATTGGATTAGAAGGAGTTTGGCAGAGTGTAGGGCCCACCATAGGTCTGCATTCTGGTTACTAATCTAGAGCTCATGTCAGAGATCCTACCTTCTTCCTGAGACAAAGTCTTTTATTTTTTTAAGATTTTATTTATTTATTTGACAGAGAGAGATCACAAGTAGGCAGAGAGGCAGGCGGGGGGGCGGGGGGAGCAGGGGGAGCAGGCTCCCTGCCGAGCAGAGAGCCCAATGCGGGGCTCGATCCCAGGACCCTGAGATCATGACCTGAGCCTAAGGCAGAGGCTTTAAACCACTGAGCCACCCAGGCGCTGCAAAGTCCTTTTTTTTTATAAACCACTTCTAGTCATTTGTTTTCTGCCTAGTTTACTGTTTCTAAAACTCTGCCCAGAAAAATCTTTCAGGATTGGGCATTATACTGGAGCTTGTTTAGGGCTTAATGTGCAGCCCTTGATGTCCAGGCCTATAGCTTGGGGTTCTCGGTTATCGGAGGGACTTCACTGATGCCAGACTTGATCTTCATTGTGTCATTCTACAATTTTAATTGCTATTCAAGACCTCCTTCTTTCACTGTAGCCCTGATGCTGGTATTGCCAGTCTGGGTCTTTCCTGGGTTCTGAATCATGGCTGCCTGGATGGATTTGATCTCCTTCACTACAGCTCTTTCTGCCCTGGTGGTAGATCTGCTGGTTGGCTGGGGTGCTGAGACCTCACTCTGCTTAACCCTTCATGTCTGGCTATTGTATCAGGTAAAAACCTACCAAGAGCAGTGCTTTTGCAACTGATTTATCATGGAAAAAAATAAACTGGGGAGGAATAAAATCTTGCTGTGTGTATATACTCATGCAGTTCAAGTGCACTTCCTCTTTCTTATCCAAAAGATACTATGTATTTGTCTTTTATTTAAAAAAAAAAAAGATTGGGATGCCTGGGTGGCTCAATTGATGAAGCATTTGCCTTTGGCTCAGGTGATGATCTCAGGGTCCTGGGATGAGTCCTGCATCCAACTTCTTGCTCAGCGAGGAGTCTACTTCTCCCTTTCCCTCTGCCTGCTGCTCCCCCTGCTTGTGCTCTCCCTTTCTGTCTGTCAAATAAATAAATAAAATCTTTTAAAAAAAAAAGATTGTTATTTCATTAGTATAGTCAGCTGATACAAGAATTGATTTTTTAACTTGCCATTTATTCATGAAAATATAAATGCCGCTACTGGTAGGATAAAGTGCCAACCTATTAAAATCCTCTTGTAGATGGGAAAGAAAGGATGTCGGGGTTACCGGAATGATGAAGGTATTACCTGTTAAAATCCCCTTTTACAATGTCATGTGTTTTCGGGATTATGTTCAGAGAATATGGTCACCCCTAATGTGTTATTATTTGGATCAGTGAGCTTGCACAACAGCCCTCAAGAGCTGCGCGCTGATACGGAAATCTCCTATGTGAATCAGTTTCTCAATTCCAAATTCCAGAAAGTTCACACTTAAATTCATGTAACCTCCATTGTACTTGCCGCATCGTTTCATTTTGTTTTTGAGGAAAGAATACTATCAATAACCTAGGCTGGGCTGCTTCTGTCTCCCCTTTACCTGTTCATGCGAGTTTGGGAAAGCTGAACACTTAAGTGCCCAGTAGCTTTGAACGTGACGTGTCTTAAGAGCAAAAATAAATCATCCACTAAAGACACATGGAAGGTCGGACCCAATAAGTTGACTGAGTATGCCCCAGGCATTTAAAGGGCAATGAGATAGAAAACAAGTGGCTAGAAAATGTTGATCATAGATGGAGTCTCCTTTGGCTGCATTTATCACATATCACGTCCTGGTCAAGCCCATTTCTGAAGAAAGTGGAGAAGCTCCCACTTTTAACATATTCCAGTCTCAAAGAGGAGATGTGAATAAGTGTATAAATGATAATATGTGTGCACATGGAAATCAGAGGTGATAAATATACATCACAGATGCATGTCTGCTATCCTGGCGAACACACGAATGATCGTTGCTTTGGCTGTGTGTCCTTTATTCTGCTCATCTCTGGAAATCTGAGAGGAAGCCATGGCGTTTGGGTTATGCTTCATAGGGGATTAATGTTTGGTCCCATGGGAAGACGGCTTAGGTGGAACTTAGGGATTTTGAGAGGCGCGTGATGATAAGGAAATGTGACTTTTTTAAAAATCAAAGAGAACCGGATTTGAGATATTTCTTTGAGTAGCATCTTCTTATTAACACGTTGGAAGCTTACGTATGTAATCTGGTAGACTTTCAGGAATAGTTTTGTGTTTAAGAAATTTCCTTTTTAAGGCATAAGTATATTTTAAAATTATTTTCAAAGGTGGAAAGCATTTAAGCCTTGCAAGGTAAATCTGATCTTCAGAAAGAATAAAAGGTATTGGATGTCAGTGCTGAAAAATAAAGTAGTTATAAAAATAGTAATACCTTTAGTATATTTTTTTAAAAAACAGACAGATTTTAGATAATGAGGCTGATTTTCTTGCATAACCAGCAGGAGAATTTTGCATGCAATTAAAGAATTTCAAACGTATTTTGGCCAACATCAATATCAATGAATATGTACAAGTGTTTCCGAAGTGATTTTTTTTAAAGGAAAATATTTATTTGAGTATGTACAGTTTTTTTCTTCCAATTTCTTAGTTATAGAAGTAGCAAGAAGGTAGATCTGAGTCAAGACCAAGTAACATATGGAAAATAGTGATAAGGTTGACAGATAAAATACTGGATGCTGAGTTAAATTTAAATTTCAGTTAACAGATAATATTTTTTAGTATAAATTTGTTCCATGCAATAGTTGGACCTACTTATACTAAAATATAATTTGCTGTTGATCTGAAATTCACATGTAACCGTGAGGGGAATTTATGTTTGTCAAAGGTTCCCAGGTGATGCTGATGCTGGTGCGTGAACCACACTTACGGAGTCATGTCCACATGTGCAGGTATGGGTGACTAGTGGAAAATGAGTTTGGGAACGTAGGTCAGGTCCCGAGGGCCTTGGCTGCCATGCCCTAGAGCTTGAATTTTGTTTAATAGACAGTAGGGAAATATTAAAGCTTGGTGAGCCAAGTGACATATCAGATTGTTCTTTCAGAAGATTTATTTGGTGACAGTGTGCAGGATTGATTGAAAGGACCGAGAAGTAAGGATAGTGAAATAGCCCCTGCTTGTGTTGTTTACAGTAGCCAAGACCTACAAATGACCTAAATGCCCATCGACAGATGAATGGATATACTCGTGTGTGTGTGTGTGTGTGTGTGTGTGTGTGTGTGTGTGTGTGTGTGAGATGGAACATTATTCAGCCATAAAAAAGACATCTTGCCATTTATGATAATATTGAACCTTGAGGACATTATGCTAAGTGAAGTGGGTCAGACTGAGAAAGACAAATATGATCTCACTTATATGTGAAGCTTAAAAAAAAATGAACTCATAAAAACAGAGGACAGATTGGTGGTTGCCAAGGGTTACCTGATTAGTTAAAATAGAACTTTCCCACTAAAAAGTAAGCAGTTAAAGTAGGGGCTGGTGCTTAGTTCAAGAAGGGGAATACTTACGGGCATCCCAATAGGTTAGTGCGTAAAGCTGCACAGAAGATTTGACACACCCTGTAAGTGCCAAGGATTAGATCATTGGTGTGTCATTTCAATTCATGAGGAACACATCCTCTGTTGTGAAGACATTTCTGGGAGCACTTTATCTTCTATACATTCACATCTTTCACTCACATGTAGCCATCCCGTTTCCTGTGGGCAGTATTTGCCAGACTCTGGTTTAGAGATATAAATAAAGGGGAAAAAAAGTCCTTTCCCAGAGGTGCCATTCAAATTAGCCAGTGACTGGTCTGGAGGGGGCTGTGAGGATTCAAAATGGCAGCCTCGCAGAGACTCCAGGAATGGCTTCCTCGTTCTGCTGAAAATCAGTTCTCTCACTGTTAGCATGGAACTTACTGCCTATTTTCACCCCTCTTCCTAAGTAAATTTTAATCAGATTTTTTTCCTGTAAAAGTGATATGTTCATTTATGAAAAATTTGAGAAAGTTCCAAAATATAGGAAGAAAAATGTGATAGTCCCATATAATAACATAATCTTACCAGCCAGAGGAACTTTTAGATGTATATTCCTTCTTATGGTAGGTACTGTTTTATAATCTGATTTTTCTGTTAATAACATATGTGTATTTTCATGCCAGTGACAACTGTAAAACACTTTTCTTAACTAAAAGACATCACATAAAAATATCATCATTTTACTCTATACTTGAAAATATTAGGTATCTTCAGATTTTCACTATTCAGGTATTTCTGCCAGGTACATTTTATATCTGAAATTTTGTGTTTAGCCTTAGTAATTTATATCCTTTGGGTTGCTTCATATACTGAGCTGTTTTTCTATAGAGGGAATCAAATGCTACCTTGATTAAGATAATGGCTAATTTAAAGTGAAATATACTGTTTAATGCATAGCTCAGATGAGGGCTTCCCAGCAGGTATTGCTGCATATATAGAGGATCAGAGAGACTGCTTACAGCTTGAAGTGAAGGACGATTGTTAGTTACAGTGACTATTTACCCTTAGTGCATACTCTTAGATACCTTGGACCAGGTATCGAGGTTTTTAAATTATTCCCTGATCAGGGCACCTGAGTGGCTCAGTGGGGTAAGCCTCTGCCTTCGGCTCAGGTCATGATCTCAGGGCCCTGGGATCGAGCCCCCATCGGGCTTTCTGCTCAGCAGGGAGCCTGCTTCCTCCTCTCTCTCTTTCTCTGCCTGCCTCTGCCTACTTGTGATCTCTCTCTCTCTGTCAAATAAATAAATAAAATCTTTAAAAAAATTTATTCCCTGATCATCCATGTATATCCATAACTAATAGAGTGAGAGACACATTTTATAGTACTGATATATCATTGTATCATTGTAACTAGATTTATAAAGTGTATTCATACATTACAATGTATTAAATTGACAGAGGTTGTGATTGGAATAATTGAAATATTCCAATATGATACTGATGAGTAACATATTCATGGGCAGAATTAATATATTAATGTGTACAGTGCAGGTTATCTTCATGATGACAAGATAGTTATAAAATTGCTTTGGCCGTGTGTGGAATCTCACTCACTTTGGAATCCTTGAGGGGAATTTGGTGGAGGATCATCTAAAGTACTTACATTTTTGGATATTTTATGCCTTCAGATATCTTTCTACAGTTAAGATATATAGAGTCTTTATAATCAGGTTTACATAATTTCCAGCCCATTGATAAACATCAAGTTTATAATGTGAATTGGAGGGATTTGGGGGCTGAATAATTAGAGTTATTCCAGGAATCCCTAAAAGTTTGCAAGCTGTGAGCAGATTTGAAAGAGTCATGCAGACAGCACTTAAATCTTTCTTCTGGCTTTGGCTGTGACTGGTGAGGTCCCAGGCCCCTGCCGCGTTCCTGTCCCCTGCTTACCCTGCTGGGGGCTGTGGACTCCCGAAGGGTCGTGAGCCTCAGAGAAAAATCCAGAGCTGCCTCTCATGAAGGAAAAGGTCAAGGTATCTAGACTAGAAAGTTACAAGTAGCCATAAAATGTGGTACTTCAGTAATTCTACTGAACATTACAAAGTATTCAGGCAAAAAAAGGGAAAGTGAGTTCTCTGAACTACTTAGAAAAGAGAATTGTTGGTTTTTAAAAGACTTCAGAGATTCTCCTTCTTCACCTTGTCATTTTGTAGGTGAGAAATTAAAGCTTAGAGGCACTGGACTCATTCAAGGTCAGCCAGGTGGTTCCTGATGGAACTGAGTTGAGGACTTCATCTGCCACTAAGGGGGTTACTGCACTTCTCAGAAATGTCTACAGTACAAAGTAAAGTTATATATATATATATGGTTAGTACTTATTTTTTTTAGTCAAGCAGAAATATGATTTTTTTTTCTTCAATCCTTTTGACCTTGACCATCTTCTAAATTCTTCCCTGGCCACAGGTGTTTGGTTCCATGTCTTTGATTGCTTCCCTCTCACGGACACAGAGCTCTAATTAGATAACAAAGTCCAAGAGAGATTGGATGTGCTTACAGAAAATCTCTTCATCGCCAACTTTGTGGAACCTTTTTATCCCATAAAGTGGGGTGTGCTTATACTCATACTATCACGGCTGTAGGGGGGAATTGTCTCCATATTGACTTTGCCAGTAATGGTTAACTCTAACTGGGCTTTTCAGATCTAGATAGCTTTCACTCTCATGGAATTATGTTCGAAAGTTTTCAGTTCTGTCGTGTCATACATTAGGAAAGTTTAGATGTTAATTTTGGCTCAGTTGCGTAGGTATTCACGGTGGTCTGGGTTAGTCAGAGGCTTCCTTGCATCATGAAGAATCACCACATACGAATAAATGTGGTCAGTCAAAATTAATGGAAAGCAAGGGTGAGAAATGAACAGCACCAGTGGCTGAAGGTTTGTGTCCTGCCCGCCCCCCCACTGGCCCTCTTTCCCAGCAGAGCACACGTTGGGCCAATATGGGTCCAGAGACCTGCCCTGGTCCTTGAAGCCTGTGCGGGGCCTCTCTGTATTTCATTTAGATGAACTTGTCACAAGTGCCTCCTTGGGGATTCTAATGAGGACCACTGAGGCCAGGCAGGATTCTCGGGAAGGCGAACCGGAAGCCTTGATTCTACTCTAGGCCTGTAATAATATAATGCCTCCAAGGTTTGCACAAGAACCCTAGGTTCACCTTAGTTTAAACTGCAAGCACTCACATCAGAATTAGCCTGGACTATGAGAGTAGCCAGTCAGGAAGTACACAGCCACTGCTCACTTTACTATTGATGGACATAAAGCCGAATTTACATATTTTCAGATTTTTCAGAAAGTGCCTTTGCCTTGATTTTACTAGACTTGGAAGCTTACCAAGCACCAAGGATTTGCACATAGGATTGGCAAAGCTCTTGCCGGGAATCCTGCTGTCTCTCTCTGTGGACTGGTCCAACCCCATAGGAATGACCACGGAAATGAGAAGCTGCAGACCAGCGGCTGTTAGACCAAAACGTTCTCAGTGGCCAGCCTGTAACATGGAGCTAGTTGCCCACATTTAGACATCTGGGCGTCTCCCATCACTGTGTTGTGGAACGTAGAGGGCAAGGCAATGCCAAGCCCATATTTCTGGGTGATGGTGTCTGGCTGTGGCAAGCGGCTGGCCTGCATGCCCTTGTATAGGCTACATACACACCTTGATCTCTGCAACAGGTATGTGTGCTTCCTACCTTCTCTTCCAGGCAAGTGAGCCCCAGATTTTGAAGAGCCTGTCAGAGCCACATTCCATCCTGGCCAGCTTCTTTGAGCTCTAGGCATCACATCTTTTAACAGGGAAGGTCTCTTCCTAAATTTGTTGTGGGTTTTAAATAAAATTCCCTGTGGAGAGCCCAGACCCATGTCTTCCTCATCTTTGATGCTTGGGGAGGATTGGTTATCCTTCTGCATTCCTGGTGTCATAAATTGTATTTTCTCGCCATTTATGTTGAAGGGAGGCAAGAGTATTTGCTGGTTTTAACTTTAAAAGTTTGCTTTGAAACGATGACCACAGGGTAGTCCCCTCTTGCAATGGTTATGGTTCGTCCTTGAGAGCTATCTGCCGCCCTGACCTCTCTGGCATCCTGTGGGCTTCTGAGGACTGGTGAACGGGGATCACCTCATTACTTCCACGTTCACTCAAATCCATTGTGGCTTTGATTTGGATTTGGATTGGCAGTGGCTGATGTCGTCCCAAACACACACTTGAAGAAGTAAAAAAACTGAATTCTTATGCCTGACAGGAAAGAGACAATGGGGACAAGGTATGTGAGAGATTATTATGGGACATCATGGAAGGGTTATACTTCACTCCACTCATGCTCAGCTGCACCTGATTGTCTGTCCCCATGGCTGAGGGAGCAGAAACTTCTGGTGGACAGGTGGCTGTCTGTGCCACAACCAGCCATGACTGCCTCGAGGGTTGGGAGCACCCCACAGAGTGCCCGCCATGGGATTTGTACTTTAGAGGTTCTCAGTGAGTGCTGGTGGCTCTTGGTTTGCTGCTCTGGCATCATTATTTGTTCTTTTTAGGCCCCCAGATGTGATTGATGAGTCATGGCATGACCTAGACTATTTGATAACAGAACTGCAATTAAATTCTAAAGTCAGTATCCTGGAAGCTGGGGTTGCCTCAGAGTAGAAAAGGTGTGGTGGTGGTTTGTGTTCCTCAGAGGACCACACTTGTCAGGGTAGTCTGTGCTTTATTTTCACATTAGATTGCCTTTACTGTCTATCTCACTCAACTCTTAGTGCTTACATTTTGTCATTTTAATTTCATAGGTAGTTTCAAATTTGAGATAAAAGCCAGACCATGAGAATTCCCTCCATGACCCCAGTATATTGTGACACCATCTTTCCTTTGTTCATAATTTCTTTCTCTTAAAAATAATTTCAATGGAAAACAATGGATTTTCCAATTTTGCTTTGGGGACATATCTTCAAATAGAATTTAGTACCGTGTCTTCTTGTAGGATGGTGAGGTGAATGCAAAGGGAGTGAGTTGAAGCCTTTACATCAAGATTTAATTTAAGCCTTTCACTTCTCTCAATTTAAGGCTAGTGAGTTTGAGTTTGAAAATTGGTGAAAAGGTGATGATGGATTTGAAGTATTGGAGTGATACAAGTACCTTTATTACTAAATAGAGTTTCACTTAAAAACATAATTTACTTTTATATGTTCTTGTATGTATTCATATCGCACTTGATGAGCCCGTATAAAAAAGCTGCTGTGTCAGGAATGGCTGTGCCAGATGAGACGAAGAGGAAGGTACATTCTCTATACACCAAGTCTGAGAAAGAAATTTCCAAACACGACCCAGAGTGACAAATGTCCTGAAACAAACGGTTATCCCGTGGGACACCTGGGTGACGTTAGGTGCCTGACTCTTCGTTTCAGCTGAGGTCATGATCTCAGGGTCATGAGAATAGCTCTGCATTGGGCTTAAGATTCTTTGCCTCTGCCCCTTCCTGCTCACTCTCTCTCTCTCTCTAAAAAAAAAAAAAAAAAAAAGAGTTATCCCATAATGCTATAGGAAAGGAGTCTCTGATCCACCTTGGGTTTGTTGGGGAAGTATTAGGAAAGGCTCCTTGGAGAGAAGGAAAAGGTAAATAAAGATGATCCAGGTAAGAAAACGAAGGAGTATTGGAAGCAGAGGGAACAGCATATGCCAAGGTACTGAGGGAAGAGAGAAAATGCCTAAACCATGGAAGATAGTTTAAATCATCTGATATCGTGTCATTTAAGGTGCCCCTGGGGGTGGGGGGTGGAGAGGAGGGACAGGAGGTATGGGCCATTCAGAAATGGGTACGGGCCAGATTTCTTGATGAAGTCATATTAATTAGGCAGCAGAATTTGGGCTTTATCCTGAGGGAAGTGAGAAGCTACTAAAGCAGGGGTTCTTTGCACTGCCTACTCATTAGAGTCATGTGAAACTTTCCAAGTGCTGTCCACCACTGAACCCGTGTCCAACTCATTAAATCAGAATTGCCCAGAATGGTGCCCAGGTATCAGTACTCTTAGTCTCTCCAGATGATTCTAACGTACAGTCAGCTCCTCTAAATGGTTTAAAGCAGAGCATATGGCAATACAAGGCCAGACTTTGAACCAGAGGCTCACATAGCTGAAGTGACATGAAGCTGCACACTTATGCTTTGTTGTGGGAGGACAAAGAGAGACAACTGGCGAGGCTGATGCTTAGCTTTCTAGCTCTGGGACCATGGGATCGATGGGGGGAAAGTCAGTAATGTAGGACACACAACAAGCTTACGGCCTAATGAAGAAGATGTGTCTGAGATGTGTCCACTAGCCTATGAACTTCGCATGTCTGAAACTCAAGAGAGAGTTTTGGTTGTATTTATAGACATGGGAATTGCAAGCACATCATGAGAACCAAATGCACAGGAATAATAATTTTTAAAAAAAATGGTAGGGAGTTTGTGGTAGGAGTGTTGGGCAGGTTTGGAGCCCTAGAGCTTGCCAACATTTAAGAAAAAAGGAGATCAGAAAGAGCCTGCACAGGAGAGCAAGCGGTGCTCACACTGCAGACCAAGGGCATTAATGTCTCCTTAAATGCTGCCGATGGGAACAGATAGTCCTTGTTTCTGGTGGGAGACCATTGGAATAATTACAGAGTTTATTTGAAACTGCACATTTTGCAAACAAGTTTGTGTTCTTCCAGCAAACCTTTCCCCGTGGAGACAGCTTTCACGTTTCATAAGTTTCATTTGATTTCGTTCTGATTTTGTGTTTGTGAAGTACATTTGTTTTACAAATAATACAAAAAGGTACATCCCTGGTGCCCAGCTTGATGAGTGAACCATGGAAGCCAGGAATGTCTGCCTTTATTTTTTCGTGGGCTGGATTATAAGGATAGATGCACCTGCTCTCTTAGCAAGAAGAGGAAACAAAGTCCTGTCAGTTACAAATGGCCAATATCGTCCATAGGCTCTCCTGCCTTGCTCCCTATTTACCATCTCCCTGCGCCCTGAAAAAAAGCAAACGAAGTTCAGGGTCCTTGAGCCATCATTGCTACCCCTTTTGGAGCTATTATTAACAAACAAGTGACCAAACAAAAGCAGAGGGCTTTAAAAGGTGAAGCCATAGAGGTTCTGGTGGAAGCCAAGCTACGTTTGGGAAGGCAGATTCCTAAGCTGGGCTTCTGGGCCATGAGATGAAAATAGCCTACTAGCTCCTTGGAAGTATTTTCCCCGTGAAGGAAAAAAAAAACAACCCTTCTCTTATGTGACATTGCCTGCAATTTTACCAACTACATAATTACATTCAGTGAGCAGGCGTGCTAGTTGAAAGCAGCAAAACCTTCATAAGGGTCCCAGAACTGACGGGTCCGTGTGATTCTGTGAGCTTAGGAATCAGTTTGCTGCTCCACTAAGCTTTGAAGGAGCTCAGGGGCGATGAGGCAGAGAGTATGAGAGCGAGGGAGTTCGAGAGTGCTGGTGCGAGGCCATTGAACATCAGGGTGTTGGGGGGTAGATGGTGAGTGCACCTGGGGAAAGATGGCAGAGAAGTCCCCAGAGGGGCACGTTTAGTCCTGAGTGTACAGAAAGCCTTGGGAAGTCTGGAGAGTGTCCATAAACAGGGATAAAATGTTGTAAAAAAATAATCCAGCTCCTTTAAATTGTACCTGTGACAAAGCAGTTCAGTAAGAGTTACTCTCACTCACTTCCCACATTCCATGGCAAGCTACCCTTGTACCATCCTCACGATCCCAACCCAAATGTAACCCAGTGTCATTATTCATATTAACTGAAGAACAGGTTCTGTAAATATTTGCACACAGAGCCTGCATCTCACATATTTGATGCAATCACTGCAATAAGAAAATGAAATCTTGATTCTAAACGACCGATTTACAAACATAGTGTGGACCGTGGTGTCTCTGTAAACAGAATTGGATCTCCAAGACACGTCTCCATAGATCTGTAAATGCTGAGGCATGAGGAAAGAGGCTGGACTGTCATGCTGGACTGCCATATGGAGGATTTGGAAAAAAAAGATGTATACAATTTCTATGCCAGGGAGCAAGGTACAAGGAGAATTTTTCAAATTGCTCCCATTAAATCAAGAACTATGAAAGAAAATCCATCGGGGTGTATGTCTGTTTAGAGTATTTGTTGTAAAGTAAGGAAGACCTTAAAACAAAAAGATTCTTGTGGCTTGTAAATGAAAAGGGAAGCAGCTTTTATTGCATGGCAGGACCTAGGTGGGTTAGTCCCCATATAACCACATTACGAAGCCATTATTATTAGGATGCTGGATCTTAGCGGGGTTAAGTAGCCGAAGGACACAAAACTGGTCCCTGGTGCAGCCAGGGCTGAAACCCAGGCCTGACTCCCCTTTTACAAATTCTCGAAATAGGTTTATTATATTTTGCAAATGTATTTCAAAAGAATTGTTCCTCATGTGGTATCAGTGCTTTGTTTTTTTTTTTTTTCTTATTATCAAGACGTGTTTGAAGACCCTTCCTACCAAAAAAAAAAAAAAAAAAAAACCAATCTGAATATCACGCTTATGAATTTTCTAAAGGCTGATATTCTCATTAGAACTTGGAAGCAGAAGTGCAAATCAGTGTCTTATTTCTGTCCCAGTGATTTCGTAAATGACTGCAGATTTATTATGTTTCCACCTGCAGAGTTCATGCCACAGAACCATGTTTATAGAAGACGATATTTTAAAAAGATTTTTTTTTTTCAGTAGCCTTGCAGTTGGATATCCGGCATGGGCTGAACGATGGGTTATATCGTGTTCCCCGTGAGTCTCCCATGTTGTGGGTTTTAAGAAATTGTGTTTTATTAAACCTTTACTAAGTTATCATTACACTGAACAATGGGCTTCTAGCTGAATGATGCGTTCTTTCAATAAATGCTTTCCCTACATTCTAGAAAATTCTTAGTCTTGTGGCACCAAGAGCAGCAGAATTTGTGTAGTACACCTCTGTTTCAACTCTTCCTCTTGTTCCTATTCTCTTGGCGCAAAGTTAGAAATTTCTGAAGCCATCCTGAATGCTGATTTCATGACTCTGGTTTGCCCCTTCTGTTCAGGACCTTGGGAGAGGAACCTTTTCTCTGAGAAGGCATCCTATCGGCCACTGGCAGGAGCCACATGATCTGTTAAAATAGTGCATTTGGGTTCAAACAAGACAGGTTGGTGTGTAGGTGTCACTCAATTCTGCCCTACAGTGGAAACAGAGAGGCCAGAGGCAAGGGGCCCGGAGGGAAGACATGGGTAGGACTGCAGGTGGATGTGTGCACGACCCAGCAGGAAGAGACGGGGCCTGCATCTGCACAGAGGGAAACCAGCTCTAGCTGTGCAGACAGAGGGAGACCCCAGGGATGAGGCGCAGGGATGCACAGAAGTAGGGGGCTCTGAGGGCCTCTGGTGGAATTCGAAGCTGGTGAGAACCACGCATGGGACAAAACTAGCTGACAAAGCAGGTTCTAGGATATTCTGGCAGAGACGATGGGGACCCCAGGCCCATGGAGATGCCGGGGGCCCTGAGCACAGCACTGAATGCAAAAGGAGTTTTCAGCCGAGGGGGCTTGTGGGCCTGGGAACCGTGTTCAGTCTTCACCATTCACTAAAACATGAATTTATTGGCAGACAAAAGGAACACAACATGGATGGGTATGTACGATTTCCTCCGAATGTTTGTGACTATGAATCGTCATCCTCCCTGTTTTTTTGCTCTTTTTTCGTAACTTTTACATAACTTCTAGCTCCCTTTATTTTGTTTCTGTTCCCTTGGAAAATCTTAAATATGCTAATAGGAATTTCTCTAATTCCCTCTCTTAATTGCTTTTTACCTCTTTTGCTGTATTTTCACCCTTTGTCTTATTTGGAAGTTTGTTTCTGAAGCTAAGACAGCCTGGCTCACTTGGGGAAGATGCACGCAGAGGCTCAAAGCATCATGCTTTCAATCAAGTTAAACCAAATGGGCTCTCGCATTACCATGGAGGCAGTCTGAGGCGTATCACAGGGGAGGGAAGGAATTGGGGTTGAAAGTAGCTAGCTCTGGGACCCGTCCTCCCAAACGCATTCTTTCATTTCACAAGCATGTACTAAGCACCTTCTGTGAGTCTCGTACGTATGTTCCTATGGCCTGTACTTTGCTCATGCTTGGAACCAAGTTGCCCCAATGGAGCTTATATCCTTAGGGAGGAAGAGTCAGTAAAGACAGTCAACAAAACAAAGGCTCCAAGTAAGTAAGCGTTTTTAGGAAATGATAGTTATGAATAAAAATGAGGGTGGAGATCAGTCATGGCAGCATCAGGGAGTTGGGGTTGGTGATGACTGTTTTAGATCCTGTGGTCAGAGAAGGGCTCTCAAAAGGTGACACCAAAATGGGATTAGTGATGTATTTTCAGCAAATGAAGGGGAATGAATTTTCCAGGTGACCCCCCTCTTGGTTCTTTCACCTCCCCACCTTTTAATTTGCTTTCCCATGGCAAGTGTAGGCATTCTTGACCCTAAGCAGATGATCTGGTGTGAGGGAAGAGTCTATCATCTGTTCCCTTTGCTTGTTGGAGACTGCATGATCACTTTAATCTGTCCATAGTCATAGGAGTAACTACTGTTTCCAGAATGTTCTAGAAAAGGCTCAAGCCTGAACAAAGAAGGGGGCAGTGATCCTTTTCCTTGCAAAGACTCAGACATTTTTAACCTATTTATTAAGAAAAAAAGTACTGTTTTGACATTGTATTCATGCTGGAGAGGCCTTAATATGCATATTTATATAGTTTTACAGTCTTCTTTATTTCCTCCTTTGCTTTGCTTTTTCTTCCCTTCCCTCCTTCCCTTTCCTTCCTTCCCTCTCTCCTCCCTCCCTTTCCATTCCCCTTCCTTCCTGAATAGGCACTAAGGACCACTATCATGGCCTCAACTTGGAGTCAGTGCTCGGCTTCAGAGAATTTGTGGATTTGCTGAAGTAATTTGAGAGGATGCCCGAGGATGCCTGTGTTTGTGCACACATCTGGTGGTAGAATTCATGGCTTCCATCAACTTCTCAGCAAACTCTCCTCACACTGGTGACTAAGCTTTCACCACGGGAGCTCATACTGGGACAGATGCTGGGGACGGAGCTGGGGACAGTCCAGAGGACGGTTATGCTTGTGTGAGACTTCAATCCTAGTAATGCAAAGAGAGGGAAGGAATTGATTAAGGTTAAGAAACACACAGAGAATAAACAATTAACTCCCGACGGTGGTAAGTCCTGGATGATACCCCCTTAGGGAGGATGGTCAGAGAAAGCTTTTCTGCATGGTCACTGGAACCAAGAGTTGAATGAGGAGAACAGGGTCATTTTAAAAGCCTGAGCCAGGCAGAGATCCAGAGAGATCCGTAATCACGATTCTTCTCAGTTAGTTGTTGAACTAAGAGGTTTTATCATACACTTTTTCATTTCTGCACCTTTTATTTTTGTAATTATTGTAAATAATTTTTTTAAAAAGTCACTTTTTAAGATGTGTTCTCTACTCAGACCATGAGGGAATTGGGTTAGGTCATATCTGTAATGTTAAGCTCCAACATTCAAGAATTCTAACTTAGTGTGGCACCTGAGTGGCTCAGTAGGTTAAGCGTCTGCCTTCAGCTCAGGTCATGATATCAGGGTCCTGGGATCGAGCCCTGCTACTCCCTCTCCCACTCCTCCTGCCTGTGCCCTCTCTCGCTGTCTCTCCCTCTCTCTGTCAAATAAATAGATAAAATCTTTAACAACAACAACAACAACAACAAGACTCTAACTTATAAAAGAAATGCAGTGTGCCATAAGATAGACTTCTGGATCCCATGTACTTTGTACCCAGAAATACTTGGAATAGCATGGAAGGATATGTGATTCTTCATCTGTTCTTTTTCATTTCCGTCATTATATCACCCCAATTACACAACTAGAGAATATAGTTTTTTCTTTCTTAGGCCTGCATATATTTAGTTTGATATGCTCTCTGCGAGTGGTGCTAAGGAGCTAAAGTGCTTTTATTTTCAGTGTGGATTTAAACTTTCAGTTATTACCCATTGGAAGAAGGAACAAATGTATTGCTGAGCGCCGTGTTCTCAAAGGCTAGGTAGGTCAGTAAAAGGTCAAGACACTACTGTAGCCTGATTTTGTGCCTTTTTGGATTAATTAGTTAAATTAATGAATTGATTAAGAATGAATTTCCATTCTTAATTAAAAACAGATTAGTTTTCAGTGCAATTTTGAAGGGACCGAATCTTTGGTAGCTCCCGGGGCTCACGGTCATCAAATTTCTTATCATTCAAGGTTGCTGATCCTGATAATGGTGCAATGCGATTTCAAGTGAGCCAGAAATTAAATTCTTTTATCATCTTGTCTTTCATAGTGAAGATATTTGACCACAAAATATTTAATTGCTTTTGTATCTCAACATACTTCCATAGGCTAGAATAAGGATGAGTGTCAGAACCTAAAAAGATTTTTAAAAATAATATTACTACTTATAATTCATAGTCATATCTTCCAGAAAAAATAAAAGAGAAGCTAAAATGTATGGGTAGTTATTCTGTCGGTCTTGTATGCTTGCATGGTGTAAAAGTGTCTAGATTTAGGGGCGACTGGGTAGCTCAATCAGTTAAGTGTCCAACTCTTGCTTTTGGGTCAGGTCACGATTTGAGAGTTGTCTGATCAAGCCCTGTGCTGGGCTCTGGGCTCAGCACAGGGTCTGCTTATCCCTCTTCCTCTGCCCCCTCCCCACTCACACTCTTTCTCAAATAAATAAATAAGATCTTTAGGGAAATAAAAAACCCTTTAGTCTTTAAAAGTAGGTCTTTTAGTTAAGCACTGATTTGTAGGGTATTTCAACATTCTTGAGATGCATGCATGATTATGTGTGATGTGTAGACGTATGCATTATTAATAAAATATTTTGTGCATAGAATAAATTCACATGTTTATCAATATGAAAAGTTTCTTTTATCTACCATGGAAAGGCTAGAAGAGCAACTATGAAAAGTTACATGAGTGTGAACAAGAAGAGAAATTTGCACTGGATAACTAACCTGAAAAAAAATAGGAAAAAAAAAAGAAAAAAAAAGAAAAAAGAATTAAAAAAAATAGGAAGATGTAGTCCACTCATGCAGTTGAAAGCCACCCAAGAAGTGTCTCTCAACATATATATGAGCTAAACCAGGCAACCAACCCCCTCCACGCTTCTCCTTCCTCATGTCCATCAACAGAGCTGGAAACCATGGATTTTCCACTTAGTAAATGTCATGTCTCTTGCTGGTACCCCTGGCTGTAACTGTGAATGGTGGGTCCCATCAACTCTGAGTAGCCATGCTATTGCTTCTGCAGTCATTGCCATTCCCAGTAGCGTTGTCAATCGCTGCCATGTCACTCCTCACGGCTGATGGCTTCCCAGTGGATCTTGAGTGATGATGTTTCCAGTGAACTGGTGCCAGAGCATGTGGGGATGAGGTCTTCACATGCTAAGATTTCCAGTGGGGTCTGCAGCAGAATGCAGAGGACCAGTTCTCTTTGTCTACCACCCTGATACCTTTATATACTCTTAGGGAGAATCTCCTTGTCCAAGTTAGGAGGTTGGGCTAAGTCTTCTTTATTCGGCCTTGTGGACATCAAAATCGCCCAGGATGCTTGGAAACATAGAGTTCCTTGGCCCCACCTCAGATTTTCTAAATCACGATCTCTGGTGATAGATTTCAGGAATGTATATATGTGTATATGAAGTGTGATGAACATACAGTGACGTTCATTTCAGGTGTACAAAATCATGATTCCATGATCTTAGACTCGTCTCAGCGCTCATCAAGCTGAGTGTGTCCTCAGTCGCCATTATCTATTTCGCCCCTCCCCCTCTCCCCATGGGTAACCACCAGTTTGTTCTCTGTATGGAAGAATCTGGTTTTCTTTGTTTGTCTCTTTTTGTTTGTTTGGTCATTTACTTTATTCCCTAAATTTCACCTATGAGTGAAATCAAAGAACACTTTTGGGAACCATGAGTCTAGATGATTGTGGGGGCCCTTTAACTTTGAGATGGCACCTGTCACTCTGAAACTATGGAGTGAAGGCATGAGGATCTCATTCGCCTTAGGTTTTATGTGCTGCTCATGTTTTCTTTGTGGATGGCATTCTTTCTCATGCTGAATCTTTGAATTAGACATGTTTTTAAAAGCTTTGTAGTCTTGGGTCATCTTTTTTTTTTTTAAGATTTGTTTTTTTATGTATTAGAAAATCTCCAGCATGCTCTCCACTAAGCAGGGAACCCCACACAGAGCTTGATCCCAGGACCTTGAGATCATGACCTGAGCCAAAACCAAGAGCCAGACACTCAACTGGCTGAGCCACCTAGGTGGCCCCCAGATTATCTTTCTAGTAATTTGCTGTTATGGAGTTACTTGAAGTAAATATACAGTCAGAGCTTAGTTGTCTGCTTTGGGGACGTGTAGATACTGGTGTGTTCATGTCTCACGTGGGCAATGTGATTTTATTGCTGCCAGTGCTCAGACTTAAAAATCATGTGAGTAAAAAGAAAAACAGTGATGGGCACAGGTGGCCACTGTTGTCTCTGAAAGTCACATGAGGCAAAGCCCAAGTATGAGAATCATTAAATAGCTCTCGTGTCCATCTGAGCATCGTCCGGCTCTTGTAATTGTGTCAGCCTCCACATCCTTGCTGGCCAAAGGGACACAGATTTATATGCAGGACGTGAGAAATTCAGGTTTCCAAAAGCCTCTTGGGGAGTAAGTACCAGATAGAGCAGCCTTTGTCCTAAAGACGTCTTTCAACTTCTCGCCATTTCTGAATTCTATTTTATCCAGATTGTACTGTTCTTTCTCTTCTGAAGGATCTGTTGTGATTTTTTGGGGTTTAAAAACTTTTGAGGAAACAACCTTACCTTTTCTAGGTTTTCTTGGTCACTGATGTCTGTTGGGAGGTGCTGTGGACACTTTTCCCTTTCTTTGCAAAGTAGTGGACATGGATTATGGAATAAGTTTCCAATGTGGTCACTTACTAGTTGCATAACTCTATGCAAGCTGCCTAACCTATATGAGGCACTATTTTCTCATCTCTAAGTGGCAGATGGATGACCATTGTTAGCACCAAGTGATGTAAGTATCTAATTTTGTACCTGGAACATAGCGAGAACTCAGCAAATTGGTTCTTTATGTCTGTTGCTTATAAACAAACATACAAATAAATAAATAATAAGTAAATAAATAAAAATGCTTCACACAGTCCGATTCCCAACCTCAAGCTGGGACTATTGAGGCGTTCTCAAAATGTGGTCTCTGGACCAGCAGTGTGAGCCTCCCCTGGGAATTTACTAGAAAGAAGAAGTGTCATGCTCGCTCAAGATCTACTGAATCAGATGCCATGGCTTTGGGGCCTAAAACATATGTTTTCACAAGCCCTCTTGGTGATTCCGTGTACACTGCTAAAGTCTGAGGACCACTTCAGGAGCAAAAGAGAAAGACTTAAATTTGAGGTTTTTATGTAGATTGATCGCCAACATCATCATATACAGAGAACCATTTGGTTCTAAAACCTATGATTCTCTTAAATGTTTGCACATCTCACAATGTGGTAGAAATGGCACTTCTTAAGTAAAGGAAAGAAATGTATTTGAGTCTAGATACCCAGCAGTTAGCTTTGAATCACCTGTGTCTCCTTCGGTCATCTGAGTGCAAAGTGGGGGCTCTGTGACAGCCCATAAATGGCATTTCTCTGGCTCTCATCTCCAGCATAACTATGGGATTTTCTGCTCCCTTCTGAGTCTACCTGGCTTAGCTCTGGAAGGCTCAGGTTATGTATGCCAGCAGGTGCCAGCTCCCAGGTGTGGGTGTGGATGCTACCAAGAGGGCAGGAGACCCCCCAATACCATCCCCAACCTCTGCTCCCCTCCCCGTGCTGTTTAGGCGGTAGGCGGTAGACACTCTGGTTCCTCCTCTCAGCCCTGTCGTTCTGGGGACAGCCCCTGCAGCCAAATCCTCCAGGTGCCGAGACTGTGCTCTCCTTTCTGGAGCCTCCTCTCATGCCAGACCCTGGTGATTATGAAGTTGAGGTCTTTGAGACATTTTTAAATTTGCCTGTCAGTGTTTTGAAATCAGCAGCTTCACATCCTTTGAGTGTTTCTCTGAGTTTTGAAACCCTACAGACCAGTTTGTGAAGTCCTTGGGTGTTGTTGATAATCGCCGGGGGAGGGGGTGGTAGTCTGAAAAAGACAAAGCTGCAACTCGGCGGTTATTAAAATGGTTTTCATTTATTTTCTATATTGTGAAACAGAGCAAGAAATGAATGATCTGAGGCCCGTCTAGTGGCGTTCCCAGCTTTCTCAATTACCCTGACCCTAAAACCATTTATATATCAAGCTTGGGGTACCAGCCCCAAGATCTAGCTGGCTTGACTCTGGGCTTGGCCTTGGACACCTCCCACAGATTAGCAGCGCTGTCCACAGTCACATCGTGCCAGAGAGCAAGCCTTCATCCACACAAACCTCAGTCTTTAACATCTCACAGAGGAGGGGAGGCCCGATTTTTTTTTCCTTTATTTAAGGCCAAATGAGATAGGCTTGCATTTTAATAATGTAATATTTTTTACGTGGTAATTTGTTTAACAGAACTGTTCACCTCGGTGCTATTTTGAGGGATTAAGAATGCAATATACCTTTGAAACTTGTTCAATATTAAGTCATGTTTATTTTTTTAAAGTAAGGCTCAATATTCTACAGTGGGATGGAATTTGGTTTCTCTGCATGAGCCACTAGCTCAAAATGCTATTTTTAAAACATAGTGGCTCTTTCCAAATGATCTTGTCTGTAGATATGCAAACACATATGGAAAACTTTTCCTTTCTAGGCACACCCTGTATATGTTTATGCGCCTTGTGTATACCAACATTTGTGTACACACACACACACACCTTTTATTGCCTATGCTATCCTGTATTCTTTGATTTTTCTACTCTCAGTTAGAAGCCCTCTGAGATTTTATCATGGTTTTCTCTCACCCCCATTTTATCTGCTCAGTATGGAAATCACCTTGCCTGTTCTCATTTTTTTCTCTAAGGAGCATTGGATCCTCACAGTGTGCTCAGCGCTGTGCTAAATATTGGGGTACAGCTGTGACCAAGAGAGGCCCAGCTCTGCCCTCAGAAGATCATGGCAGGTGATACACTGGCTGTTAGTTCCTCATTAGATGTCTGATCACCTTGCAAACCCTGGTTTTTCCTCTCACCCCTGGTCTCTTTCCGTTTCACCTCACCCTCGTATCTTCCTTCCTTTTTTCATTTGGGATCTCTTAACTTGGAGAAATATGAAAGAGTGTGCAGGGAAAGGATTCATCCAGTCCTGTTAAGGAGGTCTGCTTCTGAGCTACCAAGTATTCATGACCTCGCATTCTACTGGACACGAGGAACAGGGAGGAAAGGATACAAACTGTGGGACCAAAAGCAGAGAAAAGCCACAGTTCGCCTCCCTTGGCAACAGCATTATTTTTAGGAATCAGTGAATCCTCTTCCCCTGCCCTGCGAGCTGTGAAAATAGCAGATTTTTAATAGGGAGAGCACATGCGTGTTGGGAGGATAGGCATTGGGCGAGGTGAAGTGTTTTCAGGGATTCTAAACTCTGTGAATCCACTTGTCCTCTGAATCCACGCGTCAGTTCTGGAAAGTGGACCTCTCGGTGTCCATTGGAACAGCGGAGTCTTCAAAAAGCTTCCATCGCAATGAAAACACCGCTTGCTCTTGCTGCTAAGACACCAGCTGCCATCACTCTTTGCTTGTGATTTATCCCCTTTCGCACCGTTGCTCACGCCCCCCAATCAGCTCAAGCATGTACATTACTGGATTTTTATTTAATAGATCTTCCGCTCTCCCCCAACTAGTCTTGGGAAGGAACTTTGATGATGCCTTATAAAAACAAAATTATTAACTTGTAAGAATCCATACTGGGAGTTTTGGCAAAGGGGATGTGGTGAAAGCACATGTCAGTGACCTGTGTGCATTTCTGTCTGGGGCAGCAGGACTGGCAGCTCGTCCGCTCCCCAGAAGCAGGGTCTACTTACACTCCGGTCAAGCTATAAACATCCCTGCATTGTTACGCAGGTTTAGAAGTAACACCTTTGTCAGATGTCTCCTTTGTGGCCTGAGTGTTGGACGCATGTGTGTGGCAGGAGAGGGAGGTGGGCACTGGGCAAAGTAAATGTTCTGGGGGTTTTATAATAAGTTCACATCAATCCTGCTGGTTGTTGTAGTCGATAATGGTGGTAATAATTATGATAATGGATATGCATCTCATTATTTTCTCTTTATCAAAAGGCACTTTTTCTATGGCTTTTCCTGAAAAAAAAAAAAAAAAGATGCAAGAGATTTTTAACTCTAACAATTAGGGATAAAGTAGGCATCCTTACCTGTGAGTGATATATTTACTTAAAGAGGTGTACTGAGGGGGCGCCTGGGTGACTCACTCGGCTAAGCATCTGCCTCAGCTCAGGTCATGATCCCAGGGTCCTGAGATTGAGCCCCTGCGGGCTCAGCGGGGAGCCTGCTTCTCCCTCCTGCTGCTCCCCCTGCTTATCCTCGCTCTCACTCACTCACTCTCTCTCAAATAAATAAATAAAATCTTAAAAAAAAAAAAAGAGGTGTACTTAAACAAATCCTTCCATGCATTTATCAGTCTACCTGTCCATTCATTCCGTCATCGGTTTTCATTAAGTTTCCTTGAGTAAACATTTTCCGTGCATTATCCCCTTGAATCCTTAAAACAATGCTTGTCAGGGACAGTAATATCATCCTATTGTACAAATGGTAACTTGAGGCTTAGAGATCTTAGTCGTCATGCCCAAGGTCACACAGCACCAACACGGTGCAGCTGAATCCTGAACCCACACAATCCAATCCCAGAGTCCCAGTGCCAGTACTTTGAAATATGTGCCTTATTTTAGAGGCAAAGAAGAGGCACTGAATTAAATATTGTGACTAGATTCGTGATCTCAAAAGAAGTTTTAGTTAGACCTAATTTGAAGTTCTAACTCTAAGCAGCTCTTTAAGATGCAGAACTGGTGGGAGTCCCCTTGGGGCTACATCATTGGTTTTCTTTTCCTTGTTTCAACATGGCCGTTAAGAGCATTGGATGAGTAGGTCGACCTGGCGAACACTCAGGATAGAATGCCCTTTGCACTTGGAGGGATGCTAATGTCATCCCCACTGCCACCACCACTATCCCTTTCCCCCTCTGAGGGACCTGAAGGAGCCCTTTGGAAGATGGGTTTTCTGTGAAGACACTGAGCCTGGAGTCTGAGGGTGATGGAGGAAGGTGCACGTGATACATTACGGTTCTGACCTAAGACAGAACATTGGATAGATGGAGGGGATACCATGGAGGTAGAATTAAATGTTGTTGACGTATTTTATGTGGGACTAAGAGTAAGAGAATTATTGAGAAACATGAGAATCTATAGTTCGTGTGACTGGGGGGAGGGGCCAGTAGATAAGATGGGAAATGATGGGGGGGTGACAGCACTGGGACAAAGGCTGGCACGCAGTAGGTTTTATGCGTGATGGCCACATTTCCTTGGTTGCCATAAATTCGTTCATTTTCTTGTTATTTCAGTGAGGTGGAACGCAAAGGTTTTTGCTCAGCGCTTAATAATTAAAGCAATTTGGTGAGTACTCTATGACTTTTACTCCTGCCTTTGAATGAACCCTTTGTTCCAATAAGCTGTCTCCTTAATGGCCCCCTAAAGTCCCAGGCACACGTATGTCTGCATAGCCCTAGCTTCATTCTGAATCCTGCAGGTTTTTGGTATTTTTTTAATGTTTATTGTCCTTTGTGCATGTGGGTGTTTCTGGCCTCGCCAAGGACAGTGTGCCTGTCTTTTGCACCTCCCGAATGGAGCGGTGTAAGTAGTCTTACGCTGAAGTCACAATTAAAGTCAAGAATGAATTTTTGTGGAAAACCTCGATGCAGATGTACCAAAAAACTTCAAGAAAATGAGAATACTGTGAGTCATACATTTCCTGGTACTATTCATGCCGCTTTATGGATCATTCTGCTCCACCTAGCATTTCTCCCACCTACAACTGCCATCTGGAGTCATAGGCAAAGGGGTATAAAGGGTGTCAAGTCTTGAAGGGAAATTGCTTTTCCTCAAAAGTTGATGGAACTCTGCCACCATTGACTAGATTACCTTCTTAGGCACGGAGCGCCATCTTGTCTCCATGAATTAAATGTCACGATTTTGTCTGTTGAAAGATGACCATGAAGGACCATGGGTCTGCAGCAAGTCATCTTTTTGCCGAGACTTAAATTTGAATGTTGGGCTGCTGAGTGGGCCTCCCTGTCCGCCCAACCAAGCAGCTGTGTGTCCGTGCAGCCTTCCTTTTCTTTGATTTCTGTGTCCTACCCACTGATTCTTGCGAGTTATTCATGGCTGTTCTCGGGGGTAATGGCATATTATAGTGGTAGCAGACAGTTGAGATTTATGAAAGTCTTGGGACAGATCTCCTCGTGAATGTCAATGGATTGCTGTAGTTAATGATTTGCTCTCTCTTTCCTGATAAAGAATGTCTTGCCAAGCTGCTGAGCTCTTACTTGAATCTTACACACCCTCCTTGTTTCCCTAAGCAGAAGTTCTAGCCTTCCTGGTGAATTTCGCTTTACTCTTGGGTATGGTTCACTCTTGCAGCAGATACAAATTTAGAAAGCTGGTGTTAAAAATTGCAGTTAAACATAGAGGTCTCCCAAGAGGTAGGAAGCCAGAACAGTTTCTGTGGACCCCAGCAAAGGTGCCGCCTTTTTCAAAACAATGTTTTGTTTTGTTTGCACGGTCAGTTCAACACTGAAGCTCTGTGTTATCTGGGAGGAAAGAAGCAGGACTGTTCTCCCCCAGATTATATTCAGAAGCTGTCTCCTCCCTGTTAGTGCACCCATTTCTGATGTGTTGATTCCTTTCAGAGGGCTCCTGTCCAAATAAGGCTCAATTAGCAGCAGCCTGAAAATAGTGTCTCTGCCTGTCTTTTCCCGTAAAAACCTGGGGACGGCTGAGGTTCTAATTTTACTTTCCTCTTAATACCAACAGAAGGTGCCATATCTCTCTGTGGAATGTTGACTTTTTTTTTTTCCCTTTTGGTAATGAGATAAGCCTTGTTATTGCAGCCAGCTCTCATGTTTTAGTGACAGCAAAATGGAGAGAGATTAGGACATCTGATGGGAGACGCTCGTGTCTGATGGAGCCTGGCAGCAGATTAGCGGGAGAAACTGCCTGCCCAGAATCATCAGCGTTCGCTTCCTTCTCCAGGTCAAAGAAATCTCTGTGCTCCACATAAGCCCTGTGTTGAGTTCATCTCGCTGACCCCTCCTTCATTTTGGCCGAAGGGTATTTTTAATAACTTGGTATGCTTAAGAGTCAGAGGAGGCCAAGTTTCTGGCCAAGCTCCGGAGAGATGATGGTAATGAAATGTTTGGGGAATTAGAGGGGGAAAGTCTGAAAGAAAGGCGCCTTGTTTGGGCTCTGTTTAATATGACTCTTACCCAATCATTTCTGAGTGTGGGGTGAGGGGAGAAATACACAGAACCCTCTAAGGAAAATCAGTGGCTAAAATTTGAAGCTTTGAGTTGAGCCACTTCAGAACACACTGATGTAGTCTGTATTTCATTTGGAAACTAATACTTCATACCAAAGGAGCAGCAG
>CM053617.1:3395115-3416760 GCA_028646535.1 Procyon lotor | reverse complement strand
GTTCAGTTCGCTTGAGTGCAGTGAGGTGCCCGAGGTGCCCTGAGAGGTGAGGGTGGAAGATGAGTGGGTCACACACTGTCTCCAACCACGTGGCTCCTGCACGAGCCCCGCCCATTGGCCCGTCTCTCCTGAGACTAGCCCCCCACTCGTCCGGGCCTGCGTGCTCTGACCTGTCCCAAGCCACCTCCCTGGTGTGGACCACATGGCTTGGAAGCACGATGTAGGCTGTGTCACCACCCCATCTAGTCCGTACGTCCCATGAGCCTGTGTGTCATTTTGAAAGACACACTGCGAGCATAAGTGCACCTGTTGAAAAAATTAATAATTAGGGCCTCACGAAGATGCCCAAGAACTTGACTAAAATTTTAAATGATGTCTGCTTGATACCCATTTCTGGTAAATGTGATACTGCGGGAACTGAGTGTTATTTCAGGTAAAATATAAAAGTCGCCTTACTATTCTGAGATAGAGGTCTCTTTACTACGTTTTATTCACTTATCACGTTTATCACGTGCCCACTGTGTGTGCCTGGCACTGATGGCGCAGTTGAGATCTAAGAATTAACTGTCTAGGACAATATGAAAAAAAATCATACTGAGGGAGACCGTCTCCCTCTTGGTTATCGGAGGCAGATCTTTGTTAATAATTAATTCCTGCGGAAATCCAGACAGCATTTCTTTACCCAGACATTTATATCTACCACTAAAAAAAAAAAAAAAAAAAAAAAAACCAAAAAATAGGTATAATTGGCTAACTATGGGGATTTAGAGACATTGTCTTTTTTTTTTTTTTTTTTTTAAAGATTTTATTTATTTATTTGACAGAGACGAAGAGATCCCAAGTAGACAGAGAGGCAGGCAGAGAGAGAGGAAAGCAGGCTCCCCGCTGAGCAGAGATCCTGATGCGGGGCTCGATCCCAGGACCCTGAGACCATGACCTGAGCTGAAGGCAGAGGCTTTAACCCACTGAGCCACCCAGGCGCCCCGAGACATTGTCTTTATCTGGAAAAAAGCTTCCAGGCCAGAAGAAGAGAGGAGTGAGACAGGGATGAGTGACCGTGGAGAAGTGTTTCTGCTCTTTATTTAAGAAATAGTTCTGTAGCACCCACAATGGGCAGGCTCTCTTCCAAACGGCAGCTGGTTTAACATCTTTCATAAAGATGGTGCCATTTAATGTCCACGGGAAGTGCATAAAGTCGGTGCTCTTACTAGCCTCCTTGTAAAAATATGGCATTAATACCTAGATAGGTAAAGGATTTCACCTGAGGGCAGCCTGTGCTTGGTGAAGCTGCTTGCAAAAGAAGTATTCTGGAGAAATTAATTCCAACAAGGGAAAGAAGATAATCAAATAGGCCTCTGAAAGTAGATACCATTTAAAGTGGGTGTGGAAACCTGTCTGGGATTGGTATGTTGGCAAATAAAGGGGAGTTAAGAATGTACGGAAAGAGAGCTGCTCTATAAAGCACAGAAAAGTAACATAGTAGCCAAATGCAATTCTCTGTCCAATGTTAGAATTTTGGAAAGATATATATTCTCCTATACAGAGAGGAGGCTCTCTCAAGCACTACTAAATTTTAGGTCTTCTCTGCAATATATTTTAACAATTCCTTCAAATACGAATAATCTACTATGTTCTGAATGACATTTTGTTTAAATCTCAAGCTTTGAGGAGAGTCGAATGTTTACAACCAATCTCCACAGCAATCAATGGCCAACATGAGTCATCGTATAGGGGATCCAACAGGCCTCTGCACTAGAAGATAGGCCTCCTGGGTGGGCTGTCGGTGACATCCACCAAAAACCATGCCTTATTTTAGAGAAATTCCTGAGGGCTCTGCTTGGTGGAAAAATGATCAGCTTCTTTGATTCCTTTAACTCAACGAGTAGAAGTTGCAGATAGCCCAGAAGGCTATACTCAAATCTGTATAATTTTCAGCTCACCGGTCATGACAGATCCTATTTGTTTTTTAGGAGAAATATTGAGTGTATAAATACATTTTTGCTTTCTGGATAATATTGTAGCTTTATGTTTAAAATTCGGTTTCTGTCCTTATTGCATTTTTCTAATGGAAACATCAACTAAAACATTATTAGTAATTCAGTTTCTATTCAACATATCAAAAACTATTTGTCAATTTTAAAATAAAAACTAAATCTAAAATATCTTCAAACATCCAAAATGGTAATTGAGTTTCCGTGGGCCAAATCAGAATTTTTCTTTGGGGGGAAAATGTTAAAAGAAATATACCAATAAAATTAAATCAGTGCAATTATTTTTTTAAAAAGTTAGGAAAAATGAATCTAGGGAAATAGGAAACCCTTCTATAATAAGTATTATTATTATATGTTATATATTATATATATTATATATTATTATTAAATAATAAGTATTATAGCGATATAATATTCAGCAATCAAGTTGTTGGAAACATGGCATGGAGCATTAATGTCTATAAGGCAAAACATGTTCATGACCGACGTGATCATTAAGTTGGACAGCAAAGGATGGTGTATGGTCTGTTTCTCTGATCCACTAGGGATCGGACTTCCTAAGGTAGAGACACCTGAAATGTCTCACAGATGAAGAGCTGGGGGGCTGGGACGTTTAAGTCACTGCCTACGTCACATCTTGCTTATAAGTGATAGAGAGGTAGGGTGGGGCTTCCAGGCTGGAGGGCTCTTGCTTAGTCAGCCATGTGTGCGTTCCTCAGCTTTGATCAATGGCTCCATCAGCAGTTGGACAGCTCTCGTTTTCCAGAGTCTTATCTAAGCACTGAAGCCTTCGGGAGCCCCAGGGTGGGACCTGCATTCTACGAGAGCACGGGTGCTCGGAGAGGCAGCCCGGCCAAGGAGGGTGACAGCTAGCAGACCCCTGCCACGAGTAGGGGTTCAAAGCACAAAGTGACTTTCACTTCCCAAGGATTTCATTTTAAAGTAAAACATTCACTTTATGCTCTAAGCCTTGTATCCTTTTTTTTTTTTAACGTTTACAGAAATGCTCTCCAAGTACATGGATTATTTCATACCCTTTCGTATTGACTTTCCTTGGTGTTGGTTTCCTGCACCCAAGAGCTATTGAGAGTTAGTTCAAAGTCTAATTTACAGAAGACCCCTTCACATCTATTTCTTTTATTTTATTGTCTTATTTTTACCGGAAATAAAGCTAAACTTAAAAAAAAAGAAGTTACCAGTGGATGCTTTTCAGCTGGCCTTGAGAGCAACACAAGCAGAATGTTCTACACACGGAGTATTCTGTGTGCTCAGAAGGTTGTGCTGACTTTAGGCTCTGCCTCATAGCCAGGGACACCCCAAAATACGACTCCCTTTTTACTCCCTTGTGCCCAGCCCTTGGGCGAGCTGGGGTAACTATTTTGACTCTGTATGAGATGTAGCATTTGCACGGCTTCATATTTTTCTAGATAAGATCATTTTTCTTCTGAGAGAATTGTATCTGCTGACGATGCATATTGGGAATTAATCTCATGTCCCTGATACATGAGGCTTTCTAACCAGAATGGCCGTCAGATGCCGCATAAGAACATGGGGTCGAATGGACTCAGTTTCTATCTGGTTATTTGGCGTCTTTCTGCAACTGTGGGTGTGACACAGGCCACCACTTCTCCGAGGTGTCCTGAGTGGGGGCAGTAGGCACCGAACTAAGCAATCTGTGTACCTCGTGGCCATCGCATTCTCTCAACAGCTTCAGAGAGTAGACGTCGTGACTCTTACTTCACTGATGACGACAATAAAGCAAGGATGATTTAGTGACTGGTGTCCAGTAAGGGAAGGGGAACTGAGGATTAACACAGAGCTAACCACTGCAAGGATGGGAGCCAAGTTCAGTTGATGTGGAAGCATCGGTTGTCCCACCGCACTAACCTGGAGAGAGAGGCTCACAGGCTACACCGCAGAGAGGATATGCCATCTGTACCCAACTTTTCTAGTTCTCTCGTATTTTGGCATTTTCAAAAAGTTTAATCCGGGGATAGCGGCAAGTTGCATATTCTTAGAACTGAAGCGTGAGATTTGGGCTTGCAAAGTGTCTTTGCAACGACGATGCATTTTCCCATCCCTGATTGCCCATATAAAGCCGGGCTTTTGCCCAGTACAGTCTCTGGGTTCCCCTCTCTGGACCTGCAGCTCTCCTGGATGTTATGTGAGTGTTGGAGCCTGGCAAATTGACACGCCTGCGCTGAAAGCATCTTGTTTTGTTTTGGTTTTTTTCTTTTTAAAGATTTTATTTATTTATTTGACAGAGAAAGATGCAGCGAGAGAGGGAACACAAAGAAGGGGAGTGGGAGAGAGACAAGCAGGCTTTCTGCCGAGCAGGAAGGCAGACACTTACTGACTGAGCCACCCAGGCACCCGTTTGTTGTGTTTTCGAGGGTTGCCGATAGGCTGTCCCTCCCTCCTAAGTGTGTTTCTGATGTCTGTATTTGTGAATTCAACAGTCCAGGAAAGAAGTTCATGCATTACACTCCACATATAAAGTCTGATAAAGACGATCAATGTCGTCTCTCTTCTCTGGGGAGGCAGGATTCCTAGCACAAAGTAGGAAAGGAGCTCACAGAGCATTTTGCAGAGAGTTCATTCATAAACGTTGCCAAATGTTGTGTGATCTCATTGAACCTTTCCAAAGGCCTCCAAGGAAGCTTGATAGTATCTCCATTTTTCCAGATGAAGAAATCCCGATTTAGAAAGGTCACGAGGACTCGCTGGGTCACAAAGATGTCTGGCCCCCAGTTCCAGGCTCTTCTGCCTCCACTTCCCTGGGCTGCTGCGACTTTTCAGAAGGGAAAGTGGGAGGGGGGCTGTTTCTCTGAGATTCTGAAAATAGGCAAAGAGCAACGAACTTGCAGTTCCTATAAAGATGTGCTACTTGCTAATGATAAGGATGACATAGTAATACACGGGTTCGATCCGGTTGACCCACTCCAGAACATGGGCTACCAAGCCCTCTGTTTGCTGGCTTCCTTTCCCATATTTCTGATAATAGTGGCTCAGGTCTGGAAGGTGATATGCCACTGTCGACCTTCTTTTTAATAGGCTGGTGCTTAAATATTCCATGGGCGTCTGGTGTTTTCCTCAGGTTCGTGTTTAATTTTGATCTTCAGTCTGTAGCTTTACTTCTTATTATTTCAGTGTGCAGGGACCGATGGACACAAACCGCCAGAGACTGAAATATATTCTATATGATGTGTAGTTGCCTTTTATAAAGTTGTGCTGTACTTTGGGGCAACTCTACCTTATTTTTAAGAACTCTAATTTTCTGTGTATTAATAACCTCAATACAGCCCCAAGGAAAGAAAAGAATCAGTGAGAAAGAAAGTCTACTCTGTCTTATTTTGCTCCACTGGGTTTCTAGTTGTCAAAATTCAAGCATTGAACAACTCTGAATGCGGATTACATCTGCTATCTGCACCTTTTAGTTTATTTCCCTTTTAAATAAAAGAAAAGCCATTCCAAATACAAATAAGGAAATGAAAACAATTAGCAGCTGGGAATTCAGGCACCTAAGGTATATTGAATATTTATGTGCTAGTGTAGCCTTGGAAACTTTCCACCTCCCCCTCATCAAATGGATTTCTTTTTCTCAGATCTTGTTAGCATTTTTTTTTTTTTTAACGTTGTTACGTTACTTTCTGTAGATTGCCTGTTGTTTGGGTGAGTCATTGTGGGGGCAGGGAAGCCAGGTAAGAGCCAGGCATTCAAATGCTTAAGCATGGAAGCAGGTCTCCATCAGTGTCTCTGATCACGTTGGTGATCTCGTGCAAGATACTTAACCTCTCTGTGCTTTGGCGTCCTTGTGTGTGACCAGACTCTTGCTGCCCTGCACTTCACAGAAGTGTGCTAATGATTAAATTCATATTTCATCCAAAGCACATGGGCCTCATGCCCAGTGCACATTTGCTGGGGTTACGATCTTATTTCCATTCTCCCTCTCCTCTGCTCCACTCAGGGGCTTATCCTTGTGTCCCTGAACTATCGCATTAGCCTTCTAACAAGCCTCTCAGTGGTCAGGGCTGTGTTGGTGACAAAAAATCCAGATCACACAAGTTCTTTTAACGGAGACGATTTAATATAGGAATTGTGGGAATGGCCCCCAGGAGGGCAGGAAGGGGAACCAAGGATTAATACAGAGCTAATAACTGTGAGAGACCATTACACATTTTGGGCTGAGTAAACTGAAGTGGGGGAGGTGGGTACATAGAGCTCAGGAGGGCGGGGGACAAAGCCTTTGGAGGAGATGGTGTCATTGGGCTTCTTTGAATATCAGCCATCTCTGGAGTGGGGACATGCCCAGCTGCTGCTCTCATGGGAGTTTGGCAAAATCTGGCAAAGGGAACCCAGTGCTGCAAGTCAGAGGGAAACACCATGGCCAGGCCAGTGACATTGGGAAGGATCCGCAAGTAGGAGAGACCTGCTCCTTCTCTCTCCTCCTGCCTCCCAGCTCCCCCACGAGACTCTCCCTGGCTGACCCTAGTAGACTTCTGGCTGGCGGGGGGAAATGGAGCTTGTTGCACCAAAGGGTGGTGCAAAGAAAGCAGGATGGGGCACCTGGGTGGCCCAGTCAGTTAAGCGTCTCAGTCTTGGTTTTGGCTCAGGTCGTGATCTCAGGGTTGTGGGATCAAGCCCCTCATCGGGCTCCGTGCTGGGCGTGGAGTCTGCTTGAGATTCTCTCTCTTCCTCTGCCCCTCCCCCCTGCACACTCTCTCTCTCTCTCTCTCTCTCTCTCTCAAATGAACAAATAAATCTAACAAAGGAAAAAAGAAAGAAAACAGGACAGAGGATGGGTTGAGGGCTGAGCGACAAGAGCCAAGTAACCAACACAAGTGTCTTCTCAATCCTAATCTCGTCTGTTGGTTTAATTTCCCCATAGCACGATGTGGAACCCAGCTCTCACTGCTCAGATATCTTCATCTCCTACTGAACAAAGTCAATTCAGTACACCTTCTGTTAAAAAGAACTTGCAGTGAATGTTGTGCTTGGGGCTGTAGGGATAGGAACAAGAATAGGTTTTTCTGTCCTCCCACAATGTAATGTGGCACCAAGTAAACATAAGTCGTTCCACAGCAAAGGCGAGATGTAGCTGGAATGAGTGGTGTGTAAACCAGTGGGATCGAGAAAGATTTCATGGCAGGATGAGTCTGCATTCACCGAACAGTATGGCCCCAAACCACCCCACCTGGCTCATTTCTCCCACTGCCCCCTTCTACACTTAGTTGTCTAGCTACAAAGTCTAACTGATTCCTTCAAACAAGCTTCAGTGTTTCTATTTGTATGTACACTTTTGCTCCTTCTAACTACTTAATCCCCTTGCCAGTCAGGACCAAACATCTCCTTTGTGGGCATTCAGCTAGCTCTGAGGTAGCATTGTGAGCAAATGGAACTGGGGGTCCACAGGGGAAGCCAGTTCTTCATCTTACAAAGTTGCCCAAGTGAATGCAAAGTTGCTGTCATAGCAAGGTGACCAAGTTCAGTCTTGGAGTCCCAGAAGGCTTCTTGAGGAATAATGGGTAGGTGTTAGTGGAGAGGGAAGAAGGCTGTTTCCGGCCCATGCAGAAGACCTCACATAGGAAGGAGCATAGTATGAATCTAAAAGGGGGGCTGTGAGGCTCAGAAAAGGGGAATGAGAAACATGGTACAAGTTAACTGTCTCTCAAGGTCTGGTTCAAAAGACACCACCTCCATAAAGCCGTCCTGAAAAACTTCAACCAGAGACGATTGCTTTCTCGAGGCAACTCTTTGCTGTTCTTTGTGCTTCTTGAGAGAGTATTTATCACCTATTGCCTGATTGGTACATATTTCTGTGGAAGTCTGATATCCCATGCTCAGCTGCAAGCTCTCAGGGACCAGGGTTTGTCTCCCCTCCATCTTTGTGTCCGTGATACGTTCTCAAAAAGCATTTGCTGAACAAGGTTATGTTGTGCTATTTCCATTAATGCTCAGATGGTCTTTCTTCTTCAGTGCAACCATACCTTTATTTTATTCAGGATCTTGTATTATTTATTGAATTGTATCGAGGGGACATTGGTGGCTGCTTGATGTTGGTGTGGAAGAGGTGAGGAGGTAGCCACCAGTGCACTTTGGGAAAGGAATAGGAGTTTGGATTTGAGGACCTGTACTCTGGATCTCTGTGAATCACACTGAATGACTGGTTCACCCTAAGTTTCCAGAAATCCTTATTTTTATTCAACCAACAAATTTGTTATATCTGCTTATCTCACCATCTGTGATATCCTGGTCTTGTTCTTCCTGAGACAGGAAGCCAATGAGCACCCGCCCACAGCGCAAATACTTGGAGCCCACCATCAACAGGGGTCCTCTGGAAAATTAAACGTACTCTTGAGTGGGTGTGCCCATTGGTCTGCACCTTGGTCCCCCCTAGGGCTCTGCAACACGAGTGGACCCATCTTTCCGTATTGAGAGCTTTAGCTCTAAACATCCCCTTACCTCACTTGGAAAATAGTCACTCCTCCGCATCCATGGTAGAGGAATGCAGAAAGGAAATGACACCAAAGTGCTGGGGTCCATGGTTATAATGGCAGGACGGTATCTACATAGGAAGAGTGAGCCACAAAGAGCCTGAGTTGACAGGCAGCCAACTCACTGCCAGGATGACCCAGAAGTCCTAGGGCAGAGAAATGATCATTCTGTGGAGATTGTCAATCTGACTAATGGGTGCTCTGAAGTGCGGTGAACAATTTCATGCCAGAGAGGCAGGGGGTAGAGAAGGAAGAAGAATGGAAACAGCCGGCTCTGAACTTGCTGGAGTTACAGCTGTGTGGGACTAGATGAGGGGTGAAGGATATATGTGTGTGGGGAGGTTTGGATATGTAGCTTAATTTATTTTTACATTTATATCTGATGAGTTAACCTTTGGGAGACTATTCACAGACCTGAAATAATGGGGTACACAATGTTGTTTCCACTCTAACAACATATTCCTTGATGGTACATGTTGCCAAGTTGTTCAGTAAGCAACTAATCTGAAAGCCATATGGTGAAGTTTAATTTATGGTAATATTATCTGGCCATATTCCTTTAGCAGTTGGTAATTACAACATTTCATTATTTCAGTGTAGTTTGTCATAATCTTGTGACATGGGCTAATAGCGTTATTCCATATCAATATACAAAGACACTTTGAGGGAGGCAGAGTTCCCGAGAAGTTGTGGGTGCGTATGTGTTTAGTGATTGTCAGGAGTGTACGTCCTTGGGGTTGTGCTCGGGTGATAGGACCTTCTTCCCCCTGACTGGTTATCTGGATTAAATGCTAGTTTGTAGAGTCTTGGACAAAGTTGAAACTTTAGTAATGTTTGGGAAAAAGGACCGTGACCTCAGACTGTGTGTCTGGTCTGCCTTATGAGAGAGGAGAGCTTACAGAATCCTGGTTTCCATACATCTGGTCCCCTTCCTTGTGAATGACATTCTAACCACTCCATCTGTCTCTCTCTTCCCCTCTCTCCCCGCTGTAAGTCTCTTCCATCTCATTTCACATTTTTATTTTCCCAGAGAAAGCTCACCACAGAGGGTGAGGGCCAGCCTGCCCTAAGTCAACAAAGAGTAGACATCATTTTTCTTGTTTGTTTCCTGATTTCTCAGGGACATGAATCAGAACTAACCAGAACAGACTCCTTGGACCTTCCAGTAGCAATGTTCTTTTTTCTGTAGATCAAAGATTGAGATGAAAAGTAAAGGAAGAATATGGTCCTTGATTCTGAGTCATGTGCTACCTAATCTTTCTGCATATAGTCAGTTTTGTAACCATCTGGTAAGGGACCCAGCAACATGTATAGTGACCTTGACCTATGGCAGATTGTCTCACGTTGTCTTTTTATAGCCAGGGAAACTCTGGTTCTCAAGATTTCAGATTATTATGCGAGGTCACAGAACAAAATCATGGCAGAGTCAGGACTTTACCCCAGGGTTGAATAGCTCTCAACCCTTCCTCAGTGTTTATGAAAACCACAGTGCTTCCCTCAGGGGCACTGAGAATCTCAGATGCCCTCTTTTCTCAACTGCATTCCCTCTGCTTTTCTTCCAGCTGACCCCTGAAAAGTGGCATAATCCAGGTTAAAAAGAAAGGCAAAATTAATGAAATGAGATAATGCATGTGAACACAGTTTGTAAATTGTAAGGTCTTAAACAGTCTCGATACTGGTAATAGTTGCATTATTATCATTTACACGAACACTTATCATTCACACCTAATTACCAACCACTACAGTAAGAATCATGCGAGTGATTAAAAATACATCAGACCAACTCCTTTGTAAGCTCTTTGAATTACAACTTGAAACTTCCTTCGTTTTCCATGTTGATAGTGCATTGCTTGGGGACCTTGGTCATCTACTGACAACTGAAAAGAAAATTACAGATGATCATCATAGAAGGAATAGGCATTCCAAAGAGGTAAAAGTAAAAGGTGAGACAATATTTCCAAGATACCCACTGGCTTTTCTTGTGGGAACCAAATTTGTGGTCTTCACGGGCTATTCATAAACATTACACTGGCTCAGAAATAGCCATTTAAGGTATCAGAGTGAGAGCAGGCCATCACTGAGTTCTACAATTCGGTATATGTCCTTATTGATCTCACATATGTAGCCTTGAGTTGGTTTCTGATTGGGCTGTTTTTCTAAAATAACTATAAATACTTGAAAAATCAAACAGGCAAATATTAACTTGCCCAGGATATGGTTTTCAAACTACATTAGAGTAGAGAACAGTTTGAAATGATGCTCTGTGTACCACCATTCAAATTAAGTAGGAGAAATGAGTACTCATCCCTTAAGATTCTGACATGTTCTTTCAAAATACTGTGTAAATGTAAGAGGGTTTTTTTTCCCCCAGTGGAAGAAAATGATTTCAAATGTAATGCAAGATATCAAAATAAATGGTCATTGCTGGTCTGCCTGTGGGCTCACAGTTGTGGTATACTGTAAAAATTTAATGTCCTTGACTCTGGCACTGCCTATGCATGGGTTTTAGAATTGCTCACATGAGAGATTGATTACACTGGATATATACATGGGCAGGGGCACCTGGGTGGTTCAGTCTGTTAAGTGTCAGACTCTTGGTTTCTGCTCAGGTCATGATTTCATGGTTGAAATCATGATATCGAGCCCACAATGACCTCCAAGCTCAGTGGGGAGTCTGCTTGAGATTCTCTCTCTCCTTCTGCCCCTCCCCCTCCCACGCACTCACTCTTTTTCTTTCTCTTTCTCTCGAACACACATTGTCTAAGATAAATAAATATTTAAAAAATACAAAGGGCAAATAAGCAAATGGAGCAAGTGCCATTTCTTGTTCTGACAAAATAAAATGCTTTAAACAATTTCATTTTGAAGGTTATAAATGGGTAAAGAGACTTTAATAAAAGGAACATAGGACCACGATATCTTTAAGGGAGGTTAGAGCTTCTTGATCCCTGACTTCGAATGTTATTGGTAGGAGGGCCCATTGATTGAGTTCTTCCCTTATTTAAACTTGGGCTAAGCACTGTTCATCTTGTTTAATCCTGGTAGCAACCCTATGGGAAAATAGAGCTTTGATTGTCTAAGTAACTTGCCCGAGACCACACACCAGTAAATGGCAGAGATGATTTTCAGCGGCATGTCAATTTCAACGCATTTCCACTGTCATAGAAGTTTTGCATGACTTTGTGAAGGTAAAGGAATGAAATGTCAGAATACTTAAATGTAGAGATTTGAGAGAAAGCTATACAATTTGATGAACGTGAGCATTTTAGTCAGGAGGGAACAGTGATAAAATTATGTGTAGTGGTGAGTAGGTCCTGTTTGTCTTCATTTGATCTGTATCTTCATGCTTTCGTGGCCTGTTCATACCACACTTAGTTTGATATTTTTCCCCAAATTTGCATTAATTGGGTTTGTGTTCCGTCTCCAGAATACGTGGTGTCAAAAGCCAGAGAATTAAGGACCAAACTAACTAGAATCATCCACAAACATTACTATCTGCCTCACAGAGGAGTGGGAGCTAATATTTGATCTGTGTTTTCAATGAACTTTGAAGTTTGCCTCATTTTAAAATCCAAAACAGAACATCCTTAGGAACCTTATTTAAATGACCCTTTGGGTAAAGTATGTGCAGAGAGTCTGAGAGCTGATGTATGAGAATACTTTGATGAACAAAAAACTAGAGAAATAATTATGATGAATCAAATAAAAATTCTTCAAGCTGAAAAAAAATGTGGCTTTATTACTTTAAGAGTAAAGAGTTTTTAGATCACACGTGGAATGTTTTTTTCTCCCTAAAGAGGAAGTGGACAAAAATGAGTTGTTATACTGGTATCGTTATTGATGCCTTAGGATTCAGGACACTCTAATCTCAAATATTGATATATTTTCCAATTCCTTCTAGAGGCCTTTTACAGAAAACATGAAGTAACAGTCACCGACTCATGACATGGGTTGGGGTTTTTTTATTCTTGGGAAATTGTATAAAAAGGAGTGGGTGGTCAAACATCTTTTGAGCTGGGTACATTAAATGTGCTCCTGCTTTACCGGACAGCTGAGAAGCCTTCCCACACACGACCTGCAGCCCCAGGTGGAAGATCCCAGGGGATCTCGTGGTCAGGGTCAGCTGGCAGACATCCGCCTGTGGGATGTAATCTCCTGGCTGTGGAAAGGTCTCTTTGCCTCCAGAAGATAATTCCCTCCTCCCTCCACCACCGCTGGTGCTGCAGGTTATTGATGAGATTGAAATCCTACCAGACAACTAGACTTTGGATTCACCTTCAGTTTACCTTTTTTTTTTTTTTTTTGAGCATCATCCATGCCCCCAACTACTGATAGATTTATATAAATTTTTATATTTATATAATATAAAAATTAAATAATTTATATAAATTATATATATATAAGTTATATATATTTATGATGCATACGTGTGCTTGTGTGATTCTTATAAGAACTCTTTATCCTAACATGACCAGCATACAAGTGTTTTCAAGGTTAACTGAGACTCACATGTGTATAAAATAATAGACTGTTAGAGAAGGATGTCAATGACTCATCAGTATCTGCTTTTAAGTAAAAGAGTGACCCAGCGTCTTTATTGAAAGGGCAGGGGCTTCGTCTTACTCATCTGCATTTATTGCACTCTTCTGACCGTGGGCATACGGTCAGCCTTGGCCCTCGACGGGTGTGCATGACATTGAACCAGCATAACAGATCTTAAACAGAATACGCTGGTGACCAGCTACAGTGGTAGAACCAGAGAACGGCAGCTAACGTTCAGGAGTAAGGGAATCGAAGAGCCGCTGGTGTCATGAGGACGCCAGGGCAGGCCAGCCTTGAGGAGGGTCACCACGTGAGCGGTGACGGGTTGTTCAGAGCGAGACAAGTCAAGGACAACCGGGTCTCGTTCTGAATGTTGCTGCTCCTGGTACCATGCTTCTTGTCTGTTGTTCCCTGTTGCGTAACAGTCCCTTGGTGTCTCCTCATTCCCTACCGAATAAAATGGCATTCTTGGCCAGGTTGTGCCTGGGTCATCGTGACCTGGCCCCTCTATCCCTGTTGGACACCCAATCCAGCCTCTCTAAGGATCAGGCTCTTTCCTGTCATGGGCCTTTCTTTGCACATGCCATTCTCCTTCCTTCTTCCTCTTCCTCTTCCTTCTTCTTCCTTCTTCCTCTTCCTCTTCCTTCTTCTTCCTTCTTCCTCTTCCTTCTTCCTCTTCCCTCTTCCTCTTCCTTCTTCCTTTTTCTTCTTCTTCCCCTCTTCCCCCTCCCCTCCTCATCCTTCTCCCTCCTTCTCCTTCTTTTTTTTTTTTTTTAAAGATTTTTATTTATTTGACAGCGAGAAACACAGCGAGAGAGGGAACACAAGCAGAGGGAATGGTAGCAGGAGAAGCAGGCTTCTTGCCGAGCAGAGAGCCCGATGCGGGGCTTGATCCCAGGACCCTGGGATCTGACCTGGGCCGAAGGTAGATGCCTTACGACTGAGTCACCCAGGCGCCCCTCCTTCTTTTTTTAAAATTATGTTATGTTAGTCACCATACAGGACATCATTAGTTTGTGATGCAGTGTCCATGATTCATTGTTTACATAGAACACCCAGTGCTCCATGCAATCTGTGCCCTCATTAATACCCATTGCCTAATCATTCCACTTGCCAGCCCAGCGTCTTCTGCGAGTCTTTCTCTGAGGTCATCAGTCCCTTCCCACTCTGATGGGGTACCTCATCCAGGCTCTGTAGTATGGATTATTTAATACAGCATTTGCAACTATGTGTTTTTCTGCCTCTCTTCTCCATTAGACTGGGCACACTTTGTGGGAAGGAATTGCTACTCTTGTTCAGAGACTGGGGTGTGGCAGGCATTCAGTAGATATCTGTTGGATCAGTAAAAATATGGAAATTTATGTTCCTTTGCTGAAAGTCAATTCTTTTCCAGCCTAGCCTTCTAAAGATAGAATAGGATGCCATAAGGATTTGGATAAGTTTCTTATTTTTCTAGGTAAGACCTAAGAAGGGGATGATAAATGTGCCTACCTCTATAGGTTATTTGTAAGGATTATGTGAGATGGTACATGAAAAACACTTAGCCTAGGATCTAGTGGCTGGTCTGTAATGGTCTGCATCATGATATCACAAATTTTACAAAATAAATGGGTTTTTAAGTTTATGTAAGAGTAACTGAGATTTAAAATTAATATATGGTAAAGACCATCAATGCTGTGGAGATACCAAAGAGAGTCAGATAAAGGTGGGCTGGAGTCCTGCATAAGGCAGAAAGTTGGGCACCCAAATGCAGGGTAGGATACCAGGGGAACATTCCAGTGAAGGAACTAGAAGGAGAGGCCCCAAATGAGAGGATATGAGCATAACTTTCAACAAAAGTTTTCTTGCACAAAATTTTCTGAATGGGGGGAAAGCCTTCATTCTTCCTTCTTCCTCTTCCTCTTCCTTCTTCTTCCTTCTTCCTCTTCCTTCTTCTTCCTTCTTCCTCTTCCTTCTTCTTCCTTCTTCCTCTTCCCTCTTCCTCTTCCTTCTTCCTTTTTCTTCTTCTTCCCCTCCTTCCCCTCCCCTCCTCATCCTTGGCATATTATGGTTAAATAAACCAAAATGAAAGGGCGCCTGGGTAGCTCAATTTGTTGAGCATCCAACTCTGGATCACGGCTCAGGTCTCAATCTCAGGGTTGTGAGTTCAAGCCCTGTATTGGGCTCCACAAACAAAACAAACAATCAAAAAACAAAATGCTCGAATGTTTTGTAAAAGTTCTTCCTCTCTGCTGGGGTTAACATATTTTAAATTAGAGGTTATCTGACAAGTGGCTTAGAATCTGAACTTAAGTGTCTCCTGTTGGCTTTGTTGGCGGAAATTCTACATTGTTGATTAGCTCTCATTGTGTGTAAGTCAAGATGTTCTCCATGACAGTTAAATAATCGCTGTAATAATACTCCATGCAGAGCTGCTGGCCAGCTAAAATACCCTCTCTGTCATTGCATTTGTAAGCGTGCACCAGCCATGCAAACCTGAGACAATTTTGTTAAAGCACAGAGTGTCAAAACTGATTTCTGCCGAATTCCGGCAGAGTCTGAATTCTCTTCTTTGAGAACTTTCTAGAGGGCCCAGCTTCTACTTGCTTTCCTATGTGCTTCCCAGAAGGAGATTTTGAGTATGTACGAAGGGCTTTTGCAAACTAATTAAAGGGCTCGGGCCAGGTCAGTGTGCTCATTTCTGCTTCCGTTTTCTCTCTCCATGAATGGGAATCACTAGCAAGCTCCATCCGTTCAGGGAGAGCGTATACAGATAAATGAAATGACATATTCAAACTCTTTTATATATCCCCAGGAGAAAAGAATCAAGTGCATCATTCTTTGACCTAGTTAACAATTTCTGGCCTGCTTTGTGCTGCTATGGGATTTGTCATGCTGTTGTTCGTCTTCCCTCTTTCTTGTTCTGGAGAGTATCATCAATTTCATGCCACTATCGTGGACACGTCAGACTGGTGAACAGAAGGGAGATTCTTTATTCTGCGTTATCAGATACTATCCATCTTTTAGAAGCTTTGAGCTGAGGATCGAGTTCAAGTATGAGTCTAGGATTTATCTCTCAGGCATCTGCCTACTAAAATGTGTCGACTCTCTCCTTAACCACTACCCCCTCATGGAATGGAACCAGTAATCAAATCACCGTGGCTTGGCACATTTTGTCAAGTCGGAAAGGGAAAGTTGCACTTCTAGCAAACAAATGCAAATCCTTTCAGAAGCCAGATAAAGGCGGCATGCCTTTTATAACTCATCATTCTGTCCTTAGACTCTTGGGAGTTAATCCTTCCTTCTAAAAGGTTCAGTTATGCCCAAAGTGATTGAATAATGAGTAAAATCAAGAATTTCAAGTACCGGTAGGTACAGTTTGACCCAAGTGGTGTTTTTGTTTGGTTTTGGTTTTCAAGTAGTTGAAGAAAACACTTCACTTGCATTTTCTGGGAAGCAAAAGAACTGTTATCTGGAAGAAGAAGTCCTTTTACTCCACAGAGTTTGAGAGGGATTTAAAAAACCCATTTTGTTTAATTTTCTGTGCATATGGTGTCATTCAGTTCTTCTAAACAAATGATGCATTGGGAGAGTATGGAAATCAGGTAGTGTGGTCAAACCGACCTCTTTCATAACCAGGCTTCAGCTGTATAATCTTGAACTAGTTAGTGAAGTCCTCTAGACCCAGTTAGCTCTTGTGTAAGAGGGACGTGACTGTGTGACTTGGGTGGAGAGCGAGGTTCAGTGAGACAGTGGGTAGAACATTCTTTGCACAGCACCTTGTACATGGGACGTGCACACTATTAACCATGTGTATTGTTATGTAGGAGGTTGACGAAATTCCTTGTCTTTGGGTTCTGGGGAAACTATTCCTATCAAAAGTAAAAATATGCAGTGCCAATGCTAGTAAACCGCAGTGGGTGGGGGGTGTCTTAGGAAAATTCCCAACACAGTAAATGCTGCTTCTCAGAGCAAGTCTTTGCAACCAGTGTGTGTACTGTGCACTTAGAGTGCGTGTCAATTGCATAGGCTTGTTTCTGATGCTCAGGCGTTCCGTGTGGCCCGCATCATGGATGGTGCGGGGTTGCACCATCACTGCCCTCCTTCCTTCGGTCTCGTAATTGTTTATCTGGAGAGGAACTAAGCTGGAAAAAGAGAATTCAGCTTTGCTTGTCAGGCCTGAGACCAGTGACAGCTCTGCTTTTCTAGGTAGCAGCTTCTGAGTCTATGTTAAAAAACAAAACAAACCCATCTCTCAGCCTGAGAGTGTCAGTGCGACTCAGTGGGGTTGCTCGCTCTTTTCCTTACCCTTGTGTAAATCGGGAAAGAGCTTCTTTCTGCAGTTTGACACAAGTCAGGTCTCTAGATGGTGAAAAATAAAACAAAACTGTCTGCCCTTGAAATTGATTCTACCGTCTTCGCGGGGCCAAGGATTTACTTCCCTAGACAATTGTGTGCCTCTCATTTCAGTGCCTCAGGACAGCCAAAAAATACAGCAGCACAAGATAACAATAGTAGCAGAAGGATCAGCTGCTGCTCTCCTGAACACATTGTAGCGTTTTCTGGGGGCTGCCTGTGTGCAGGCTGTGAGCTAGGTCAGCAGCATGTATATGCGCACACGTGTAGATCATCTGAGTCCATGGAATGTAATACTTTAAAAACTAGATCTTCTAAAATAATCTCGCTTATTTAGATGAACTATTTAAAAGCTAATGTCAAGTATTATTTTATTTCTGAAAAGCCTGTTAGACACCATAGCATTACCTTGATTCCTGGACCATATCAGATCACATTTTCATAAGGGACATCTTTCTTCCTCCTGAAAGCTCTTGTACACTTAAGTTGCCTTTTCCTTCTGCTATTCCTAAGAGCTGGGTGTTATTGTTGTTTTAGTATTCTTTCAAAAAATATTTATAGGCATAAATTGAGCATTCATAGGTCCTGTGGGCATTGATAACAGGATTTTAAATACATTATCCACATTGAATACATTAAATACGTCATCTCAGGAAACCTGCAAGTAGTGGACAGTGTTTTTATGTTACTTACATATGGAAAGAAAGGGGTGCTCACTGAATTTAACAAGAAACAAAGAAACATAAAGCCTGTCTCCTAATTACACAGATGCTAATGGACAGAGGTAGGACTCTAACTCAGGTGGGTCCAGCACCAGACCCTTGACTTGGAAACATAAAGCAGATGACACAGGGTTATGTAGGCAATAATGCCTCAGGACGGGTACATTTTAATGTAAGCAGGAACTTGCACTGTGCGCTTTCCTGAGGAGGCCTTCACAGAAAGTCTTTGTGAGCATTCTATTCCCAAATAAAATATGATGATGTGCTGTGTTTACGTGTAACTGTTACAACGACCTTTGTATCTATTACGGAAAACGTCTAGACTATGAAAACTGAAGCAGGAAGCTGTTTTGGCTTCACAGTCGTCACCCTAAACTTATTTAAGTAAGGATCAATGAATAGCACAGGCTCTAGAATTAGGTACCCGTGGGTCAAATTTGAACTAATCTAGAGACAGCTATTTAACTTCCCTAAACTATCTGTACAGTCTGTACAATGAGAATAGTAACAGCCCCAGGTTAGGGTCAGGATTGCCTGATTTACTGCATACAACACATTTAACACAGTGCCAGGCACATCGTAAGAGACTCCAGAGTATTAGTGGGGTTTTTGTTATAATAATAATTATAATATTTTAAAATATAATAATCTTAATAATATAATATAATTATAACATATAATAATTTTAAAATATAATTTTGTTATAATAACAGATAATAATTGTAGTAGTAGTAATAGTAATAATAATAATGGCATATATTTCTGCACATTCAAAAAGAGGTCAACCACAGTTTGCCAGAGATCGGTTGTGATGAGGTTCTAGGGACCTTTGGAAGCTGTGGGTCCAGCTCCTCTTGTGTCACATGTCATGAGTTGGCCACCAGATATTTGCAGCCTGCACGTCAGTTTCTGAAATCACCTAAGAACACACGACCTGAGACATCCAAGGAGATGCAGGATTATGCATGTCTATTAAAGGACTCACATTCTTATCTGAAATGTAACAGTCTGTAAATTCTCAATTTATTTGATTATTCGTACTTGAAGTGACTTAGGGAAAAGGCAAAAAGTTTAAATGCAACTACTGACCTCATTTCAGCTTTGGAGTCCACTTGCATATTTTTCAAGTGACTGCACTTACCAGGTAGCAGAGTTCCGGGGTTATCGACGTGGCTCTGGGTATGAGGGCTGCCATTCCCAGGAAGCCTTCCATTTCTCCAGACACACATTTCTGCAGATTATGAAACATGACAGTAAATAGGTTTCTGGGACAGGACTACATCAGTTCTGAAGTAAATTGTCTTTATTAATATCCTGAAAATTATCAAATTAATGGGAAAGAAATATCTGAGTAATTACTCCAGAGAGCCTGCCAGATACATTTGAGGTTTGCTAGCTTTGCCTTTAAAAAAAAAAAAAAAAGTAATTGTATTTCTTGATAGATGGGCAAGGAGAGATTAGAGTAAAAGCAAAAATGATTTTCAACCTGAAACTTTCTTTATCATAAACACAAGCCTCTACTCACTGAGTTTCATGGGAGTTGAGAGGTTAGCTTCCTTGCGTTCTCTCATTTGGGCATAAAGGACTTAAGTTTCTTAAATATCTGCAGATATTTAAAAAAACAAAAAATAAAACCCCACAAAAAACACAAAAAACCTTACCTTCTTAAAAAAAAGTCAGAATGAGTGCATGGAAGCCAAGAAATGATTTAAAAAAAAAAATCCTATTTCATTGGTGGGCTCTCTTGTTTGCTTGCAAACAGATGTGTTCACTTCTTTTTTTTTTTAATTTAAGATTTTATTTATTTTGTTTGTTTGTTTGTTTGACAGAGAGAGAGAGAATGAGCCAGTGAGAGAGGGAACACAAGCAGGGAAAGCAGAAGAGGGAGAAGCAGGCTTCTCGTTGAGCAGGGAGCCCAATGTGGGGCTCAGTCCCAGGACGCTGGGATCATGACCTGAGCCAAACGCAGAGGCTTAACGACTGAGCCACCCAGGCGCCCCTAGATGTGTTCACTTCTCACTTATTGTGTTGCTCGTGAAAATAGTATTCTCTACCCTGAAACATTGTATAAGAAACCTCACCAAAGAAGAATGGATACCACCTAGGTGTCTTGTGGAGTATTTGCCATCTAATTGAGACCTAAAGAAACATAGCCTAACTCCAGAAAAGGAACAGCATCAGTGATTAAGTTGTCAGGTTAAAGAAAAGCAAAACAAGATGTCAAAAAATGTGAGTTTTTTCTAATAAGTAATTAAGAACTATTTCTCCAGCTGGCTGGTTTCAGTGTGCTTTAGATTGTCTGTGGGGCTTAATGGGTGCTTTTGAAATACAATATCAGAGAGGAACCGTAGAAAGGTCACAGTTGTCACGAATTGTGATTATAATCACCAACAAATATTTACTGAACACCTCTTCTGAACAAGGTGCTCTCTTACGTGCAGTCATGCCCTCAGATGAATATTCCTGTGGTAAACAGTTTGTGACCTGAGATATTAATGAAACACTTATCCCATCCAAATGGATGGGCATCCACTGGGTCCGTTAAAATAGGATCAACAGGTACAAAAATGTATCTGGCATGCTTTTGAAGATTTTTGAATTCGTTTGTCTCTCTTCTCCATACCAATCCTGAAATGCTTTGAAAATAGATATTTTTTTCCAAGGCGGGAAACAACCACAGCACAGGCAACAATTACCTAAATTCACAGGGGTCCAGGACAGAAAGTATATGCTGTGGTTTTCATGAGTTCAAGACATCACCTGGGGAGCCTGGTACAGGACCTTGATCGTGACCGATTCAGATTTCCTACCAAAAAAAAAAAAGTGTATCACCTTAAAGAAGGTGAAAAAGATCAACTTTTCAGAACTTTTTAGTAAACTTTAGCTGTTTGAATATATTTCTTTTTTTTTTTTTTTTAAGATTTTATTTATTTATTTGCTAGAGAGAGAGAGACAGTGAGGGGGGAACACAAGCAGGGGGAGTGGGAGAGGGAGAAGCAGACTCTCCCCCTTGAGCAGGGAGCCTGATGCGGGGCTCGATTCCAGGGCCCTGGGATTGTGACCTGGGCCAAAGGCAGACAGTTAACGACTGAGCCCCCCAGGTGCCCCTGTTTGAATATATTTCGAAGGCTACAATTTAGGTAAAAAGATCTGTGGAATGGGCCATTTTGGTCAGGGGAAGAATCCATTTATATGAGAGTAAACAAGTCATCAGGGTTAGGTAGTGAAAAAAAAAAAATGAAGGTGAGGGGAAGGCAGTCCCGGCAGGCAAACTCCCACACCATACGTAGAGCGGGGGGAGAGAGTGGGTTTCTGGCTTCCGTGAATCTGTTGTTCCCACCACTGAATCAATGTGGTGTCTCTCTGTGTCTCAACTGGTCACCATCATTGGCCTCTCTGCCCAGAAGGAACCACGACCTGGGCAAAAGGGAGGGACCATTCTCCTGGTGGCTGTGCCAACACACCTAGGTTCCCAGTGCCCCAGCTGGCCTCAGTGCTTCCCATCACTCTAGCAGAAGGGGGATGCAGTACCAATTTACATTTATTCCATACTAACTGCCC
>CM053617.1:3293814-3394615 GCA_028646535.1 Procyon lotor | reverse complement strand
GACCCCAGGGTCCTGGGATAAAGCCCACATCAGGCTTTCTGCTCAGCGGGGAGCCTGCTTCTCCCTCTCCCTCTGCTACTTGTGCTCTCTCCTCTCTGTCAAACAAAAATCTTAAAAAACAAAACAAAACACCCAAGGCAAGCCTGCACAATGATCTTTACTGACTGAAGAAATAAAGCTTCCTTTCCCAGAGGGTGATTCTTCTGCTCCTGACCATACCACTGACCCATAGAGCGCCCCCCCACAAGGAGTCCAGTGAGGACCTTGCCTCCTTCCTCATCTGACTATGGGGCTAGTGCCCCAGTGTTGCTGCTTACTCTGACGGGTCCCCTCAGCAGGAAAAGCTGAGTGCATCCCTCTCTCAGTGTGACTGGTCTGTCACAGCATTTGGATTTCCTTGATTTGTGTAGGGGTTTGTGAGCTCTTTATTCTGGGTATTTTCCCCCCGTATGGTACAGTTTGGGGCCACTGAAAATCTACTCACCAGGAGCAGGTAAAATCCAGAGCGAGAGGGGTAGAACACAGCTCCCTTGGCAACATTATAGTTGACCCCATAATGAGATGGTGATAATTAATCTTTTACCATAAGCCAGGCCCGGTGCCCAGTGCTTCACAGGGATTATCTCTGTCTTCCGCCAAGGCTGAGGTAAGTGGTGTATTCTCCCCCCTCAGAGGAGTGGGAGAACCTGCCTCAGGTGGCACATCTCACACCAGAGGGGTGTGTGTTGGTGCATTTGTGGGGAAGACTACAGATCTGTGTTTCTTCTCTGCACTGAAATAGGAATACATCAACTGGCCCGTTGTCACAGTGGGGGTTGAGAGCCATGTTCTCGTCATCTCCAATGTCACTGTCTAAGCACAGGTTCTTTATTAAGACACAAAGAAGAATTTTTAGTATTTTATTTATTTTTAAGGATTTTATTTATTTATTTGACAGAGAGAGACAATGACAGCAACAGAGGGAACACAAGCAGGGGGAGTGGGAGAGGGAGAAGCAGGCTTCCTGGAAAGCAGGGAGCCCAATGTGGGGCTTGATTCTAGGACCCTGGGATCATGACCCGAGCCGAAGGCAGATGCTTTTTTTTTTTTTTTTTAAAGATTTTATTTATTTGTTTGACAGAGAGAAAGAGAGACCACAAGTAGGCAGAGGTGCAGGCAGAGTGAGAGGGGGAAGCAGGCTCCCTGCTGAGCAGAGAGCCTGATCTGGGGCTCGATCCCAGAACCCTGAAATCATGACCCAAGCCGAAGGCAGAGGCTTTAATCCACTGAGCCACCCAGGTGCCCCCAAAGGCAGATACTTTAATGCCTGAGCCACCCAGGCACCCCAAGAATTTTTAGTATTTTAAAGAGCAAAAATATGAAATTGCCTATTTGAAGTTGTTTGTGTGTGTGTGTGTGTGTGTGTGTACGCACACACGTGCACAGTGCACATATCAGCTAGATACACACCCCCTCCAGGGATTCTCTGTGTTGTACTTGGAAATACAAGGACCCACGATATTTGATGGATGATATTAGAGATTTGTAATGCTCCTGCCCTAAATGAGCTTACTTCCCTTGAAAAGGCAAGATGCAGGCTGATAATGATAACATTAAGGAACACCAACACCGTGGCACCAAGGAGAGGCAGAGAGGAAGCCTAGGGCTCCTCGAGTGAACTTTATGAATCATTTCTGAGCGCTTTGCTGCCTGCCATGGTGCTGAGGTCATTCCTTGATTTCACCCTGCGAGGTGCTCTCATCTTCTGGATTGTAGGGGTGTAGAAGCAGAAGGTTGGGATGACGGAAGGACTGGCCAAGGTCAGCAGTGGGGCTGGAGCCGGGATGTGGACCCAGCAGTCAGTCTTCCCTAACCAGCTCTTCATTTACTGTCGCCAAGACAGACTGATGGAATTGCAAGGCCATTAAAGGCGCCCTCCTCCCCAGTCCCTAACACAGATGATGAGGGAACACTGACTGAGCAGCAATCAGGCTTTACCAGTGTGGGTGGGGTGTTCTACCTCTGATAACTCGGGTGGGAGGTTAAATGCCTGCTGATCTCCATATTTCTCATCAGTGAACTGAGGTGCAGAAACTCCACTTATGACATCCATGAGTACAACCACACAAGGCAGTATACCAAGAATAAAGTCATGAGAGGCTCCAAGTTGAGAGTGTGTAACACTCTAGTTCCAATGACGGATATTCCACTTTGTTCTCATGTCACGTGATGGCTTCTCTCTCACATTGGTTTCAGAGAGCCACTCACTCATCAATGGATGAACCTGATCAAAGATACTGTTTCCAGGTCTTTATATTTTTTTTTAAAAGAGTTTATTTATTTATTTGTCAGAGAGAGAGAGAGCGAGCACAAGCAGGGGGAGCAGCAGGCAGAGGGAGAGGGAGAAGAAGGCTCCCCACTGAGTAAGGAGCCCGATGCAGGACTCAATCCCAGGACCCTGGGATCATGACTTGAGCCAAAGGCAGACGCTGAACCAACTGAGCCACCCAGGGCTTTATGATATGAAGCATAAAGACATTGGGTCTGTGTTGCTTAAGAGAAGGACGAGATATCATGTCTTTCAAAATGAACTGAAAGTCTGGATGGCAGATGAGGGACGAATGAACCAAACCCATGACTCGTCTGTTTCGATCAGAGATATCAGAAGACAGAGCAAGAGTCTTTGTCCTGTGCTGTCTGAGCTCAGGTGCAGAATGATGGAGGAGCCCTCCCTCTGGGCATGATTGGCAATGACACAGGAGTGACATGAGAGTCCTCAACATCACACACATGAATTTGAGGTCTGACTCCTCCATTTCTGAGCCTTGGGATCTTTGATAGATTTTTGACATTATTAAACCTTAACTGTCTCATCTATGAATGGGTTGCTACCCCATGGGATTATTTGATTGCGAGATCAGAGACTGCAAACCTCAAGTACTCAGCATGCTTCTAGCACATAGCACGTACTCAGTAAAGGGAGATGTCGTTACTGCTATGATTCCCATGTATATTTTGTGGGCACGTAATATAAATTCCAGAATATCGCAATCTTTTAGCTTTGTTTACATTCTTTAAAATTACCCTGCCATTGTAAAGTTACTTGGAGTATTTTTTTTTTTAATTCCCTTGAATGTTCCTAAGGGATAATTTTTCAGACTTTGCAGAAAGGAAAATGGAATCATGTATATGGTGACTTGTCAAGATTATTCTGTAGGTTCTTAATAGAAATTTTCTTTGTATCCTGTGGTCCTTGCTCCACCACACTGTGCTTCTTCTCCTAGATACCAAAATTAAATCGATGCTGAAACATTAATCAGAGAAGAGCTTTTGTTGTCACTCTACCCCCCTTTTTGAAAAGAAAACTAATAGGCTCAGTGAAGATATAACCAGTGTGACCACATGGGACATGCCCATTCTACTTCAGAATTTCTATTTTTATTTTTTTTCGGTAATACTGTGTTGTAGCATTTGGGAAAATAAAACTGGGCCCTGAATTTTTTTTTTAAACGTTGTCCCATTAATTATAAGATGAAGGCAGAATTGCCTATGGTTCTGCTCATGTGGGTGGCCAGTCTTGGGTGGGGTTGTCTGTGCAAATATTCCCCACGAGAGTAGAAGTAGATGGGAACGTGGATGCCACCTGCCTATTTATGGTGTGAATGGGCTTTTCTTACCACCCGTGTTTTCACAGTGAGAGAACTACAGCTTCTTTCTGGAGGGAAAGGGGTGGGACAGACCCAGGCTACGGCGTTGCTAATGTTAGCGCTTCTTTATATAGACAGAGCCTGCTAAACCTGCACATTTTTGTATTCCCGTATTCGTTACCACAATAACATCTTTTCCCCTCCCGTGATGGGATGCAGCTTCTCAGGCAGAAGCTGGACGCCGCACACCTCCAGAGTCTTATTTTAAAGCGCTGCTGCTGTGTTGGTGGCAAAGATCATTGTATAGGAGAAGAAAGGATTCTAGTAAGAAAATGTAGGTGAACCAGAACCATGACTGGAAATACTGCTGGAACAATTGTGATTCCCCTCCTTCTCCTTCTCTCTCTTCTTCGCCTCCCCCTCTCCCTCCCCACCACTCCCCCCCTCCTCTCCCATCCTTCCCTTCCCCCTGCTCCTCCTCTCCCTTCCCTTCCCTTCCCTTCCCTTCCCTTCCCTTCCCTTCCCCCTCCTCCCCCTCCTCCTCTCCCTCCTTCCCTTCCCCCTCCTCCACCTCCTCTCCCTCCTTCCTTTTCCCCTCCTCCCCTTCTCCTCCTCCTCTACCTCTCCCCCTTCTTCCCTTCCTCCTCCTACTCCTCCTCCTCAAAGTCAGGAGCCCCTATTCTTAGTTACCATTGTGCTATAGCACAAGGCATATGGTACACTTTACATAAATGGCTGTTAAAGAAAGACACTGTTTTCATAATTATGGTGCTCAGGATGTAGTACAAGAACCTGGGAATGGCAGGAACTGGATAAATATTCACTGGATTGAATTAGTCTGCTCTATTAGCACGGTGCTCAGCAAGGACTCTAATGGACCCATCTCCACGTGGCAGATGGTGGGGGAGTGTGGAATGAGGGAGATCCTTGAGTCTTGCCAGGTAGGCAGGGAGATTTTTAGATGATAGCAGACTTCTTCTGGAGATCATTGAAGGGATGAGCCCTTTGGTTTCAAATAAATTCCACAATAAAGATCCGTGGCCAAGGAAGCAGTAGTGATCGGCTGAACCCCGCCTGACTTCCCAGTGAAGGAAGGCACTTCCATCGCTCTCTTTGGTGACAACTCAGGCCCACAAACATGGGATGACCACTGAAAGGACAGCACACTGTTTTTGGAGACAACTGGCCAGGCCCCTCCCCCTGGCAGTTCAGTGTCCATAGCAGACATTCAGTAGGGGGAACGCATTGATTTTCTTGTGTAAAAGCCTTGATGATTACTTCATTGAAGAAACCTCTTTCTCCACCCTTCAGAAGCTTGGTTTTGGCAAGAATGGAACAGAAAGCCTTATATGGTTTGTTGTATGCCAGAAATAGATGTCAGTGGTCGTGTCCTGTGGTGCTTAAGATTTCTGGTCCTTTCCTGTTCTTTCACTCTAGTCTTAAAGAGTAAAAGAGTTCCCTGTGTAATCTATCCTCTGACACACAAGAGCTCCAAGCCCTAGTATCTATCTGAGCATCAGTTCCTGGAATGATTAAAAATGATTTAAAAAATGAAACTTTGGAAACTCTTGAAACATGCTTTAATATTTTAAAAGAAAATGCAACCCACACTCTTTGCAAGGTATTTTTTGGTAAATGCGACATGGTTTCTAGTCGTGTTGAGTAAGTTTACTTTATATATTACAGATTCTTGGTTTTATTTTTTAAAGACGTATGCTACTGTATTAGTTGTGCATTGCTTCATAACAAATTATCCCCCAAGTTTAGTGATTTAAATATCAGCAATAACATTACTTCTTATGGTTCATCTTTGGGTCAGGAATTTGTGAAAGGCTCAGTATTAGTTATGCATTGCTTCATAACAAATTATCCCTCAGGTTTAGTGATTTAAATATCACTAATAACATTAATTCTTGTGGTTTCTTTTTGGATCAGGAATTTGTGAAGGGCTCAGCTGAGGAGAGTCATGGGATTGTAGCAAGATGTTGACAAGGAAAGGCTCAGGCTGGATGACCCATTTCCAAGTAGCTCATGCATGTGGCAAATCGGTGCTGTAGGCCAGTTGGATCTCGTCTCTTCCCATGGAACCCTCTCCTACAGAGAACAACCCGAGAGGCCACGGCGATGCCTTTTACGCTTTTCAGGATCTAGTATCAGAAGTCACACAGTGTGACTTCTGCGATATTCTCCTGATTGGGGCAATCTTAAATGTCCACTTAGGTTACAGGGGCATGAAGGATAAGAGTAGGCTTATAGACACAGCTCTTCAGAGTCAAGGGCTGACCCTCTCTGAAGGAATGTCAGTGGCACATATGATGACAGCAGGTAGCCCGGGATGTGTGTTGGCACCACTGGCTTTGGAATACACCTTCTACCACACCCGGCAAAGAAGTTGAACACTGTCCCTCTGAAGACTGAAGTCATAAATAGGATAGGACACCTGCTTTCAGAGAGCTTGTGGTCACATAGAATTAGACATGACAAGGAAGGGCGTGAATGGTCATTTTTTTTTTAAAGATTTTATTTATTTGACAGAGAGAGAGAAAGAGTACAAGTAGGGGGAGCTGCAGAGGGACAGAGAGAAGCAGACTCCTTGCTGAGCAGGGAGCTCGACATGGGGCTCGATTCCAGGACCTCGGGATCATGACCTGGGCCAAAGGCAGGCGCTTAACTGACTGAGCCTCCCTGGTGTCCCATGAATGGCCATTTTATGAGCCCAAACCAGAAGGCTCTATGATCCCAGAGAGGGGATAATTCCTTGGGGGGCATTGAAGATTACGTGGATGGAAGAGCTGAAATTCCCTTTGACTTCTGCAAGCTTATGTCCACTCTTTTGAAATAGCTTCCATCACCGATTCTTGTTTACTGTGTGTGGGGGGTTTCCAGCATGTTCTCCTAATGCTCCAGTGTCTACAGATTTTATACATAGAGTCTAGGACCAGCTTTGAGAAGCAAGTTTGCTTTTACTGTGAAACTTCTATCCTCGTTTAGAAACAAGGTATTATTTATTGGGGCGTTTCAAAGGTTTTTCCTGTTTGGGAAGGTGTGACTTAGGTTTTAGAAGTTTAATTTAGATTTGTTGAAGTGTCTGTAAATTTACATAGATATTGCTTAAAATTCCACTTGATGGTGGAAAACAGCCAGGATAATCTATTTGCGCTTTTTGAAAGATTAGGGCTGTGCCTTTTTAAAAAGACTGAAGGATTCATTTGGAATTAGTATGTATGCCATTATTCTAAGCCTGTATTTCCCCACGTAAGATCCTTTACCGTCTCACTCTGTTCTAGTGAAAATAACACATAATCTAACTTATTAAATTTAAAGTCTGATTTGAAGTACCTTTAGAATTAATAAGAGGTGGGGTGCCTGGGTGGCCCAGTTGGGTTAAGCCTCTGACTCTTGATCTCAGCTCAGGTCTCCATCTCAGGGTCATGAGTTCAAGACCCACATTGGGCTCCACACTGGGTGTGGAGCCTGCTTTAAAAAAAAATGAAAAGAATTAACAAGAGTGGACAGTTGTAGATCTACAGCCATTTTTGCCAATCCCATGGAAATGCATGGCAACCTCAGAGGGTCAAGCAGCCCAGAGGTTCAGAGAGCTACCACGCTGTGCAAGGCGACCTGGCTAGCTTGTCACTTGGCAGGTCATTCTAATAGGCATCAAGGAACTATGATTAATTAACGCTTTCAGTTTTATTGAAATCAGATTTATTTAAAGGAAAAGTAGGCCACATTTGGATTTTATCTTTTTTTCTTTTTCAGTGCTCAGAAAACTGCTGAGCATGACGCTTGCCAGCCGAATACCAGGGAAAAAAAGACAATGCTTGCTTTCTGCCATCGAGCATAACACTGTCTCAGTATTAGGGCCGGGGGCTTCCTTTCTGTGATTAATCATACCGCTGTGTGCGAAATAATTTATGGAGTTAGCTCTTAGATGTAGATGTGGAACAGTGATGTTCAACACTGGGCCGGAGAGCTAGTCCAGAATTTCTAAAATATCGGGAAAACTCAGGCGCCTGGGTGACTTAGTCAGTTAAGTGACTGCCTTCATCTAGGGTCATGATCCCAGGGTCCTGGAACTGAGCCCCGCATCAGGCTTTCTGCTTGGTGGGGAGCCTGCTTCTCCCTGTCCCTCTGCCTGCCTCTCGGCCTACTTGTGCTAACTCGCTCTCTGTCTCTGTCAAAGAAATAAATAAAATCTTAAAAAAAAATTATCTGGAAAACCCTGCCTTTTGGAGTCCTGGCTTCTCCATAGTGAGCAACAAGGGCATTTTTATGTCTGGACACAGTTGCTAAGGAGCTCCTGGGATATCCTGCTGGAAATATTACAGCTTATAACTGGGAAGAAGATTAGTGAAGGATTGTGGTAGTTTTCCAAAGCCAATTAGATGGTTGCCACTTGCTAAAAACAAAACAAAACAAAAGAAACACTGCTTTTTTATAAATCTGAGCCGAGGAGCACAAGGAGCTCAAGGAGGTGTTAAGGAATCCACGAACATACCTGCTGAAACCTGAAATGGAGGAATTCACTGGAATGTGACGTAGCATCACGTGTACGACACAGAAACCCGATTCTGATTTTGTCTACCTCCTGTGTTTGTGACCTCGCCAGATCACACAGGTGTACTTACCCATCTAGATCGTCTAATTCTGTAAAGAAAGTGATAAAAGACATCACCGGCCAGCCTGTGGGTTAGAATGTTCACTGGCCATCCTTTCAAATGTTGTCAGCTGGTGGTGGGAGAACATTGCCCTGGAAGCAAAATTCCCGGTTTCAAGTTCTAGCTCTACTGCCTCTGTACTCAGGTGCCCCGGGGCTAATGATGGGAAGTCTCTGGTTTTCAGTTTACACACCTGTCCACTGAGGGTCGCTGCAGCTGCCTTGTCAGTGTTCTAGGTTAGGGAGAGGGCGAGATGGACAAATGGAGAAGGGATCATCTCTGAAGTGGGAAGTTCCCCGTGGGGTACACACCTCTTATCGCTTCATGACAAGAGTGGCCCCCTGGGCTTCGTACAGACATCATGGTTCATATTCCGAGACCGATGCTGCTGGCCCTGGGCGCCCTTTAGTTGTTTCTATGACAATGAGGTTGTTGGGTCTTCTACATCCTCTTGTGTGGTCCTCACATTTTGGAGTCAGGGACACATTTCTAGATCAGCCCTGGGAAGAGAGGTGAGCTGTTTTCTGGGCAGACCCATCTGCTGGGTCATGAGCCAGCATGGGCTACCCAAGGAACCAACCACCCCGGGTGTTTCCCCTAAGAGACTGGTGAAGAGTAGGCGATAGCTCATTGGAAATATCGAGTAAAGGGAGTTTTAAAAAATGTGCCATGGAAGCTACAGGATATCTGAGGGTGCTTAGTAGCACTCTGTGCCCCGGATGACAGAGAAGTGCTCTTTTCCAATAAAAGATCGATGGGATTCTGGGGTGTCTTACTGCTGGAAGTGTGAGTTGGGGTTTTGGGGGGTATGTATATCAGGAAAGAAGGACTCTCGAAAAATGTTGCAAGCTTGCTCACAGCCCTTGCTACAACCAATGTCCCCCCCATCCCAAGTGGAATGAGTTCAGCCTGGTCTCTGTGCCAGGACCCACTGGGAGGGCTTTCTGTCTCTTAGCTCATTAAACCTGTTCAGAGGGATGGGCACCATGATCGGACCCACTGGCCTTGGTCATGGTCGCTTTGCTCTGCTTCAGCTCTGGCCCAGGTGCACCTTGACAGGCACACAGCCACGAAATAAAACCCTCCCCGACGCAGATTAGGAAAATCGTGGCCCAGAACCGCTCCTAGCCTCTGAGTCACGGTCTGGGTCACACAGTAAATTATTAGTGAGATGAATTGAAATGTTGCATATGAAATTTAAAGGCCTTGGTTCTATGGTGAGGAATTTAAGGTTTTTGTTTTTTGTTTTCCTAAGACCTCTGAATTAGAAATGGTTAAGGGTTATCTAGTCTAACCATCCATCTGATGCATGAGAATGATCATGTAGCTGTTTTTGAAATGCCAAATTAAACATATTGGCCATCGTTGGCTCTTACTAAGGTAGAATCTCTGACATAAGTCATTCCCTAAACAAAGATATAAGCAGGAATTCCACATATTGTTACTGACATTGTTAGATCTTTAACTCTTACTTCTAAAGCACATTTTTCATCTGGTTTCATTAATTCTAATCAATTTGTTTAAACTATACTACTCAATTTCTAGCTTTGCCTAGTAAGATTTTTTTCTTTTGTTTCTCTACTTTATTTGCAATAAAACTAAGTATAATAATATGGAAATAAATGAGTTTAATATCACTGTTTACTATTACCCACAATACTATCCCTCCATACACCCCACAAAGGACTGTGGGTTAGTGGAAAATATTGGTGCAATCTGTTTAACAGAATCAAAATTATCCTGGGACACAACCACCACAAAGTTGGTTTTTTTCTCCCATTTATTTTGTTTATTGATTTCTAATTTGTTAACATATCATGTATTATTTGCTTCAGGGGTACAGGTCTGTGAATCATTAGTCTTAGACAATTCACAACACTCACCATAGCACATACCCTCCTCAGTGTCCATCCCCCAGCCACTCCTCCCTCCCACCCCATCCCCTCCAGCAATCTTCAGTTTGTTTGCTGAGATTAAGAGATTCTTATGGTTTGTCTCCCTTCCAGTCCCATCTTGTTTCATTTTTTACTCACCCTACCCACCATGCCCCCCCCGCCTCTCAAATTCCTCATATCAGAGAGATCATATAATTGTCTTTTCTCTGATTGACTTATTTCGCTTAGCATAATATTCTCTACTTGTATTCACGTTGCAAATGGCAAGATTTCAGTTTTTGATGGCTGCATAGTATTCCTTCTTTATCTTTATAAAGATAAAGATAAAGAAGGATCTTTATCCTTCTTTATCCATTCATCTTTTTCTTTATTCTTCTTTATCCATTCATCTTTTGGTTGACATCTAGGTTCTTCCCATAGCTTGACTTTTGTGGACAATGCTGCTCTAAACATTCGGGTGCACATGCCCCTTTAGATCACTACATTTGTATCTTCAGGGTGAATACCCAGTACTACGACTGCTGGATTGTAGGGTAGCTCTATTTTCAACTTTTTGAGGAACCTCCGCACTGTTTTCCAGAGTGGCTGCACCAACTTACATTCCCACCAACAGTGTAGGAGGGTTCCCCTTTCTCTGCATCCTCGCCAACATCTGTTGTTTCCTGACTTGTTAATTTTAGCCATTCTCACTGGTGTGAGGTGGTATCTCACTGTGGTTTTGATTTGTATTTTTCTGATGCCGAGTGATGTTGAGCACTTTTTCATGTGTCTGTTGGTCATTTGGATGTCCTCTTTGCAGAAATGTCTGTTCATGTCTTCTTCCCATTTCTTGATTGGATTATTCTTTGGATGTTGAATTTGAGAAGTTCTTTCTAGATTTTGGATACTAGCCCTTTATCTGATATGTCATTTGCAAATATCTTCTCCCATTCTGTCAATTGTCTTTTGGTTTTGTTGACTGTTTCCTTTGCTGTGCAAAGGACTTGGATCCTGATGAAGTTCCAGTAGTTCATTTTTGCCCTTGCTTCCCTTGCCTTGGCGATATTTCTAGGAAGAAGTTGCTGTGGCTGAGGTCGAAGGGGTTGCTGTGTGTGTTCTCCTCCAGTATTTTGATAGATTCCTGTCTCACATTGAGGTTTTTCATCCATTTTGAGTCTATTTTTGTGTGCAGTGTAAGGAAATAGTCCAGTTTCACTCTTCTGCATGTGGCTGTCCAATTTTACCAACACCATTTGTTGAAGAGACTGTCTTTTTTCCATTGGACATTTTTTCCTGCTATGTCGAAGATTAATTGACCATAGAGTTGAGGGTCCATTTCTGGGCTCTCTATTCTGTTCCATTGATTTATTTGTCTGTTTTTGTGCCAGTACCACACTGTCTTGATGATTACAGCTTTGTAAGAGAGCTTGAAGACTGGAATTATTATACTGCCAACTTTGGTTTTCTTTTTCAACATTCCTCTGGCTATTCGTGGTCTTTTCTGGTTCTTATAAATTTTAGGATTATTTGTTCCATTTCTTTGAAAAAAATTGATGGCATTTTAATAGAGATTGCATTAAATGTGTAGATTGCTTTAGGTAGCATACATATTTTCACAATATTTGTTCTTCTAATCCAGGAGCATGGAACATTTTTCCATTTCTTGGTGGAATTTCCAAGGAATTCTTGGTGGAATTTCTGGAAGAATTTCCATTTCTTCCTCAATTTCTTTCATGAGCACTTTGTAGTTTTCTTAGTACAGATTCTTTGCCTCTTTGGTTAGATTTAATCCTAGGCATCTTATGGTTTTGGGTGCAATGGTAAATGGGATCGACTCCTTAATTTCTCTTTCTTCTGTCTTGGTGTATAGAAATGCAACTGATTTCTGTGCATTTATTTTATATCCTGACACTTTACTAAATTCCTGTGTGAGTTCTAGCAGATTTGGAGTGGAGTCTTTGGGTTTTCCACATAAAATATCATATCATCTGCAAAGAGTGAGAGTTTGACTTCTTCTTTGCCAGTTTAGATGCCTTTTATTTCTTTTTGTTGTCTGATTGCTGAGGCTAGGACTTCTAGTGCTATGTTGAATATCAGTGGTGATAGTGGACATCCCTGCTGTGTTCCTGACCTTAGGGGAAAAGATTTCAGTTTTTCCCTGCTGAGAATGATATTTGCTTTGGGTATTTCATAGATGGCTTTGTTGTTATTGAGGTATATACCTTCTATCCCTACACCGTGAAGAGTTGATCAAGAAAGGATGCTGTACTTTGTCAAATGCTTTTTCAGCATCAATTGAGAGTATCATATGGTTCTAGTTCTTTCTTTTATTAATGTATTGTATCCCATTGTTTGATTAACGGATGTTGAACCAACCTTGCAGCCCAGGAATAAATCCCACTTGGTCATGATGAATAATCCTTTTAATGTACTGTTGGATCCTACTGGCTAGTATTTTGGTGAGAATTTTTGCATCCACGTTCATCAAGGATATTGGTTTGTAATTCTCCTTTTTGATGGGGTGTTTTCATGGTTTTGGGATCAAAGTAATGCTAACCTCATAAAATGAGTTTGGAAGTTTTCCTTCCATTTCTGTTTTTTTGGAACAGTTTCATGAGAATAGGTATTAATTCTTCTTTAAATGTTTGGTAGAATTCCCCTGGGAAGCCATCTGGCCCTGGGCTCTTGTTTTTTGGGAGATTTTGATGACTGCTTCAATCTCCTTACTGGTTATGGGTCTTTTCAGGTTTTCTATTTCTTCCTTGTTCAGTTTTGGTACTTTTTGTGTCTCTAGGAATGTGTCCATTTCTTCCAGGTTGTCTAATTTGCTGACATATAGTTGTTCATAATATGTTCTTAAAATTGTGTGTATTTCTTTGGTATTGGTTGTGATTTCTCCTTTTTCATTCATGATTTTATTAATTTGGGTCCTTTCTAAGTCTGGCCAGGGGTGCCAGGGATTTATCAATTTTATTAATTCTTTCAAAGAACCAGGTCCTAGTTTCATTGATTTGTTCTGTTCTTTTAGTGTCTATTTCATTGATTTCTGCTCTGATCTTTATTATTTCTCTTCTCCTGCTGGGTTTAGGCTTTCTTTGCTGTTCTTTCTCCAGCTCCTTTAGGTGTGGGATTAGATTGTGTACTTGAGACCTTTCTTGTTTCTTGAGAAAGGCTTATATTGCTATATACTTTCCTCTCAGGACCTCCTTTGCTATGTCCCAAAGATTTTGAACAGTTTGTCTTCTTTTTTTTTTTTTAATTTTATTTATTTATTTATTTATTTATTTATTTGAGAGAGAGAGAGAGAGAGAGAGAGAGATATCACAAGTAGGCAGAGAGGCAGGCAGAGAGAGGGGGGGAAGCAGGCTCCCTGCTGAGAAGAGAGACCAATGCAGGGCTCCATCCCAGGATCCTGAGATCATGACCTGTGCCAAAGGCAGAGGCTTTAACCCATTGAGCCACCCAGGTGCCCCAGCAGTAGTGTTTTCATGAAATTTTTAAAATTCTCCTTTAATTCCCTGGTTGACTCATTCATTCTTTAGTAGGATGCTCTTTAGACTCCATGTATTTGAGTTCTTTCCAACTTTCCTCTTGTGGTTGAGTTCTGGTTTCAAAGCATTGTGGTCTGAAAATATGCAGGGAATGATTCCAGTCTCTTGGTACCTGTTGAGACCTGACTTGTGACCTAGGACGTGATCTATTCTGGAGAAGAATGTTCCATGTCCTTTAAAGAAGAATGTGTATTCTGTTGCTTTGGATGGAATGTTCTGTATATATCTGTGATGTCCACTTGGTCTAGTGTTTCATTTAAAGCCTTTATTTCCTTGTTGATCTTTTGCTTAGATGATCTGTCCATTTCAGTGAGGAGGGTGTTAAAGTCCCCTACTATCACTGTATTATTGTTGATGTGTTTCTTTGATTTTGTTATTAATTGGTTTATATAACTGGCTGCTCCCATGGTAGGGCATATATATTTAAAATTATTATATATTCTTGTTGGACAGACCCTTTAAGTATGATATAGTGTCCTTCCTCATCTCTTACTATAGTCTTTGGCTTAAAATCTAATTTATCTGATAGAAGAATTGCCACTCCAGCTTTCTTTTGATGTCCATTAGCATGGTAAATTGTTTTCAACCCTCTCACTTTAAATCTGGAGGATTCTTTGGGTCTAAAATGAGTTTCTTACAGGCAGCATATTGATAGGTCTTATTTTTTTATCCATTCTGATACCCTGTGTCTTTTGATTGGGACCTTTAGCCCATTTACATTCAGGGTATCTGTGGAACGATAGGAATTTAGTGCCAGTGTATTGCCTGTAAGGTGACTGTTACTGTATATTGTCTCCATTCCTTTCTGGTCTGTTACTTTTAGGCTCTCTATTTGCTTAGAGGACCCCTTTCAATATTTCCTTTAGGGCTGGTTTGGTATTTGCAAATTGTTTTAGTTTTGTTTGTTCTGGAAGCTTTTTATTTCTCCTATTTTCAATGACAGCCTAGCTGGATATAGTATTCTTGGCTGCATATTTTTCTCATTTAGTGCTCTGAATATGCCATGCCAGTCCTTTCTGGCCTGCCAGGTCTCTGTGGATAGGACTGCTGCCAATCTAATATTTCTACCATTGTAAGTCACAAATCTCTATGTCACAGATCTCTTGTCCTGAGCTGCTTTCAGGATTTTCTCTTTGTCACTGAGACTTGTAAGTTTTACTAGTAGATGACAGGTTGTGGGCCTATTTTTATTGATTTTGAGGGACGTTCTCAGTGCCTCCTGGATTTTGATGCTTGTTCCCTTCACCAAATTAGGGAAATTCTCTGCTATAATTTGCTGCAATATACCATCTGCCCCCTCTCTCTTTCTTCTTCTTCTGGGATCCCAATTATTCTAATATTGTTTTGTCTTATGGTATCACTTATTTCTCAAATTCTCCCTCGTGGTCCAGTAGTTGTTTGTCTCTCTTTTTCTCAGCTTCTGTAGTGTACATCATTTGGTCTGCTATATCACTAATTCGCTCTTCTGCCTCATTTATTACAGCAGTAAGAGCCTCCTTCTTTTATTGCCCCTCATTAATGGCTTTTTTGATTTCAACTTAGTTAGGTTTTAATTCTTTTATTTCTCCAGACAGGGATTCTCTAGTATCTTCCATTCCTTTTTTGAGCCCAGCTAGCCCCTTGATAATCATCATTCTGAAGTGTAGTTCTGACATATTACTAATGTCTGTATTGATTAGGTCCCTAGCCATTAGTACTGCCTCTTCTTCTTTTTTAAGGTGAGTTTTTCTGCCTTTTCATTTTATTCAGATAAGAACAGATGAATGAGAGAACAAAATACTTAAAGGGTAGCAATGACCCCAGAAAAATATATGCTAACCAAATCAGAAGAGACTTGAAACCGAGGTGGAGGGGAGAAAGGAGGGAAAAAAGCAAAAAAAAAAAAAAACAAAAACAAAAAAACAAAAAAAACACAAACAAACAAAAAGAAAGAAAGAAATACATAGGACTGAGGAATAGAACAGAGCCACACACTTGATTTTGGGTGTATTTTGGTCTGTTAGAAGAAACTACCTCCCAAAATTTTAAAGAAAGAAAAACTTATATATATACAAAAATAAGGGCAAACACTATGAAGGGATGTCATATGACTGTAAAGGTGAAAATGTAAAAAAGATTCTAAAAAAGGAATTTATAAGATAAAAACTTGGTTGGGAAAAAAAAATGAGGAAAGAATGTGATCAGGCTGGAGACTAGAACAAAGCCATGCACTAGATGTAGGGCATATTTTGATCTATTAGAAGAAAATAGTATCCCAAAATTTTAACGAAAGAAAACTCTGTGTATACAAGAAATAAGATTAAATACAATGAAGGGATAGAATATAACAATGAAAATTTAAAAAGAGTTTTAAAAAGATATTAATAAGATAAAATAGTTAGAAAGCATTAAAATAGGAAAGAGGAAAAATTTTAAAAATAGAATAAGAAAAATATAAAATTAAAAAAAAATTTAACTTCGAAAGACTAAAGAATCATGGCGAAAAAACCATGAATTCTATGTGTTGTTTCCCCTAGTTCTGGAGTCTCATTGGTGACCAGTTCTCATTGGTCAGTGAACTTGGTCTTGGCTGGATGTTCCTGCTAATCTTCTGGGGGAGGGGCATATTGTAGTGATTCTCAAATGTCTTTGCCCGAGGCAGAATTGCAGCCCCCTTGCCAGGGGCCGGGCTAAGTAATCTGGTCAGGTTCACTCTTGGAAGTTTTTGTTTCCTGAATGCTTTCTGTACAGCTTTGGGGGACAGGATTGAAAATGGTGGCCTCCCAATCTCCAGTGACATAGGAGCTGAGAGCTCAGGGCCCCACTCCTCAGTGTGCCCTCAGAGAAAAGCAGTCAATTCCTTCTATCTCCCTGGCCTCCAGCCACACTCCAAGCTAACAGACCTGTGACCGAGCATTTCTGTCTCTGGCACACAGCCCCATTTGGAGTGTCCAAACCCAGCAGATTCCTGCAATGTGCTCCTGCACAGCTCCTCCCAAGGGGAGGAAGGTGAGTCTCCCCGGATCTACTGCTTATGCGGTACCTGCCCAAAGAGCAGTGGCCCCACTGTGCCTTGAATCATGGTTTAAGGTAACCCCAAGCTGAGAACCCCTATTCGGCTGTCTTCCCCATTCCGATACCTGGGGACTCTGCCACACTCAGACACCCCTGGTCTTTCTGTGTCCTCGTGGGTCCTGAGACCGCACTGTTTCTGAGAGGGCTCCACCACCCCCTTAGCTTCTCGAGCGTCATACCTCTGTGGGGCCAACTTCTAAAAGTCCCATTTTTGTGCTCCACGGCTCTACTGTTTTTCAGGAGCCGGCCCCTCCCCCTGTGGTCTATCTTTCCGTACATTGCCTCAGATTCACTTCTACACACGTCCTACCTTCCAGAAAGTGGTTGCTTTTCTGTTCCTGGAATTTCTGCTCTTCTCTTCTATCTCCTGTTGAGTTTGTAGGTGTTCAGAATGGTTTGATAACTATCTAGCTGAACTCCTGGGACCAGATGGTATTTAGGTCTCCTACACCTTTGCCATCTTGCTCCTCCCCCCACCCCCGTAAGATTTTTTGTAAGCTTTTTTTTTTTCCTGAAATTGACATTATTACAAATCCTCTCACCTATTTTAACAAGTGGGATGAATTCATATGGTTACTTTTGTGTTTCTGTAACCTAGAGTCTTTTTTAACAACAAAGACAAAAATAAAACATTAAATGCAGTGTCTATGTAAATTTGAAGGGGATTCAAATAATGGACATGTAGCACTTCCTTGGCAGGCAGCAGAAGGGTAGACTAGATATTCAAGATATAGAGTAATATGAAAAGTCCTGAAAATTTTTTTCTTTGTAAAGATTTTATTTATTTATTTGACAGAGAGATCAGATGTAAGCAGAGAGGCAGGCAGAGGGAGAGGGGAAGCAGGCTCCCTGCTGAGCAGAGAGACTGATGCAGGGCTTGATCCCAGGACCCTGAGATCATGACCTGAGCTGAAGGCAGAGGCTTTAACCCACTGAACCACCCAGCTGCCCCTAAAAGTCCTGAAGACTTTTATGTGTTCATAAATGTGCATATCTTTGGGGCACCTGGGTGGCTTAGTTGGTTAAGCATCTGCCTTTAGGTCAGGTCATGATCTCAGGGTCCTGGGATCGAGTCCCACAATTGGGCTCCCTGCTCAGTGGGGAGTCTGCTTCCCCTTCTCCCTCTTCCTCTCTCTGCCCCCCTCCCATGCATATTCTCTTGTGTGTGTGTACTCTATGTCAAATAAATAAAATATTTTTTTAAAAAACATGCTTGCCTTTCTCAGGAAAACACAGCCCACGACCTTGTGTATCCATCTTGGCTTCTTTTCAAACTTTTAGGTAAATCTTATTTAAGACAAACCTTTGGATAGTGATTACAATTCTTATAACAAGGACTTTATGGAGAAAAATAGTCCTAGAGGTCTCTGCCCTACTTACTTTTCAGAATTATCTATGGTGCCTTTTCAAAATACAGATGCCATGCCCCAAACCTTTTAGATTCCAATTTGAAACTTGTGACATGGAGCCCAGATGACTCTGTTTTCTGAGACCCACTCCCCTATTTGAATTTTAAGTGCAACCAGCAATGGCAGTCATCAGTGTTGTTAAGCAATGTTAGCAACCTCAGACAGGTCTACATATAAAGACTTCCGGGGGGACTAAAATTTTGATCAGAAATATTTCTTGTACCCAGTCAATGGAAGATGCACCAAAAATCTTTTTTCGGAGAAGTTGTGTTGATAAGCAAGGCTGTCTGCCTCAGTCATGTTGCTCCTTTCATGCCCCACCTTTCTCATTTCTCGGGGAACCTACCAAGAGTCACACGTATAGATACTGTTGTCAGGAGGAGGTGACTCCCAGCTGGTCAACTTTCTTCACTGGAGGAAATCAAGTGTCTTGAAAGGGCAGAACGCAGATATAAAAGGAACAAGAAGGGGGTCGTGAGGTAGGTAGAATTATACAGGGGTGTCAGATAATACCACGAAAACAACCTGGGGATCTTCCTGACTAAAGTTTACATTTTATGTTATGGGTGGTTAGCTACAGCTGCTCTTGATTAGTTCAGCTCTTCATCAGAACGATTTGTTCTTGTCCTGCTGTTGGAAGACTTAAGGTGGTAGGAATCATAGCTCTGTTCACCATGGCTCTGTACCACCTGAACTACTTTAGGAAAGGTCGAGGCACGTGAACCCTATGGTCCCCATTAGTCTGTCCCACGTGGAGCTCTCTGTCCTTCTCTGCCCTGATCACGTCAGTGTAAGGGTTTTGTTTTGTTTTGTTTGTTTTGTTTTGTGTGTGTGTTTGCATAAGCAAAGGCATGGCAGTTTAACTGAAAAGTTCCTTATTTCTCTAGACTATGAGAATGTGCATACTAAATAAAGCCTAATCAAAATAAATTAAATAGCCATGTTTTGTACGAGTGGAAATTTGAAAAGAGGAGCTCTTAGAAAATGCTCAGTCAAAAAGAAGCTTTCGATTTGCAAGACAGAAAAACACTGACCTCTGTCCCTGGGTTGGAGTGTGAGCTATCAGGACGTGGTCCTGCATCCTTGGTATAAGAATAAGATTAAAGTCACTGTGGTTTTGGGTGAGCTGGCCACAGGACAGATACCATCCACACTGACTCTTCCTCTCTGGGCGTTTCTCGTTTATTGTTCCATCAGCTCAAACTCGAGTGTTCACTCTGTGCTTAGCCTCTGTGACCAACCATCCCCTCATCCTGTTTGCTCTCTTGGGATGGGTGTGGTCAGGTAAATGGGAGAAAAACCCTTTGGAACTTCCTGGTCTTTGATTTCCAACTAATCTGGTTTTTGCACACACTAGCCTTGAAAGACTTGACATTCCAAAAGGCGAGAGAAGGGGGGCATTGACATTCACCACATGTTATCTTTGCTAATTTTTAGCGTGCGTTAGACCATTTCCAACACCCACTGTGTGCTTGATGCCGTGGGCGATATAAACTTGTAACATTCATCTGCCTACCTGGCTGTATGCTTTATAAATCAGATTATTACCTTAGCAATTATGAAATTAAAAGGGGGGAAAGGCCTCAAGATTGTTTTAGGAAGAAAAAGTCTATTTTATAAGAAAAAATATCCAGCAAAACACAAAATGGATAGATGTATGAAAAAGTTTCAAGGAAAAGCCTATAGATAGAAAAGAAGGCAATGATCTTTTGGTTTAAATGTCTGAGAAATGTTTCACTTGTCCAGGTTGATTTTTTTAAAGTAACTTTTCAGGTATACTCCCTGGGGTGGATTTACCATGATTAGGAGTTTATTCCTCAGCTTTACAGATTCAAGAAATCAATGTTATTAGAGTTGATAGAGCTTCTCGAGTCTGACTCCTTTAACCAAATGCACAGAAGACTCAAATATAATCCCATGTCTAAGCCATATATAGAAATGAGAACATACAATTACTGTTTACTGAAGGCTTACTTTAGTAACAATTATAATTAAAGGTTCTTCACATAGTAGGGTGTGTGTGTTGGCCAAGTACGTAAATTTGGATTTCAGTCTCGTCCAGACCCCTCCTCACGTTGTCACCGTAGGTGTCCTCATCTGTGATCCCGGGATAATGATACCAACAGGCAAGACTGATCTCATGTGGATGGCATGTGATGAGCACACAGTTCAATGTCTGCTGCCTTCCGTGTCCTCACCACACCCCTTCCCATGTTCTTTCTACTCATTATTATCATCAACATACCAGACAAATCCTATTCGCTCTGACTCAAAGCCTCGTTCTTCGCAAACCCTCACTGTGCACACAGGAGTTGAGTTGACTAGCCAGCACAGTTCCCTCCAGAGGAAATCTTGCAGTAGAAATCAAATTATAATCAGAAGGCAGTTCAGATAGAATGCAATCAGATCAAGGGAAATCAACCTAATAATCTCGGCATTTGGGGCTCCCAACCCAGGGTTGCCTGATCTATCTAGCTCTGCGACCGAGAAGTCCTAATGTTCAGACCCTGTAATTGGATTCATTTATTAAGGGCTGGCGATTCCAATCACTTTCATTGTGCTTGCTTGTTTCTAATAAAGTGTGGTGGAAGGATTGAGTGTTGGGATCACTGGGGAGCTCATTTGAACAGCAGGATTGTAGCCCAGTCCCCGACTTGGTTCATTAGAATCTGTGGTTTGGCCAGATTCCCTGGTGGTTCAAAGGTACAGTCAAGTTTGAGAATCATTGAGATATTCCTCAGGCTTTCTCCTGTAGGGTAACCTTATTCCCAAGTAACCCTATTTCCAACCATTACGCTGTCTTCCCCGTCCTCCATCACTCTACCGAAAAACTGTTGTATAAAAGAGACTCAGTAAGGAAACTTTTTTTTTTCCTCTTGAGTCTTTGTTTAAAAATGTCTCTGTCACTCAAGCTCTGGATCTTGGCAGATGGCCTCATTTATATTTAAGGGAAAAGAGAGTTTTAGATTCCTTGATTCCAGTTATTACAGTTTGCTTTTGCACAAGGTAATTTTTTTTTTTTTAATTTTCTGTCACCACTTTGAAGTTTTCCACATTTTTCTCATTTTGTTTCTCTGTTGGGATGGCTCAGTCCCTACTGTTGAAGTGTCCACCTGACATGGACCAAATGGAAATCTGGCAGTTGCTTTTGAAAATTCTTGGCCTTCCAGCTTTTCCTAATAGAATGTGGATGCATCTGTGTTTGCAACCACTGAGGAGTGGATATTCAGTAAGCCCCTCATTCCTCTTTAAATTCATTTGGATTTTATTTATTTATTTTTATGAATTTTATTTTTTAAAAGATTTTATTTACTTATTTGACAGAGACAAAGAGGGAGTGTGCAAGCAGGGCGAGGGGCAAAGGGTGAGGGAGAAGCAGACTCTCTGCTGAGCAGGAAGCCCGATATGGGACTTGATCCCAGGACCCTGGGATCACGACCTGAGCTGAAGGCAGTCGCTTAACCAGCTGAGCCACCCAGGCACCCTAAATCCATTTGGATCTTAAAGAGCACTTGATAATCCTGGTCTCTGATGAGTTTGGTCTCCCGAAGAGTTCGCGTGTCCAGATTATTCTTAAGACTCTGGAGCTACCTGTTGAGCCTAGTCTTTGTGGAGACAGTGTCTCTACTGTCTGCCAAGCCCGTACCTATCTGCTCTTCTCCACGGATGAATCCAGCTGATGAGGCACTGATCTAGAAATGCAGGTTTCTCCAGATTCTATCTCTTTGCTGAATTAAACCACAGGAATCTGTATAGACAAACAGAGGGTACTTTCTGGCGTTCCATTTCATAGAACCAGGACACATACTACTTAAACATTTGTGTGGATTTTTGTGATGCATTCGCGTGAGTCTTGACCCTCCATCTTTAAACAGGATCCTGAAGCGTCATTTCTCCTGCGTGTGTGTGAAGCTTTCTCCAAGATGTCGGAAGTTAGTTTTCAGATTCTGAATCAAATCTTTCATTCTTTTTTTTTTTTCCTTTTTCTGATTTCGGTTTATTTGACAGAGAGAGACAGCAAGAGAGGGGACACAAGCAGGGAGGATGGGAGAGGGAGCAGCAGGCTTCCTGCTGAGTAGAGAGCCTGATGTGGGGCTCGATCCCAGGACCCTGGGATCATGACGAAAGCTGAAGGCAGGGGCTTAATGACTGAGCCACCCAGACGTCCCTCAAATCTTTCATTCTTGTAAGAAGAAATGAGAGGTGATTTCCCCTCATTTTATAAGCCTTGTAGTTTATTTTATTTTTTTTTTAAAGATTTATCTATTCATTTTAGAGGAGAGAGAGCTTGCTTGAGCAGGGAGGGATGGTAAAGGAGAGAGAGAATCTCAGGCAGACTCCACACCGAGCACAGAGCCTGGCTCGGGGCTCTGTCCCACGACCCTGAGATCATGACCTGAGCTGAAACCAAGGGTCGGACAGATGTTCAACTGACTGAGCGCCCAGCCCCCCAAACCTTGTAGCTTAGAGAGGTAAAGACACTTACCTCGAGCGACAAAACAGAACGATGACCAAACCAAGTATTACCATCCAGGTGCTTCAGACTCTGGGTCTTTGCTCCACTGAATAGCCCATGTCATCGCAATTGGATGGTGAATTTAAAATTCATTAATTCACCAGGTAAGGAAGCCAGGGAGGGATCACTGATTGATTTCACTAGGTTTGACGGGTCTTTGAGCAGCTCCCTTTAGTGACTGAGAGTCTTTTCCTTCATGTTGTCAGAAGAGCAGGAAAAAAAAACAGCCATATTTTCAGTGCCAAGGCTTTCAACAAAGGAGGCTTGTAACTTAGTGATGCTGCACATATCCAATTAGCTTGTGAAATCTTCTCTCTTCTACCAGTTAAAAGGGCTTAAAATGAAAAATATTAAAATTCTAAAAGGAGGAAGAGTGTGTTTTGGGTAACTGGGTGAGTCAACTGAAAGGGAGGTTAGTAGCCCAAACTGATACTTTTGTCATTTCTTTTTCCTTTGAGAAGGTGCATCGAGCTGCGGTGGGGCGGGGAAAGGGGACACACATCGGGGAAGGGAACAGACCAGGCTGCGGGGAACATCTCTGACAGGGATCAGCACTGGCGGGCCTCTGGCTCCTGCTTCTCTGCCTCCACTCGACACCTAGCTCCGTGAGAACCAGTAAGAGCCTTCCTAGCGACCGATGCCCTTTTCTCCCTTCATGTTTCTTCCGTCCCTTTACTTTCATACCTTTTATCCTTTTTACTGTCCTTTGCTTTTCTGATTTCTGTGCTGTTATCTAAACGCAAGCAGTGAGCGGCTTTTTGCCATGATCCAATCTGGGATTAACGCAGCACGACTGCTAACTCAGCATTTTTTTGCCCAACGATAAATCAGTATTCTTCTAACCAGAGATTGTATCGCTTTTATAAGAAACTCTATCCTGTTCAGTTGACATTTGGGGCCCTCGGAGATTCAGTCTGTCTCTCTCGGTTATGACACTTCGACTGGACCCCTGTCCCCAGCCCCAGACCGTTCCCCCAGCCCCCCTTCTCCTTCCAACCATCGTGTTTCGTTCTCCTTCTGTGCAGTTGTTTCCCTTTGCATTTCTGTTTTCCAAATCCTACTACTTTCCAGAGACCAGGCCAAGTACTACTTCCTAGGAACAAGGTAGGGTGAGAACATTCTCTTTCCTCGTCTTCGCTGATATTCCCGGGTAGCAAAAGCTCTCTTTTATTTTTATAGTGTAAATAGTATTCCAGATACCTCCTTACACATCACAAGCCTGGCTTTCTTAGGCTGCTATTTGATCTGAGAAGCATTCCGTCTTCAGGCCTGGTTCTTACACGAAGGAAACATATTACACTTTTGTTCTCCTTGCTTATAAAGGACGCTGTCAAAAATGTAAGGAAGTGTAGGGCTTGTGTTGACCTTTCCATAACCATGCCCCTGGGACAGAAGAACTTGCTGTGGATTGAGCTATAGCAGATAAATATAAATTCCAAGTTCTTGGTCACTGTCTTCCCTTCTGGTCTTCCAACACCTGCGTCTCTGCACTTCCCATGCCTTGACCTTGCATTCTTCTAAAATCTTACTAGAAAAAGTGCTTACAACATGCTAGCTGAACTTATTTCAAGGTACAGAGTGAGTTAGGGGGCACATGGTGTCTTCAAATCAGAATGGGGCGTTTATAATTTTGAGTATTCACCACTCTGCCTTTCTTCCTAGTGGATCAAGTTTAGGGGCCACTTGGAGAGTAGGGCATCTTCAGGGAGAAGACAAAACATTCTAGAACATTCTCTGATCAAAACCAACTTTTACACATTTGAAAAGTTGTAGACTGAATCAGCTTCACAAATTTCTCTTTGTTGGAGCTGAGTGTCCAGTGAATCACTCACATCAACACTCAGCAGAGAGTGGTGTCCAGGGTGGGGGCTGGGGAGGAGTTGTGACTAGAGGAGTGACGGAAGGAAGAGCAGGAGATGGGTCGTGGAATAGTCTAGTCAACTCAGCCTTAGTGATTTTCTTCATCCGCCTAACAACAGAAAAGATCTTAGAAACAAGATGGCCTCTCTAGTTCCCTTTTTTTTTTTAAGCTTTTTATTTTTATTTGTCAGAGAGAGAGGTAGGCAGAGGGAGAAGCAGGCTTTCTGCTGAGCAAGGGGCCTGATGCGGGACTTGATCCTGGGACCCTGGGATCATGCCCTGAGCTTAACCCACTGAGCCACCCAGGCATCCGTAGTCTCTCCAGTTCTAAAAGTTAGTCAAGTCAGAGCTCCCAAATAGCTGGAGATTTTGAGGTCTCGGGCTTGTGTCTCCTCAGCTGGAAATCCAGGACTCTTGGCTGCCCATCCCAGTACCACTCAGTACTCAGTACCGTAGTGTGGTTATAGCCCCTCTCCACGCTTCAGTTGGCCCTCACAGCCCCCACCACCTCTCTTCAGCGGGAGGATTCCCTAGTCAGTGTTTGCAGGAAACTTCTGGGCCACATGCCCGCAGAGCACCCTCTCCCAGGTCTGGCAGACAGGAGAGGAAATGGGTGCTCAGGAGATACCAGCGAGCAGGCTAGAGACATGTCTGCCCCTCACTGTGTTGAAGCATGACCAAAATGGGATATCCTAAGCCACGGTGGGGTTTGTTTTCTTTTCTTTCTGGGACTAACTCTTGCAAACAAGCTCAGGCCACTCAGCTTGGGAGGGGCGGCTGCCTTACGGTGGCTGTCATTTCGATGATGAGGTGTGTAATTTCTCGGTGCCATATGAAAATATCAAGGTCAGAGGGGCCGGAACATAATATGGCAGAGCAAGAGTGAGTCACCAGGTGACTGCTGAGGGCTGTTCTCTCTGTCATCTCCTGAATGGGAGCTCCCTGCTTGAAGGCTCTTTCTGGAAGGGTAAAGGCTTTGGAAACTGATTTTTCTTACAAAGCTTTGGATATTGCTTTGTTCCCCACAGGTGCCTCTATTCTTTAAGATGTAAACACTCTCTGGATGCTGAATGAGTCCCAGTCTTTATTTCTTGTAAAGGAGTTTGAAATAAAAACTATTTTTATTTCAGTTTGCAGTAGAAGTGCCTTTTCTTTTCTTCTCTTTTCTTTTTTTCCTCTCCCTAGCCAGAGGAGAGTCCTGAGTGCCTGTTTCTAAGAAGGTTTGCATAAACGCTAATAATAACGGTCACACAGGAATGAGAGGTCGTGCGTGTGTGTCAGGAGGGGAGACGGTGAAGTCCAAGCCCCAGCCAGTCCCAGAGTTGCTCTCCCCATGCTTTACAACTGAGCCCGCAAATATAATTCTTATTCTTTTAGTAGCTACATTAAAAAAAAATAGGGGCACCTGGGTGGCTCAGTCGTGAAGTGTCTGCCTTCAGCTCAGGTCATGATCTCAGGGTCCTGGATGGAGCCCCACATCCAAAGCTCCCTGCTCCGAGGGAGGTCTGCTTCTCCCTCTGCCCCTCCCCCCCACTGCTCATGCTCTGTCTCTCTCTCTGTCAAATATATAAATAAAATCTTAAAAATAAACAAAAACATTAACGTAAAATTAATTTTTTTAAAGATTTTATTTATTTGGCAGAGAGAGAGATCACAAGTAGGCAGAGACGCAGGCAGAGGGAGGAGGGGAAGCAGGCTCCCCGCTGAGCAGAGAGTCGGATGCGGGGCTCCATCCCAGGACCCTGAGATCATGACCTGAGCCGAAGGCAGAGGCCTTAACCCACTGAGCCACCCAGGCCCCCCTAAAATTAATTTTAATAGTAGAGTTTATTTAATCCATCACGTCCAGAATGTTACCATGCCTGCACGTATCCATGTAAAAAATGACTATGGATCTATTTTCCATGAGATCTTTTTAAATTAAGTCTTTTTTTTTTTTTTTTTTTGTTTTACTTACAGTGTAAATGTCATGCCCCAAACTCAACGGCAGTTTGGACTCCCCACATTCCTGTGCATCCTGGCTGCCCTCGTTGACCACATAGTTGTAGAATAAAAAAACCCAAGTCCCCCATTTGGCATTCGAGATAGTTCATGATCTGTCCTCTAGTGGGTTATTTTACACTTCCTGGGCCCCTGTGTCCTCCTTGTTCCCTCCTCCCCGCACGCTTCTCATTTCCTGAACATGTTATCAACCTCCCTCCTCTCATGTTCCCCACATCCTCGTCTTCCTGGACTCTGTCCCTGTCTCAAAACACGTCTCAGATCTGCAGGCAGCCTCCTGTGGGGTTTCATGCGTGTTGGTGGGGGCTCATTTCCAACCCCATTGCTCACAATTAATTAGGGGAGCTCAGGAAGGTTACTGAGCCCCTCTGGACCCAATATCACTTATCTTAAAAACGAGGAGAGCAAGAGTGTGTGTGTGTGTGTGTGTGTGTGTGTGTGTGTCTGTCTGTCTGCAACTCTCAGAGTGAGTGAGGAGGAGGAGAGGAGGGAGGGAGGGAAGAGAGAGAGAGAAAGAGGGAGAAGAAGAGAGGTGGGAGGAAGGGAGGGAGCGAGCGAGAGAGAGAATGAGTGAACTGATTATCTGCTGAAGCAGAACAAGGGAAATAGCACAGTTCCTGGCACAAGACAGTCCCAATCCCCGTCCCTCCCCTTGCTGCCTTCCTCCTTGTTTTTGTGAGTGGCACTCCCATCCAAGGCGGCAGCAGTGGCTAACTTACCTAAGTAAGCATCTCTTCCTTTTATGGGGCAGTTTCTCCACCTGCCGTACCTAAGTCCCGCCTTCAACAACCCGGGCTTAGTCTAGGCTCCCCAGGTCCCATCATCCTGCCCTTTCCCCCTTTCCTAGTGCCTGATGGCGACAATAAAGCAGATACCCCTGCTCCTCGGAAAGGACTGACTGCTGCCGAGTGCAGCTGTGCAGGTGCCCCTCCAGTGGGGCTGCGAGCCAAGCCCCCGCTGCAGTCTCTGCCCCGCTCTGCTGCTCTGCTCGCTGTGACAGCATAGCCAGTCCTGGCGCCCGTTGTCACGGTTTCCTAGGCAACCAATACACACCGCCACTGGAGGGAATGGAAGGCGAAAAAGCAATCCCACAGTTTTCAATGCTTGTGTGCATGTGTGCTAAAAATATTGAAAATATATGGCTAACTGAGCATATGTTTGGTTATTTCATGTCATATGGGTTATAGCCTGTGTCCTATCTCTAATAGGATGGCTAGCCGATTACTAGTGATGGGATGCTGTGATTGAAATTGGACATGAGTGGGATAAGGTTTACAGTTTTTTAGATGGCAGTCTCGCCCATCTTACATGAAATTTAATCCCGCATTTGCTGTATAACTGAGCTTTTCCAAATTGTATTTTAAATTTTCTTTCCTGTTGCTTGTTGTTAATATATGAAAATACAATTGAGTTCTGTATTTTGTACATAGAAACCTGTTGTTGAAGGCTTTCTGTGTATATATACAATCAGGTCATCTGTACATAATGAAAATTGTAATTCTTCCTTACAACTCATTTTTTTTCCACTTTAACACTGACTAGGACTTCTACTACAATGGTGAATGAAATAAAGATAGGGGACAGCCTTGTCTCATTCCCCAAATCAGGTGAAACCTCCAAAATTCATCATTAAGTATGATATGCCCTTTAGTTTTATATAGATACTCTTCTGTTCCCACTTTACAAAGAGGGTTTTGAAAAATCATGAATGGAGGTATAATTTCATCAAATGCTGCTTCTGTATCTACTGAGATAATCATAGGATTTTTCTCCTTCGTTTTGTAAATGTGGTGGTTTAAATTTATTGATTTTTAGTTGACAAGCCAATCTTTCATTCCTGGAATGAACCCAACCTGGTCACAATGTATTAACTTTTTATGAGTCATTAGATTTCTTTTGCTGGTATTTTATTTAGGATTTTGGTAATTATGTTCATGACACAGCGTTGCTGATATTTTTCTTTGCTTATAAATTTTCTGATAGATTTGAGGACTGACATTATTTTAGTCTTCTAAAATGGGCATGTATTGGCCTTTCGCTCTATAAAGTATCATCATGTCCACCCATGTATCCATTTATTTTTTCCAGAAATATTTATTAGAGGGCAATACTTTGTAGTGGTTAAATGTGTAGATTTTAGACTGCCTATGTTTGAATCTTTTTTAAAAAAAACTTACTGCGACTACTTAGTAATTTGTTGTATCTGACAATTTACCACAATCTCAGCGTCTTATAGCAACACATTTGTTATCTCCTAGTTTCTGTGGGTCAGGAATCTGGGGACGGCTGAGGAGGAGCCTTCACAAGGACGCATTGAAAGGGTTGGCAATGGAGGGGTCTTCCTGAGGCTGAGCTGGGGAGGGATCTGCTTACAAGGAGGTTCGTGTGATTACGGCGGGATTCAGCTTCAGGTTTTTGGAGGGAGGACCCCACTCATCTCCGTGGCTGTAGGCTGGAATCGCTCTCGGTTTCTTGCCATATGGAGCTCTCCAAATAGTGGTTTACTTCTTCACAGTCAGAAAGGACGAGAGTCAGTAGAGACCCTGCCAGCAAGATAGGAGTTACGAGATTAAGTAACATAATCACCCCATCACCTGTTCCCATACACTATTGGTTAGAAACACTATGTAAGTCCTCCTCACACTGCAAAGGAGGGAATTAGACCAGGAATATAGACCAGGAGGGCTTGATAATTGAGGTCCCTATTAGAGTTGGTCCACCACAGTATATTGGACAGATGTTGTAACTTCTGTATGCATTAGGGTCTTCATATATTAAATGAAAATGATCATACGGTCATTAGGAAAGTTGGACCATTTAATGTAAGTGAAGCATCTAAAATTGGGCCTGGCACATGGTAAGTACCACATTAATGTTAGTTTCTATTAGTATGCTAAATGCCAAGTACTATTCCAGGTGTGGGGGACTTTGCCCTGAGTAACAGAGATAAATTCCCAGCCCTCATGGAGTTTACAGTCTAGTGGAGAATGGCAGAAAAAACCAGTATCAACACATGAGGATCGGTGGTGACAGGGAGTGTCACTGTTTTATATAAAGTGATCTGAGTAGTTCCCACTGTTGACACTTGAGCGGGAGCCTGCAGGAGTGAGGAAGCAAGGCTCTCACGGAGCTTGGGGATAGCGAGAGTGAATGAGATCCTTACGATGTGCACACAATCCTGAGTGCATTTACTCTAAGAACTACATGGAGGCTGCTTTGAAACTGTACATTGGAATCTATAAATATTCATGCTTGTTACTCACAGATGAGAGTTTATTCCCAGATAGCTGGGCCTTTGTATGCAAACCACTACCCTGCAGGGTTGTCGCAGAAAACGTGCAAAACCAGGTCATGTTAAGCGGGGACAGTTAAGAGGGTTAAAGTGCAGTCCCACAAGCCAGAAGAATGGCTCTGGGTGTTTATCACCTTGTTGACTGAGTTAAATCTGGCTGCTGCACCTAACGGATATTATGTTTGCTGCTACAACAGTATTAATAAAAGCACTTGAAAATCCTTTATTTCTTTACTAAGCTATTCACTTTTCAATTGATGAAACATTTTGGAATGATCCCAAAGCTTAATTTGTATTTTCTTCTAGCCTACTTTTAAAATATTTCTTACCTAGTTCGAATCAAAATATGGAGGCAATTGTCTTTAGTTAGTGTTTCGTTAAGAAATGTATTCTGTGGTGGCGCCTGGGTGGCGCAGTTGGTTAAGCAACTGCCTTCAGGTCAGGTCATGATCCTGGAGTCCTGGGATCAAGTCCTGCATCAGCTCCTGGCTCTTCCGGGAGCCTGCTTCTCCTTCTGACCCTTCCCCTTCTCATGCTCTCTCTCTCAAATAAATAAGATAAAATCTGTTTAAAAAGTATAATCTGTGCTACTGATAGTCATCAGGGCTTCAGTTTTTACTGATACTGTATCACTATACCAAAATTATTTGTTTGCATTCTCCTGGGCAGTTCAGCACTTTAATTTGGTTTGCTTGTTTGTTTTGCTTTTAAAAAACAAAACAAAACAAAACTGGACACTGCTAACACTTCTGAGCTGATTCCTTCTTCATTTAAATTATCTAATTTAAATTACGAAGAGTAGATTACCAGTCCAAGAATCTGGACATTATTTATGAAGACTTTATTTCAAGCCACGTTGACTAGGGTGCAGTTTTGGTAGGAACACAAAACATTACCTTATCCATAGATTTTATGGTTTCCAACTATGTCTTTTATTCCCATATACTTAATTTGATAACTTCTTAGCACTTTTATTTTTTTTAAAGATTTTTATTTATTTATTTGACAGAGAGGAGAGAGATCATAGGTGGGCAGAGAGGCAAGCAGAGAGAGAAGGGGAAGCCGGCTCCCTGATGAGCAGAGAGCCCTATGTTGGGCTGATCCCAGGACTCTGAGAACATGACTTGAGCCGAAGACAGAGGCTTTAACCCACTGAGCCACCCAGGCACCCAAGTTCTTAGCACTTATAAAAGGCAGTATTTTCCCCTGCAGACTATATACGGAAATCTTTTTTTTTTTTTTAAGATTTTATTTATTTGACAGAGAGAGAGAGATCATAAGTAGGCAGAGAGAGAGGGGGAAGCAGGCTCCCCGCTGAGCAGAGAGCCCAATGCGGGGCTCGTTCCTGGGACCCTGAGATCATGATCTGAGCTGAAGGCAGAGACTTTAACCCACTGAGCCACCCAGGTGCCCCTATGTGGAAATCTCATACACTGTATTCTTTATGCTGATTGTATGAGTAACCACATATTTTGTTACACGGAGTGAGTCTTTGATTCCACGTGGTAATCTGAAGCCTGAATATTTAGATAGGCACCCAATTCTGTTACTCGATGGCAGTGTGGCCTTCCTTCTACACGTATATGCCTGCTGAGCTCCTCAGTTTTCTCATCTGTAAGAGTAAGAGTACCCAGCGTCCAGGCTTTGTCTCAATGAATCTACACAAAGTGGTAGGGACTTCCTAAATGCCTGCTTATTCTCATGACACTCTGTGGTTCCTAGGTTATCGGTCAGCTCAGATCTTGTTGAACAAAACTGAGAAAGATAGTAGTTTGCCTGAGACTTGGCGGCAGCCTGGGGTTGCCTGGCCCCTGCCAGCCTTGCAGAGAAGACAGTGCAGCAGAATCCAAGTCACAAACCCGGTACCTGTGGGCCAAGCCTTTCTCGTGGTTCTGTGTCTTCATCCCACGTGGTATCATGTTTTACTCGCTAACTTTTACAATTTTTGAAGTTTCCCATAAAATCCGGAGTCATGGCCTTTCTTTAAAAGAAGTGAACAATGAAGCCGGCACCCATCAGCTAGAGCGGAGCAGCGATGGGTTTTGTGAGAAGAGGTGCTGAATGGAATCACATGGTCCCTGGGTGCCGGGCATCGCTTCCTCATTCCCCGCTGCCTCCCGTTGCCTGCTTCACTTGTTTACGTTGCCTTTCTGTCTTCTGGGGTCTCTGAATTTGTTTCCACCAGCATAGTGATGGTGACCTTGGTCTCTGAAGATTGGGAGAACAGAGTTAGAATCCTTGCTCGGGACTACTTGGGAACTAAGATCCAAATGACCTGAGCGGTAATTGACATCCCTGAGCCAGCGGGGTGCCCGACTCCAGAGTCCATTTCTCCCCGGGCTCCGGGACATCTGGCATGAGAGATGTTCTGTTTGGGTTAGCTTTGGCCTTCTGACCGCAGAAGTGCTTCCCTCTGCCGTGTTAGAAGCCCAAACTGAGAGAATTACAAGGAGTAGTAGAACCTCTAAAGTGCGACTGCAAAAAGTCTGTGCGCTCTTTCTCAAAAGACTGCAAATGGTTACTTTGAAACAGTGGGGAATCCATATCAGTAGTGTTAAGCTTCTATTTTTATGCCCTGGAAAGATTTTGAAGCCATTACTCCATGTTCTCGAGTCTGAAAATGCATGATTCATACACAATACAGATTGGAAATGGCAGAGAGATTGGGCTGGTGGAGGATATGTTAGGTTTTCCCATGGCGCTGGCCGGCTGCGGGGTAGTGCGAGAGCTCGGCGGACCACAGCTAATCATGCTTTTGAGAGCCACTCTTCTGGGCTCCACTGAGCTCTGTGCCTTTCCCTGTTCACATGTTGTAATTAATAGAGGAGGGGGCGACTGTACACCCACACGAAACCTCCAACCTTGATTCGCCTATCCCCGGGTCTGATGAAAACCGTGTGTCGTGGTCCTCATTCTACTGGAGAGTCCCGTCTGAGCAGAGGAGGCAGAAAAGGCACAGTGGTGAAGAGCCCGGGATCGGGAGTCCAACAGCCTGGAGTTTGACTCTCTCATTGTGACTCTCTCATTGCGAATCTACACCGCCTCTTACTCTGTGACGGAGGCACCTTGTTAAACTTCCTGTTGTTCGGTTTCCTTATCTAGTAAATGGAGATAATTAAAAACAAAATAAAGATACCCCTTCTAGGGTCTGGCTGAAAGTAATACTAATAACAGTATTTATGAAGAAGGAGAAGAGAATAGCTAATATTTATCCCATGCATTCCATTTATTATTTAATTGTATTTATTACATGTAATTACTATAATACATTAATGTAATATCTTACATCATAGGTTAACATTAATTGACGTGTTAACTTTTGCATGTATTAATTTATTTAAACCTCATGGTGACTTATGAGATGGTTTTCATTGTTGGTCCCATTTATAGGTGAGGACGCTGAGGCACAGAAGTGGTTAGCACCCTCAGGAAATGCCAGTCACTGTGGTTGGCATCAACCTAATTAAGTACATTTAGATGTATGTCATTGCTTTAAATCTTTTAGTAGCGATTCCATTGTGTCTGGATTCCGTACCCAGCTTTCTGGTGACGGACACCTCGGTTGTTATTATGACGTGCACGTGAGGCGCGAGCTTTGACACCTATCACATTTTAAGTGGGAGGCTGTCTGCCTGTTTGCGTTGACTCTGAAATAAATTTCATATCCTTTGTAAACTTGACAGGTTTAGCTGCAGAATTGAGAGAGTGAGTCCATCGAGCTAACCCTGGGGACCAGGAGTGAGATTTTTGGACAGGGCGCCTCGGTGGATTGAGGGTACGTTACTAAGACACTAGATGAAGTGAATATTTTCAGCCTGTTGGATTTCTAATCCACTTGTGCATAGACGATACCTGTGAAGCAAAGCAGAAGTGCCAGGAAGCTGGGCTAAAATAAACAGACTGTGAGGGGCCTCGTACACAGACCAAGGCTGACATCCTCCGCTGACATGCTATCAAAATCACAGAGAAACCATTATTTCCACGGCCTGGGCAGTTCTGTCTACACCAGAGGCCTGGAATCAGGCACTGCCTCCGAATGAAGCCCTCTCTGTCCCAGCAATTTATAAATGCACCCCCTTTCTCCATCCAAACCCCTTCCTTGCTTTATTTTCTTCCATCTCACTCATCCCTGTCCACGCATGACACACTTCACTTACTTGTTGTCTGCCCCCCACCCCTACCAGTGGTGGGCCGGAGCCTGCTCACACTAGTTTGCAAGAGCAGATTGCTAAATATTCAGGAATTTTGCAAGCTGGTTGTCAAATTGGCCGTTGTGGGTGTGTTTACACCATGGAAATTGACAAATGCTACAAATTGGGAACTCCTTTTTTAGGGGGGAGTTGGCTTACCAGCACACAACTGCCCACCAGCAAATGCAAGTTCCAAGAAAGAAGAGAGGTGGTCTGATTCACTGCTGTGTCTTCAGTAACCAGGGAGGTGCCTTAAACAAAGTATTTAAAAAGAAGAAGGATAGAACACAGGTGTGAGTGAGTTGGTAAAGAAAGAAACAAACACACAAGCAAATGAAAGCCAGTGGGTGCCTCTCACGGGATGTGAAGACTGGATGTCATCCTTGCTTTTCTTGGTTCACTGACTGAGTGATTCACAAGCTGGGCATGGGGCTCTTGGTGGCTCAGTGAATTTTACTAGATCCTGGTGTAGAACTGAGTCATAAGATGTGAAGGAGACCAAATCTCAGTTATGAGTTTCTCTCTTCTTGACTACAGTCTTTGGCCTTGAGCCAGTGAAAATTTTTCTACTTAGATTTAGGAAATCAAGCTTCTTATTGCTTAGCTACTAAAATGGAAAAGAACTAAAAATATGTAAACAGAAACCTGAAAAAAAAGACATTGTGCCATAGGGAAGTTCAAACAAAATGACTCTAGCCATTTTATTTCCCTGGCTCAGATTTACATTTATAAATCATCCTAAACAAGAATGATACCTATTTTTTTTAAGCTTGAATTGCTTATAATTGCATTTCATGTAAGTTCTATTATATAATACTGATGATTTTCAAGGACTATATTATCTTCAGTCACGAACTCTGGGATTGCCCTAATGTACCTCCCTTCTCAGATGGAAACGTGACATTAGGAAGGTAAAGCATTTGGTCAGGGTGGAAAACAGAGTGCTGAAATTATAATCAGAAATTTCATTTTTGTTGTTTTGTTTTTCTCAGAATTTTCTTGTTGGTTTCTTTGATGCTTTTTGATGTAGGATTGGATAATTAGATTTGAAATAGCATGGTTTTCTTGGCATGACCTTAACAAAGATGGGGCTGAGTCTGGGAAAACTTGTGTTTGAGAAGGAAAATATTCCAGTTTTAAAGAAGTATGAAGATGTGGGAAAATGGTAAGTTGAATTTGTTTCACAATTTCCTGGAATGGAGGCAACACTTAACACTTAGGTGAGGTGATATGAGGACAATGGGAAAGACAATGAATTCTGCTGGTGAATGTGGAGATATAGTTGATGACCTCAATCTAATTATTAAACCCCATCTGTGATTAAGTGAAGTTGGAAGTTCTGAGGGCTGTTGTTAACCTGTTGAAGTTATGGAGGATGATAATGCCATTTTATACTGAATCTTGTGGGGCTGTTATCAGAGTAGGCATAATTTCCATTTTATCCATATTCCACATTCATGCTCCATGATCTCTGCTAAGGACTTTAGATGCATCTCATCTAATCATAAACAGTACCACGAGGTAGTATTTGTATCAGTTAAAATGCTTTGGATAGCACGTGTCCAAATATCAATTTGAAGAGGTTAGAATAGCAAGGGAATGATTCGTATTACACACTTAGACGTCCCATGGACACTAAGGATAAAAAGCAAACGCCTTTGAACAATCACATGCAATTAGACTAAAATTAGACCACCTAGAAGAAATGGATGAATTCCTAGAAACTTACAACCTACCAAGACTGAATCATGAAGAAATAGGAAATTTGAACAGAATAATTATTAGCAAAGAGGTTGAATGAGTAATCAGAAATCTCCCAACAAAGAAAACTTCAGGACCAGACAGCTTCATGGGTGAATTCTACCAAACATTTAAAAAATGAATTAGTACCAGTCCTCTCAACATCTTCCAAAAATAGAAGAAGAAGAAACATTTCCAAATTCATCTTATGAGGCCAGCATTACCTTACCATGATGCCAAATCCAGATGAAGAACAAGAAAAGAAAATTATAGGGCGCCTGGGTGACTCAGTGAATTAAAGCCTCTGCCTTCGGCTCAGGTCATGATCTCAGGGTCCTGGGATCAAGCCCTGCATCGAGCTCTCTGCTCAGCAGGGAGCCTGCTTCCCCCTCTCCCTCTGCCTGCCTCTCTGCCTACTTGTGATCTCTCTCTGTGTCAAATAAATAAATAAAATCTTTAAAAAAAAAAAAAGAAAATTATAGGCCAATATCCCTGATGAACATAGATCTAAAAATTCTCAACAAATATTATTAGCAAACAAAATTTAACAGTACATTAACAAGATCATACACTATGATCAAGTAGAATTTATTCTTGAGCTATAAAGATGGTTCAATATATGTAAATTAATAAATGTGATATACTAACTTAAAATGAAGGGTGAAAATCACGTGATCATCTCAATAGATACTGGAAAAGCATTTGACAGAATTGAACATCTTTTCTTTTCTTTTTTTTTTTTTTTAAGATTTTATTTATTTGACAGAGAGAAACACAGCGAGAGAGGGAACACAAGCAGAGGGAATGGTAGCGGGAGAAGCAGGCTTCCTGCCGAGCAGAGAGCCCGATGTAGGGCTTGATCCCAGGACCCTGGGATCATGACCCAAGCTGAAGGTAGCAGCTTAACGACTGAGCCACCCAGGCGCCCCTGAACATCTTTTCATTATCAAAACTCTCAACAAATTGAGTATAAAGGAAATGTACCTTAAAATAATAAAAGCCATATATGACAAGCTTACAGCTAACATGATACTCAAAACGTCTACAGTCAGTAACAGGTCAAGTATGCCCATTCTCACAACTTTTATTGAACATAGTACTAGAAGTCCAAGCCAGAACAATTAGACAAGAAAAATAAAAGTCATCCAAGTCTGAAAGAAAAAGTAAAATTGTGTCTGTTTGCAGTTGATGTGATATTATATACAGATAACCATAGGGACACTACCAAAACACTGTTAGAATTGACCAACAAATTCTATAAAGTTGTAAGATATAAAAGTAATGTACAAAATCAGTTGCATTTCTATACATTGACAATGAATTATCAGAAATTAGGAGAACAATCCCATTTATTGGGGTTAACAATCCCATATATCCCATTTAAAAACAAAAAATATTAAGGAATAAATAGATCCATATGCTCAGTACTGTAACACATCGATGAGAGAAATTGAAGAAGATACAAATAAATGGAGCATTTTCTGTTTTCAGAGATTGGAAGAATTAATCTTGTTAAAATGCCCAAACCATCCAAAGTGGCCTACAGATTCCATGCAATCCCAGTAAAAGCTGTAACAGCATTTTTCATGGAAATAGAACAAACAATACTAAAATTTGTATGGAACCATAATAGATATTGAATAGCCAAAGCAATCTTGAGAAAGAACAAAGCTAGAAGCAGCACACTTCCTCATTTCAAACTATATTACAAATTTGTAATAATCAAAGCAGCATCATATTGTCATAAAAATAGATACATAGATCAATGGAACAGACTAGAGAACCCCAAAATCAATCCATACATATACAGTCAACTAATTTACAACATAGAAGCCAAGAATATACCCTAGGGAAAGGACAGTCTATTTAGTAAACGGTGTTGGGAAGAATGAACAGCCAAATGCAAAGAATTAAATTAGTCTCCCTCTTATACCACACACAACAATTCACTCCAAATGAATTAAAGTCTTCAAAATAAGACCTGAAACCATAAAACTCTTAGAAGAGAACACATGGGGTAAGTTCCCTGACCTCAGCATTGGCTATACTTTTTTGGATTTGACACCAAAAACAAAGAAAACAAAAACAGAAATAAACAAGAGGGACTAAATCAAACTAAAAACCTTCTGCACAGCAAAGGAAACCATCAACAAAATGAAAAGGAAACCTATGGAATGGAAGAAAACATTTGTAAACCATATATCCTCAAAGGGGCTCATATCCAAAATATGCAAGGAACTCATACAATTCAAGAGCCAAAAAAAAAAAAAAAATCCAATTAATTACAAAAGACCTACCTGAATAAATATTTTTCCAGGGGCCTGGGTACCTCAGTCAGTTAAGCATCCAACTCTTGATCTCAGCTCACGTCATGATCTCAGGGTTCTGAGATCAAGTCCTGAGTCCAGCTCTGCACTGAGGGTAGAACCTGTTTGGCATTCTCTCTCTCTCTCTCTCTCTCTCTCTCTCTCTCTCTCCTCCACCCTTTCTTTCTCCCTCTCTCTCTGCCCCTCCCCCCACCCCTGCTCTCTAGCTCAAAAAAATATATAACTTAAAAACAAAAATATATTTTTCTAAGGAATACATACAATGGCCAATAAGTACATGAGAAGGTGTTCAGCACCACTATTCATCAGAGGTTATACGAATTAAAAACACATTGAGAGGGGCGCCTGGGTGGCTCAGTGGGTTAAAGCCTCTGCCTTCAGCTCCAGTCATGATCCTAGGGTCCTGGGATCAAGCCCCGTATCGGGCTCTCTGCTCAGCAGGGAGCCTGCTTCCCCCTCTCTCTCTACCTGCCTCTCTGCCTACTTGTGATCTCTCTCTGTCAAAATGAATAAATCTTTAAAAAAAAAAACACATTGAGATACCACCTTGCATCTGTTAGATGACTAGTATTAGAATGACAAGAAATAACACATTGGTGAGGATATGGAGAAAAGGGAAACCTGTGTGCTGTTGGTGGCAATGCAAACTGGTAGAGCCACTGGGAAAACAGCATGGAGGTTACTCAAGAAATTAAAAATACAACTACCATATGATACAGCTATCCCACTTCTGGTTATCTATCCAAAGGAAAGAAAATCATTATCTTGAAGAGACACTTCCATGTTCACTGTGCCATGTTCACTTCCATCCCACTAGCCAAAGGATGAAGCCACCCACATGCCCATTGATGGATGAATGGATAAAGAAAAAGTGATATATAGACCACACATATACATGTGGTGAAATATTATTCAGCCATTAAAAATAATGAAATCTTGCCACTTGTGATAACATGAACGAAGCCGGAAGATATTATGCTAAGTGAAATAAGCCAGACAGGAAAGACAAATACTGCATGGTATCATATATATATACACACATATATATACATATATGTATATACATATGACATATATGTATATATATGTCACCAACCTTCATAGAAACAGGGTAGAACGGTGGTTTCCATGGGCTAGGGAGTGGGGGAGATGGAGTAAGGGCAGTAAAGGATATAGCATTTCCATTTAGGACAAATAAAGTCTGAGGATCTAATGTATAACATGGTAACTATAGTCCATAACACTGTATTCTATGATTCAGATTGGCCAAGACAGTGGCACTTAGGTGTTCTCATCCACACACAAAGTAAATATGTGGGGGGACATAATGATTGTGTTTATCAATTGAGTGGTGGGGGTCCTTTAATAATGTGAATGGGTAATAATCATCGTGTTGTATCCTTTCAGTATATTACAGTTTTGCCAATTACGTTTCAGTAACGTCGGGGGAAAATAGAGACGTCCAGCGGTCACGTGGCCGTTGGCAGCAGGAGATGAAGGCTCTGGCTCCATTTTTCTATGCCTTTAAAACAGTTTTGAACTGTTTCCTTTTCAATGTCTCAACTTTGCTTTATGTACCTTAAGTACTTTATGTTGCTTGTCTTAGTTCTGTGTTTCTAGACCAATTCACTAGGCTTACGATAATTGGCTCACCACGAAAGGTCTGTCATTAGAGTTGATGATTTGGGTCCACTTCCTCTGTGTCCCTTGGCTGCAGGCTTGGCAGTCCTGTCAGGAGATATCCCTGAGCGACATCAGGGTCTGGTGAGGAAGGACAGAGTGGAAGCTGAATAGACGTGGGCAGGTAAATACCACTCTCGTTATTACTGTGTGCTTCCAGATGTGCAGTCTGAGGCTGAGAGGTCACTGACTTCTTCAGGGTCAGGCAGGTTGTAAATGGCAGAAACAGAATGAAGAAGAGAAGGAGGAGGAGGAGGAGGAGGAGGATACAAAGAAGGAAGGAAGGAGGAGAGGGATGAACAGAGAGGAGAGAAGAGAACCGTAGGCAGCAGACCCTCACATCACATTTAACCACGTGCCAGGCACTGTGCTAAGCCCGTGAGCACTAAAAATGAATGCATTGAACTTTCAGCACAAACACATGAGGTAGGTGCTGCTGTTATTACTATCTGTGCTTTATAGTGGAGAAACAGAGGCACACGGAGGTTATGCATGTTGCCTGAGAGCACATAGCACCCCTGTTGGAGCAGGAAATTGGGCAGCTCCGGAATCTACTCTTTTAATGACTTTGCTCTACTGTCTCTTGATTGACCTGTTGAACCTACTAGCCTCTTTGGGTATTTGTTTATTCTTATGGGACGTAATTCCTCACTTTTTGGACCTTATGGATTTCATAGGTTGCCTTCACGTGGCATGGCCCTTCCACCTACCACGTGCTGCTGAATTTGACTTTGATTTCTGACTGTTTCATCAGAGGAGAGCACGGTCCTTTGCATTGTCTTGAATCCCTTCGCTTTTCTAAAAGGTTGTTTATGCTTCCTCTTGTTTATTCCAGACTCATTCTGATCTTCCTCCTGTGTCGATGAAGCAAAGAGCAGGAAAGGTTAAGGGAGCGCTGTTTTGTAAATGAGGTACATTAACGAAAAGAAGAAGAAAGCCCCAGCTGAAAGACTTTGCTCTTTTTGATCGGGACATCAATATAACTGTTAAATGAATTCTCTTTGAAAAAATTCTGCATTTTTGTTTTTTATCATCCCTCTTCAAAGAATGGGGAAGGGGATGAGAGGGACTTCAGACGTGGAGCTGGGAAGATTGCAGAGCCCACCTCACAGAGGAATCTGAATTCAAGATGAGGTCTTTCATTCCAACATTCAAAACCTACATCAGTGTGGTAAGCTAGGGGCAAAAGTTACTTCGCTAGTAGAAAGAAAGAAACTTGTCAACTTGTCAGTTTTTTTTATTTAGGGGACCACTAAAAGAAATCACCCCCCAGAGGAGCCTAAGACTCAGTACCGGTGCTAGGGGTGCCGGGCCTCACTGTGGGGTCGGTCTAGCTTTATGAGGTCTGTTGTTCAGTCCTGGCTCCCTCTCCCATCAGCTCCGTGAACTTTCTGGACCTCGGTTTCCTTGCTCCTAAAATGTGTTTGTAGGGTCACGTTCTCTGAGTAGGTGGGATCGTTCAGTATCATTCCATTTCTGTTTAGTGTAATTTCTGATAAAACCTCATCTACCCCTTCAGTCACTCTCCTTGACCTGTGCATGGACGTTGTGAATGTCATCCTCCCATGCTTCACCCCATCCTCTGCTCTCGGTATCCGGCTGGACTTCCCTCGGCCTTGCTTTTGATCTTGTGAACGTGCACCCTCGGCGGTGTCCTCACTGCTGTTTCCTTTCCCCACTTAGACTTCCACTGGGGACGGTGATCGTCGGTCCTATTTCTCTGGAATCCCCCATAGCTCTTCAGACGGTGCCAGTTACTTGTAAAATGGCTGTCAAGCAACACTAAAGATGACAGAAAAGCGAGTTAAAACACAGAACACCGCTCTGCTCTCACAAGCTTTGACTAATTTACTGTGGTGAAAACAGAAAGCACACAAATGAACCCAAAGAGCCTAATCCCCTTTAGAAATGAATGCCATAAGGAAAGGGTTGTCTCTGAATCCAGTTGTTGATGTTGGAAAGCCCTTTTATGAAGTTGCTCTAATGGGTGTTTTCATTAGCACAAATTAAAGTTATTAATAAAAACACAGGAATGCTTACAATGAATGCCTGGGGGCCCCCTGCAATGGCTGTGAGCGGGTAATGCAACACAGTACATGTCATCAGGAAGGAAAATTACGTTTCTCTGGCAGAAGACTGAATGTTCCACATTTCAATGTGGTACTTGAAGGTGGTTCTCGGGCAGTAAAACATCCAGACAGTGTGTTTCTTCTTATTTAATATTTTCAATCCTCATAACAACAAAGGCAAGGAAAAAATAGGCGAGCTCGAGATCTGCTAAAAGGGTTGGATGTGGCATATTTTAAGAAGGAGATATTGAGTGAGTGGATTATTTCTCTATTGTGAAGCATGTAAACATGAAGGCTGTGTCCTCCTCACTGTTTACTCCTGGAATGGGTCGAATGTGTTCTTAGCCTTTCCTGGGTCAGACAGAGAGGACAGATGTGAATTAGCTCCTCTACCTAGACCTCAGTCATCTTCAGGATATTGAACCTCTTGACTCCTGCACTGGCCTTATGTTTTTGAATCTTTTTTTGAAAAATGAACTCTTTTTTTTTTTTTAGATTTTATTTATTTATTTGAGAGTGAGTATGAGCAGTGCGGAGGGGCAGAGAGAAAAGCAGATTCCCTGCTGAGTTGGGAGCCCAGTGCGGGACTCGATCCCAGGACCCAGAGTTCAAGACCTGAGCGAAGGCAGACGCTTAACCGACTGAGCCATCCAGGTGCCCCATCGTTCTTGAATCTATATCAGTTTTCATGCAGTTGGCCCGAAACCAACCAACCCTTAAAACGGGACATCAACCTAAATGAGCCCATGGTGTTTTGAGCCACTCAGACCTTGACATAGTTACTTGACAATTAAAACTCAGAAAGTCTCTTTGTATCTGCCATCATGTTTCTTTGTTGGCTGATACACTGGACATTGAAAAAAGTTGCTGAGGACAACAGGAAACCCTAGGAGTTCTCCATTTCCTTTCCTTCTTTCTTTTCCCCTCACATTGCTTCCTACTCTTCTACTAAGTACCTTTCAAATGGATATGTACAACAGAGTTTACATTGACCTGCAACATACTCAGACATCTATACCTTCTGGAGTGAACCCAGTCACTGGAGAGGTAATTTTCTCATTGGTGTCGGGGCACCTGGGTGGCTCAGTCAGGTAAGCATCTGACTCTTGATTTCAGCTCAGGTCATGATCTCAGGGTCCTGAGCTCCAGCCCCATGTGGGGTTCTGTGCTCAGTGGGGGAGTCTGCTTAAGATTCTCTCTCTTCCTCTGCCCCTCCCTTGCCCTACCCGCTCTCTCTGGCACTCTCTCTTTCCTAAAATAAATAAATCTTTGAAAAAAATTTTTTCCCATTGGTTTAAAATCAGAGCATAAAAGAGTATGCCTGTTAGTTGGCACAAGTTAAATTTACTACTACAGCAGAGCTGGGAGGCCCTGTGTTCTTGAAAATTATATGGTGTAGGTTGCATACAAATTAGACCTCCTTTTCTGATACAATGTTGCCTCGTTTCATCATTCAGATGTCTCAGCCCTTTGGATCCCATGGTGAACTGAGAGCAAGAAAGTGTTGTTTACAATCCACTGTTGGAGGAAAAAGCTGCTTATCGCTCGTGAGAAACAGTGACTTATGTTAGTATGAGCATGACGGTTTCCATACTGCGTTTGTTTTCTCATGGTAAATCACTTGAAGGAACCACAAAAGAACAATATTCAAGTGTTTCTGTTGGGGATATCAAAAGGGTTAGTCAGTACGTGGGGAGAACGGTGCTCTAGGCTCCTGCTTTCAAATTCTGTGTTCGACACTGTGAACCTGTTCATCGCTTTGCCAAGACCTGTAAGAAAAGGAACAAAAAAAGTGTTGTGATTTATAATAGAATTGCCATTAGCCATCACCCTCCCATCAGCTACTGATAATAGCTCATTGTTTTGAGCGTGTATGATTTCCCTGGCAAAAAGGACATATTAGTTAATAAGATTTTTACAGTGAGCCTCTAAGGGTGCTCTTATGGTTTGAGCCTTTTATAAATGAAGAACCCGAGAGCAGTCGGTTGACTGGAACAAGGTCTCCCACAGAGATCAGAAGTGGCTGAGCAGGAGTTTCCGTTTTCATTGTGTGCAGGGTTGTCACGGGTGTGGGGTCTGTGCGGTCCCAGAAGCTCTGCTGTAGTCAGCTTAAAATGTATAGTATCATTTTAAAATCCGAGGTCCTGCGTTTTCATTTTGTGCTGGGTCCTGCAAGTTGCATAGCCCGTCTTGTCTTTGCAGGTACAGAGCGGCTCTCATTCCATCACACTGTCCCAGAGGTGACTTCGGCTGGTAGAAAGCAGTCTGGTAGGAATAGTCAGTCACCCCGTTCCCTCCCACCCAGTGACAGGGACAGTGTGCCCCCTCTCTGAACAGATTGCTACATGACAAAGATCTGAATGCCCACTGTTTAGCTCTCTGGTTACTTAATGGCTAGGGAGCAGGAAACAGAATCACTTTGGGTATTCTTCTAAGCCACTCTGGTTTTCATTTCTTTTAAACATATTAAACTGTGTTTTTATTTCTACACAAGGAGGCATTTTCCTTCTCCTTCATCATGTTTTAACTTGCTTCATTCTGTTTCGGACTTAACCTGAAATGCATTGATTTTTCTAAAAATGACACCACTGAGATCTTTTGTTATCCATAATGATCAGCTACTTAGTGTTGAGCATGAGATTTGAAGCTGTTTTTCTATCAAATCAAATATTTCACAATCTAAACTAAGAATGTTAGCTTGCAAGCAAGTCAGTGGTTAACGGACATAATGGTATTTTTGTGGGCTCCAATTTTTGGTTTATCTTAAAGCCTTCAAAATTAACTCACTGAGAGTCAAAGAAATGGGGTAGTGTCTTTAGAAATTACTTTTACTGAACTCCAAAATAAATTTTTTTTTCTAAGTCTTATTTATTCATTTGTTTATTTGCTTATTGTAACTTTTTATTTTTAGGGTATACAATGTGACGATTTAATATGTGCATACACTTCGAGATGATTGTCACAGTTGAGTTAAACAACACATCTGTTACCTCACATACTTATTTTCTGTATGATGAAAACACTTAAGATCGACTCTCTTAGCAAATTTCAAGTATCTAATACAGTATTAACTGTAGTCATTATGCTGTACATTAGAGCTCTAGAACGTACTCATCTTTGACCATCCTCTTCCCATTTCCCCCAACCCCCAACACCTGGCAAACACCGTTCTACTCTACGGTTCTATCAATTTAACTTTTATGGATTCCACATATAAATGAGATCATACAGTGTTTGTCTTTCTCTGTCTCTCTTACTTTACTTAGCATAATGTCCTCCAGGTTCATCCATGTTGTTGCAAATGTCAAGATTTCATTCTTTTGTGGCTGGGTAACATTTCACTATACACACACACACATACACACAAAATATTCATATATATCTAATATTGTATATTTATAATTTATATATTATATATAATATATATTATCTATATCATATTTATGTTTCATATGTATATATCACAATGTGCTACATCATTTGTTTAATTCCCACCCCTGTTGACAGACACTTAGGTTGTATCCGTATCTTGGCTATTGTGAGTAATGTTGAAATGAACGTAGGGGAAGGAGGATAGATAGATAATCTCTTTGAGATACTGATTTCACTTCCTTTGGACATATGCCCAGAAGTGGATTTGCTGGATCATACGGAATTTCTACTTTTAATTTTTTGAGATCCTCCGCGCCGTTTCCCACAGTGGCTGCTCCAGTTTGCATCCCCACCCACCGTGTACGAGGGTTCCCCTTCCTGTGCGCTCTCACTGACACCTGTCGTCTCTTGAAAACCGGTTCTGACCTTTTAAATTTTAAGATCGCCTTGGGAAATGGAGGAGGCAGTCTTCCAGAGATGGGAAAGGGAAGAGACTAGAGACCAAGAAGAAATACTGAGAATTGGAGGTAGATCAGGAATAATTTTGGATTGTATCAGCTGATTTTATTGAAAACTAAAACATGCCTGTCTGCTTCAAATGTCAAGCCATACTTAAGACAGTCACCATTAGTTAGTATTTTGAGTGTGACAGTTTCTTTCATTGATAATACACAACCCTTACCCCCATCCCTTTTGTTTTAAAATTTGCTCACATATCGTCTCACTTTGGGGAATATGAGAAAACATCTGATCCAGGCCCCTCTCTTCACAAGTGGGAAATCAGTGTCCAGAGAGGCACACCAGACATGTGCAAGCCACACAGCCTGGCGATGGTGGGCAAGATCCGCACATGGTCCCCTGAATTTAGATCCCACACTCTTCCAGCCACACAAATCTGTTCTGATGCCACAAATTGCTGATTTCTTTTTTAATTTGTTCTCCATGGTAAATGTTTATACAATGTGAAGCCTCACATTAAAGTTCGGCTTATCCAGGTCCTATGAATATGAAAATCAGAAATCTGGAGGGAAATGTTAGCTTTCCAGTAAAAGGGCAATAGTGGCTTTGAAATGCACGATGTCATGTCAGAAGAGAAAAAAATGCCCCTTTCCAATTAAATTTTCTTGGTGAACAACATTGCCTTGGAGTGTTTGGTCATTTTCTAACCCTGTAACCTATTTTATGAAAACAAATTGCCCAGGAAAAGATGTCGGTGAACCCACACCCAATTAAGTACCCTGTGAAAATAATGCAGCCCCTTCTGGTATGTAGTAAAGAATTCCAGCCAGGGGGTCCTGCTGAACCTTTTTCTCACCGGGTGCCAGGGCTTTGGTTGCTGGGGGGAGAAAAACAACCCCAAACACATTTACAATGAAAACGAATTGTTCATTCTGGGCAACTGACGATAGGTCTGATGAGGAGCCTTAGAAACATGGCAGCTGACTCCAAATTGCTGATGTTAGTAGCAACATAGTTTCCTTCTGAAATCTCTCCAGGGATGCAATATAATGGTGCTAGTCAGGCTGGTTCTGCTAGCCAGTGACAACGCTTTTCCAGGCTACATTGTCTCTCCCATGGTTTGGAAACTAGCATTGTTTTTCAGTATTTCTTAAGAAGAACCAGTTCAGAATTTTTTTTAAAAAGATATTATTTCTTCTTGACTAATTTGCCTTAGCAGTTGCAGATTCCCACTTCCACTCTGCAAGGGACCTTTCAAGCTTATGCTTTACCCATCATTACCCCATCAAGGAATAACTTTCTGTTTTGTATCCTCAAGTCCCCTCCCCAAAGAATGAAAGCCATCAGTCCCGCTTTGAGAGAGGGCCCCAAAGATATAGAACAGACATCCGAGACTCAAACACTGGCCATCCTTGTGGAGCTCTCACTGTACGAAATCATCGCTCTGAATTAAATTTCATCTTTGTCCAACACCCCCAGCGAGCATCTAGTCAGTCCCTCGGGGCTCCCAGGAGCCAGTGGGAGGCAGCCTGGGGCGGGCAGAAAGCTCTGTCTACACCAGCCTTCCCTGTGCTACTTGCTTAGGGTTCTCACTCAGTTAGTTAGTTGACCTCCTGAGCCTCCCTCGCCTCTTTGAACCAGAAATAGTAATACTAGATCAGCTCAGACATTACTTTCCGTGTGCAGATGGGGCATTGCGTGATAAAACGTGAAATGACAAGGGAATAAGATAATTTTAGAACCACCGTAATGGTGGATACCAACAATTAGGGAACTTTTATATTTTTTTTCCTAACAACAACAGAAAGATAATTCTAGAAGGAGTTTCATCCTTACTAATGACCGTTCTGCCAGCAGTCCAGTCTGGCAGGTGTACTGGAGCTTAGGTGGGGGCACGAAGGACTGCAACAGGTTACCGATTCTGTCAAACGTGTGGAATTGCTGTCTGCGGAAAAGTCTGCCTGTGCACCTGAATGAAGTCGGCCTGCTGGCCATCCTAGAGGTCTGGCCGACCTTCCTCCCTACGTAAGCCCTTGAGTTAAGCATAGGCCACGTGGGCTTGGTGAGCAGGGATGCTTGTGGTCAGAGACATTGGGCTGATGAAGCTGAATTAACATGTTTCAGAGTTCCCCAGTCCTTCGTGCAGCCCGAAGGCAGAATCATGCGGAATGCATTCCAAGTGCCAAACTCCACGGGATTTCCACCAAACCACCCACCAGGGCTTTGCGTCTACAGTCACTCAGTGGAGCCCCTGGATGAGTCTCCTGACTGCGTCCACTTACGGGTCATGCTTTGGCCTTCACTTCACAGACTCGTTCACATTCCAAGAAGCCCTGGATGCCTAAATACACTGACATGTATATTCAAGACACGTACGTATTCCTAAGTGTTTTAAAACTTGTTTCAGGGTGACAGCACACATGTTTACATACAATGCAGCTTTGAGCAGGATTCAGTTTTCATGTTATAGGTCTCCTCAATGGAGTAGTCTCTTCATGGGGAAGAACTGTGGAGGAACCTGGGCACTGACTTCCCCAGATAGCTGCAGAGATGTCATGAGCTGTGTACCTGTGCGTTATCGACCCTTGGGCCATCAACGCTTTCCTTCTTATCACGTATCCCGTTCGTGTACCTGAAGCCCACAGTGGTATTCACTTCCTTGGAGTGAGGGGGTTTCCTCATTTGGACAAGGGATAAGACCAGCTGAAGAGAAGATGGCCTCTCATATATTCAGGAGTTGATATTTTCCAGGTGCTAAAACATTGCTTATGTGTCGGGGTGGTTTTATCCCCCAGGAGACATCTGATAATATCTGAAGACATTTTAGAATTGTTGGTACCCTGGGTGGAAGCCAAGGGTACTGATAAATGCCCCACAATGCACAGGAGAATCCCCAACAATGAAAAATCATCAAGCCTCACATATCAGTAGTGTTGTGGGGCAGAAACCCTACCCCAAGGTTTTGGTTTAGTCCTCATAAACACACAGTTGGGTTCTGTCATTTTCCCCATCAACAGAGGCAGACACTGTAGCAGTGAGAAGTCAAGAAGTTGTTCAAGATCCCAAATCTAGGGGGGGAACATAGATTGGATTCATCTAGAATCCAGGCTCTTCATCTTCACCTTCAAAGGGAAAGTCAGGATTCGAACCCTTTTCTCTGCTTCTACACCTTGCTGCCTTTTCGCTTCAATTATGATTAAGTTGAATGACTGTGAAACTTGCCTTATAAAGAATGAAAGAGTCTTTCAATGGTTCTTTGTAAGCAGAAGAATTTGTGTACTTAGTAACTGTGAATGTAGGGTGCCACTGACGGTGTTCTCAACAGCGGGAAGCTGTGGGCGAGGTTTGCTGACCTCCCTGGTGTAAGTCTCAGTGGAATCTTTTGTCTGTTTTTTTTTTTTTTTTATTTATTTTTTTATTAACATATAATGTATTATTTGCCCCAGGGTACATGTCTGTGAATCATCAGGCTTACACATTTCACAGCACTCACCATAGTACATACCCTCCCCAGTGTCCACAACCCAGCCACCCTATCCCTATCCCCCCGCCTCCCAGTCACCCTTAGTTCCTTTCCTGAGTCTAGGAGTCTCTTATGGTTTGTTTCCCTCCTCATCCCTTCCTGTTTCATTTCTCTCCCCCACCCCTCCACAAACCCCTGCCTTGCCCCTCAAGGTCTTTATAGCAGAGAGATCATGTGATAATTGTCTTTCTCTGACTGACTTATTTCGCTTAGCATAATACCCTCCAGGTCCATCCACATCGTTGCAAATGGCAAGAATCCGTTTGTCTTGATGGCTGCATAGTATTCCATTGTGTGTATATACCACCTCTTCTTTATCCATTCATCTGTTGATGGACATTTAGGTTCTTTTCCATAGTTGGGCTGTTGTAGACATTGCTGCTCTAAACATTCGGGTGCACCTGCCCCTTTGGATCATGGCATTTGTATCTTTGGGGTAAATACCCAGTAGGGAGATTGACTTTTTGAGGAACCTCCATACTGTTTTCCAGAGTGGCTGTACCAGCTTGCATTCAGTGGAATCTTTTGTTACGGCTCTCTGTTTTCAAGTTCCCCTTGCTATTCGAGGGTAATGTGTGTGTGAAGGGAGTTTTTTGCTTCTGTCCTTTTAGGAGAGACGATTCACACTCTGGTTTTGCCTTTTGAGGCTTACACACATTATCACTAGAGTACATTATCATTTTTTATCTGATGTCAGGGAGGATTTTCTCATCTTCTGAGTTAGGTGATGTGCTCTAAGCTGGGAAGGGATTTAGGACTCCTTAGAGCTCACAGGACTTACTTTGTTCCACTATTTTTCCTACTAGTCAAAAAGAAATAGAGGATAATAGAAACTCATCAACTGCTATTTGCAAAACTGCTTACTTTTTCCAGATATTTCCATCTCTTGTTGACAGGAGTGTTGACCTTCTTTTTTTTCCCCTTACCATAGCAGGTCATTTATTTTATATGAGGTGGTGTTTTTGACAACCACTACAGAATGTTCTGAATCACTCTGAACTCTACTCGGATAAAAATAAATGCTCTCATTTTCTTCGATGGATGTTTTCCTTTGCCCGTGAAAAGTATGATTGGCTTTGATCTTTCCGCAAACCTACTATATGAACCCCTGAGAAATGTTTGAACAAAATGTAAGAAATATCATAAACAAGCAAAAATCCCACAGAAATGAAGGAAAGCACAGTCTGCCTCTGCCCTTCCAAGTTTAACCCATCAGTTAAATCAGTCCTTGGGCTCTATGAAGAGTAGAGTTTTTACAAGAAGAATTTTTACTTAAATATAAAGGAAAGGTGACCATAAAAAGGCAGCATCTTAATAAATTCATTAAGAAGCAGGGGCGCCTGGGTGGCTCAGTCGTTAAGCGTCTGCCTTGGGCTCAGGTCATGATCCCAGGGTCCTGGGATCGAGCCCCGCATCGGGCTCCCTGTTCAGCAGGAAGCCTGCTTCTCCCGCTTCCATTCCCTCTGCTTGTGTTACCTCTCTTGCTGTGTTTCTCTCTGTCGAATAAATAAAATCTCTTTTTAAAAAAAAGAAGCAAAGGAGCGCAGGTTCATTCCCTTATTTGTATGAAAATGAAGATCGCCAATGCAAAGTGGAAAGATGAAATTAAGAAGCAGAGTAAGGGCGAGGGGCTCTGACCACATTTTGACTTTTGTCATAAATTCCAAATGAGGGCAGCCCTGCTGTCATGTGGACATAGTAGGAAAACCAAAGGGAGAAGACATTTGTCTTCTAACGGTAAACTTTTATGAAATTTTTGGACTGTACTGCTACATAGTGTACTCTGAACTACTCTTTAATCTTTTTTTTAAGGTTTTATTTATTTGAGAGAGAGAGAGAGACAGAAAAAGAGAGAGCATGCATACAAGTGGGAGGAGGGGCAGAGGGAGAGGGAGAAGCAGACTCCCCGCTGAGCAGAGAGCCTGATGTGGGGCTCAATCCCAGGAGCCAGGATCCTGACCTGAGCTGAAGGTAGTGGTTCACTGACTGAGCCACTCCGGGGCCCCTGAATTACTCTTTAATCTTATAATGATCTTGAGAGTAACATAATTATACCACACTGTATTTGTGTGCATGATAAAAAAAACACATTACATTGTAAATGGTGGTTAAAAGCAAATATTTTTAAATCCCATCTTGGTACTTCTTCATAAATTAGTATATGAAGAAGGTGCAAACATCAGAAGTGCCATTACCTTCTCTTGACTCCCATGGGACCCAGGTGAAAGCCATGGGCCCCAGATGTTACTTAGAGTGGAATCTTCTAGAGTTGGTAGTAACTGAAAGACTGTAACCGTAATATAACTGAGATAAGATAAAACACAGGGCTCCTGCCCTCCTCAATGGGTTGAGCTTCTGGCTCTTGATTTTGGCTCAGGTCACGATCTCAGGGTCACGAGATCAAGTCCTGCAGGGGGCTCTGCACTGGGGGTGGAGCCTGCTTGAGATTCTCCCTCTCTCCCTCTGCCCCTCTCTGCTCATGCACATGTGTGCTCTCTCTCTCTCTCTAAAAAGGAGAAAGAAAAAAAGATAAAAACTGGTCAACTAAGCAGAAAAGGGGGTGGAGGTTGCATGACCAAGTAGAACAATTTGTCCCCATTGCAAGAAATCTCTGAAGCTTACTGACCCCAGCAGTGGTGTTGCCCATCAGGGAGAAGGGTTTTAAGACATGGCTGAAGGTGCTGACCCCATCCTCTGCGTGCATCTGTGACGACCTGACTTTATTGTAACTGAAGCAAGATGACCCTCTGAGTAGGGAGGCTAGAGTAGAGGACGAACCTCTTCTGCCCCAGAAAAGGACAGGGTCCCTGTAAGTATGCAGATCTAAGTATGCTTGCAAGCCTCCCCGACGTTTCTCCTGTCTGAACTACCAAGTTACACTGCATTGCTCAAATTTGGATAATCCCAGGAGACTAGATCCTAGCAAATGGATATGTGAAAGGATCTTTATCTTCATTTTCATAGCATAACATCTGAGGTTACTTTACATACGTAAATGCTTTCTTGCACACTGTACTCATGAATTTGACGATAATATTCATCCATGTTTGCATCTTTCAAAAAAAAAGTGATACGAGTTGTGTTTTATCATTTTTATGAACTTAGTCAACAAGTGAGGAAGACTGGAAGGGAAGAAGTTCCCCAAGAGTACCAAATGGTGATGCCCTGAGCAATGAAAAGCAGCTTTCCTCAGAAGCAGCTTGTCACATCTAGAAGCAGTGCTTAGCAGCGTGGGCTTCTGCCGTCAATGGCAGAGAGTGAAATCTCTGCTTTACCGCCGTCCGCCTTTGCCGTGTCATCGTGGCCAAGGAGTTTCAGGGACTCTCTTGTAAAATGAGGAATTAATATTCACAGGGAGATTCTGTCAGAGTGAAAGAGATAATCTGTGTTATTCTCTTAGCAAATTAGAGTATTTCAGTGAGTGAGGCTAACTGCAGCATTTGAGCCCAACAACCGTAGGAGTAGCTTGGTTCAAAAGGGATGTGTAGGTGCGGGGACCGGGGAGAATAGAATAGAAGACTTGAAGTGCAAGGTTTACGAAAGCCCCAAAGACTCAACATTTAAGATAAACTGTATTTTAATGCAATATTTACAAATCAGTGCAAAAGAAATCCGTGATGAATAACATATATGTAACATCACAGTTTTTTTTTAAGATTTTATTATTTATTTATTTGACAGAGAAGAGAGAGATCACAAGTAGGCAGAGAGGCAGGCAGAGAGAGAAGGGGAAGCAGGCTCCCTGCTGAGCAGAGAGCCCGATGTGGGGCTCGATCCCAGGACCCTGAGATCATGATCCAAGCCGAAGGCAGAGGCTTTAACCCGCTGAGCCACCCAGGCACCCCAACATCACAATTTTTAAATAAGGACAGAGTAAACTCTGTGTCACTCATCTGGTTCCAATAAAACTTTATAAAAACAGGAGCCAACCCAGGAGCCAACATTTGCCGATATGATTTTTTTAATACAGCATCACCAGGAATTAAAGTTTTCTTTGTGCAACAACTCAAAAAATAGAATAAAACAAAATAAGGTATTGCATCACAATATTATTTGTCCTGATTATGCAGTTTTTAGGGGCTTCCTTAACTTTGTGCTTGAGGAGAGTGCCTCACTTATATAATCCTAGTCTCAGCTCTGGTGTATAGTTGTTTGTGTTTTTTTTTTTAATTTAAACAGATAAATTCAGAATTCTGGAAGTCTAACCCTAGATAAAGACCTTTTGGGACCATCGCGTCCAACCGTCTGTGCAGTTGCAAATGCTTTCTAAGCATCTCCTCTTAATGTCAAAGATGGTAACTTTGCCTTTACTAGCCTATGGCTGAAAAATCGTGTGTGCACAAGTGGGATTGTTGACCTTTTACAAGAACACCAAACCTGACCTTCCTGGGATGCTGCATTAAATATGTTAAGACTCCTGCTTGCCTACAGGTCTTTGACTTGGGGGCAGTTTGGATAGTGGATTCACTCCCCTGTTTGTGTTCATTTCTTCTGTACTTTAGGTTTTTCCTAATTTTCTTTGCCTCGTTTTTGAGGGCAAATTCTGACCATCGTGAAAATAAGGAGCGTTTCGGAAATTGTTTTCTTTGTTGCTTTTAAATATTGATGGGATTCTGGCATTGGGAATATAATTAGGCTCACAGCAGTGATCAAGCTCCTTTTTATAATAAGCCTTTTATCCCTTTACCTAATCTGCCACTGCCTTTCCTCGTTTCTCGGGTTTAAATGACCTCCTCCATTATACCTTGGTAGGACTTGCCGTGAATCAGATGTTCTTTTCCTCCTAGAAGGCAGAACTTGCCTTTTGCAAGGGAGTGTGTGACTTCTGTGCCATCCCCTTGGCAGCAGTTGATACAGAAACGATGGCCCTCGGATGTGTAATTACTCCAGCTTTTTAGGCCACCTCGTCGTCCCAGAGCTGCTGTCCCTCTCGTCCCTTTTGTGTTTCTTTGGGATACAGTGTTCACCCAGGGATGGCAAGGGGGAATGGAAGAGCACAACAGCAAGTTCTGGTCAAACAGCAGGTAAAAGTAGGACTGTGGCAGAGGTTTAAGTTTTGCAGTCTAACTGGCTTGTTGATTGTCCCTGGAAGGGCAGGTGTGGTGCATTTTGTGTGTCAACATGGCTGAACCACAGGGTGCTCAGATATTTGTTCAAACACAATTCTGTCCAGGAGGGCAGTTTGGGGTGGAATGAACATTTATTTGTTTATATTTATTTTTAAAGATCTTTATTTATTTATTTGAGAGAAAGAGAGCGAGAGAGAGCACGTGTGCACAGAGGCAGAACGAGGGGGAGAAGCAGGCTCCCCACTGAGCAGGGAGCCCGATGCGGAACTTGATCTCAGGACCCAGAGATCATGACCCAAGCTGAAGACAGATGCTTAACCTACTGAGCCACCCCGGCGCCCCTGGAATAAACATTTAAATCAGCAGATCAAGTAAAGCAAATTGTCCTCCCTAATGTGGGTGGCCCTTACCCAATCAGTTGAGGGCTGACTAGAACGAAGAGGCTGGCCCTACCCCTGGTCAGAGGGGATTCCACCTGCCTGACTACCTTGAGCTCAGGTTTGGTCTTTCCCTGACTGTGGACTCCATTGGAAATGTCCACTGTTCCTCAGTCTTGAGCCTGTGGCTACAACAGCATCCACTCTGCTAATTCCCAGGCCTTTGGGCCCACGCTGGAATTCCACTGTTGGCACCCCTGGGTCTCCAGCTGACCAGTTTAGGATTCAGGGATTTCTTAGCCTTTGTCATTGCATTTTCTTATATAGACACACATATAATAATAATATAATAAATAATAGTAAATAAATAATAATATCATAAATATAAATATCCATTATTACTAATATATGTATACTATGATTATAAGCAAATAGAAAGTAAATAAATAAATTTGATTGGTTTGGTTTCTCTGGAGAGCCCCGACTAATACAGCATAGTGTTTTTTATCATTCAGAAATCCACTACAGTCCAAGAAGCCTTACACATGACATGCAGTGGTAAGGAATATATCTGATCAAAGAAAAGAATTAGATGCATTCACAACCAAAGGATTTTCGGGAACATTCATCATTTAGGGAATCTGCCCTGCAGTTGTGTTTGGGGAAGTTCCTGCCTTATAAATTTTAATGAAAGGTAGAGTCCTTTTCCTTGTATAGGAGGGAAAATATATTAGACCCTCATTGCTGTCTTTCTTAGTAGGATAGCGTGTGGGCCACGTGACCTAGATTTCTCCAATCTAATGGATACACTCGGACTTCTACCACCAGAGTTTGTGACACAAGGAAGTCAGGTCAATGCAGGATTCTCTTTGGTGATGGCTCAATGGTCAGCCACACAGTGTCCAAGGGTAGCTGTGAAAGTGTTGTCTTCAGGAACAGCTGGGGTCTACGTCCACTGACGTCAGCAACGGTAAAGAGCTAGAAGATGGAAAGTTGGATGTCAGGGACACACGAGTCCTCCGTGGTCGGGCTCCCTGCTGTGACTGGTGGCTGTGGAGCTTCTGTCATGTCTTTGTGGCTTCCTAAGTTGTTGCCTCTTTTCCAGATTTGCTTGTCCAGCCTTCGTTGGCAATTAGTATATTTACTTTCCATTAGTTGGCCAAAGTCCTTCTTGGTTGTTTATATCTAAGAATCAGGACTGATTCATTTATTCATTTCCTTAATATTTCTTAGGCATCTACTAAATACCAGATGTTTCTGTATGCAGGGTGGATAGTGGAGGGGGGGGTGTCCTCCATGGGGCTGATGGTTATCTCAAAGGCCTGACACAGAAGCAGGGATTGCACAGCTCCTGTGACCCAACTCCCAGGTGTATAGAGAGGGAAACCAAAGCACAAACATTTTCCAAGCCTTTTGTGAAGACTCTTCTTTTTTTTAAGATTTTATTTATTTATTGACAGACAGAGGTAACGTCAAGGGAGGGAACACAAGCAGGCAGAGGGAGCGGGAGTAGCAGGCTTCCTGCCGAACAGGGAGCCCTATGTGGGGCTTGATCCCAGGACCCCGGGACCATGACCTGAGCAGAAGGCAGATGCTTAACCAACTCAGCCACCCAGGCGCCCCTCTTGTGAAGACTCTTGACAAGCGGATCCAAGGTGGAAATGAGTGTCCTTCAGTTTAGATTCAGATTCTGAGGCATACGCTTTTCCCCTTCTGTTTGGTTCTTCTTAGGTTTTCTCAATTCACACTTTCCCAGACCGGTCCTACCCTGTTTCTTGGCCGTCTTCCGGTCTACTTCCTCAGTGGAGTGCATGAGGAAAAGGAACCACTGAGTTAGGGACCACCATTCTCTTAGCAGCATTCTCTAGATGTGTGAGGAGGGGGGTGGGCACAAATTTTGTATGGTTCAGGGTGCCTGGGTGGCACAGTCAGTTGAGCGTGCAGCCCTTGGTCTGGGGTCAGTCATAGTCTCAGGGTCGGGAGATCGAGCCCCATGTCGGGCTTCCCACTCAGGGCAGAGTCTGCTTAAGACTTTCTTTCCTCTCTCTGTCTGCCCCTTCCCCCTGCTCTCTCTCTCTTTTAAAAATCAATCAATCAGGGGCACCTGGGTGGCTCAGTCGTTAGGCGTCTGCCTTCGGCTCAGGTCATGATCCCAGGGTCTTGGGATCAAGCCCCACATCGGGCTCTCTGCTCAGCAGGAGGCCCGCTTCTCCCGCTACCATTCCCTCTGCTTGTGTTCCCTCTCTCGCTGTGTTTCTCTCTGTCAAATAAATAAAATCTTTAAAAAAAAAAAAAAAATCAATCAATCAGTCTTTAAAAATAGTAATAAATTTCAGTATGACTCAAGTGTAAGAGTCACCAAAGAAAAACCAAGGTGGTTGTTAGATCAATAAGAAGTTTGCTATGTTCGGGGTGGGTTATTACAGTTTTTCTCACATGGAAACATGTTTGTGGGTAAACAGGTTTAAATAACTTTTTAAAACCCTTAGAGCAGTGCTATCAAATCTCCTATGCACAATGCAAGCCATGTATGTAATTTTAAATTTCCCAGGAGCCACATTAAAAAAAGTAAAGCAAAAATATGGAAACAAAAACAGGTGATGTTGAGGGATGCCTGGGTGGCTGAGTGGGTTAAGCATCTGCTTTTGGCTCAGGTCATGATCCCAGTGTGCTGGGTTCGAGCCCCGCATCAGGCTCCCTCAGGGAGGGAGGGAGGGAGCTTCTCTCTGCCTCTCTCTGCCTGCCACTCCCTCTGCTTGTGCTCTCTCTCTTTTTTCTCTCTCTCTGACAAATAAATAAAAATATTTTAAAAACAAACAAGTGAAGTTGATTTTAATGTTTTATTTAACTGGCTCCAAAATGTTATTATCACAAAAATTATTAGGGAGATATTTTACATTTTTCTGCTAAGTATTCCAGACTAGTGTTTATTTTACCCTTTGAACGCATCTTGATTCCCACTAGCCACATACCAAGGTTGAGCAGCCACACGTGGCTAGTGACTGTTCTTTGGAAAAAGCGATGTTAGAGCAGGACTGACTTAGTTATCGGCTGCTTAGAGACAAAGAAATAGAGTAAATCCCTGTGAGTGAGTTCTTGTGACCCTTGGATATAGATCTTTATAATTTCTTTCACCAGCCCCTTTGTGAGTCCTCCCCATTCCCCAGCAGTCCCTTATGAACTCTGCTTTTTCTCTCCTCCTTGAAAAATTCTCCTTTACCACTTGGTTGTTAAGCAATCTCAAGCTTCCTTTTTTGTTTTACAGCTCTCTCTCTCAGTGGTTTAATTTTCACCTTATCCTTCATTTTAAGAAGGCAGCATTGAAGAGCACAATGAACCCTTCTGAGTCAGCTGACACCCTCCTTTGTCAAATATCCCCTTCCCTCCACAATTAAGAGTTTATAAAAGGAATCGGGAAATGTCTTTCCATGATGCTTTAAACACAAAAATAGGAACATGAGAAGGTTTTCTTTCTATATGGTAATAAACTTTTATTCTTCTTGAGTCACTGGCTGATTTTTATTTTAGGATAGTATTATTTCTGCACACCTACTTAACTTCAATGTGCCAAAAGTGAACTTGGTACCATGTTGCCTCGTGCAAAATCACATTGTTTCTCTATCTATCAAATAGACCCCTTTTGTTCCACTGTGCCTTTATTGTTTTGTGGTTTTTTAATTTTAATAGGTCTGCTCTTTGTAAGCTGTGGGATGCCACAGAGATATTAGTGATCATAAAATAGAAACAATGCAAGTATAGCTACTACTGATACACAAATTAACATTTATGTTTATGATTTGTCCTTTCTAGCATGTCAAAGAAAACAAAAAGCAGTTAAACTATTTTTTAAAAATTTTTATTTATTCATTTGTCAGGGAGGGAGACAGTGAAAGAAAGAACACAAGCAGGAGGAGTGGGAGAGGGAGAAACAGAAGCAGGCTTCCCACTGAGCAGGGACCCCAATGCAGGGCTTGATCCCGAGACTCTGGGATCATGACCCGAGCCGAAGGCAGACACCTAATGACTGAGCCACCCAGGCGCCCCAGAAAACAGGAAACGGTTAAATGAGTATGCACATGAACCCACAATATTCCCTGTCTTTATACACTTACTATATTATTAGTCATGAAGCATTAATTAGCCACTTTCTTGATATTGGGAGACAGATGACACCTGTTCTTTCCATGATAAAAATTTCCAACTGTATGGTGCACAATAAAGACCCATCAATTATATAGACGTTGCATATTCCCCACATCTGTGGAAAAGTAGAAAAAAGTGATACTATAATTGCCTCTCACCACAGAAGGCAGGGTGCTTTGTGTCCCACAGTCAGATACCACTTAGGATCCTGGATTTTCCTCAGCTCCCTAAGGAAGAATAGACTAGAACCTATTTTCTTTCTGTGTAGCAGTAGCTTTGCCTTTTGATCAGTAAGTATGGGAATCTGGTAACATTATAAGAAGTGAGGCAGACGATGATTAGAGACTCTTCTTTTCAACATTTCACGTCAATACTCAAGCAGAAAATGTTTTCTGCATCGACTGTCATAATGATAAAGGATAATGTCGCCCACCAGGCCTCCCGGGCGGGAATAAGGACCAAGGGATCGATACTCGTGCATACCTGTGACTCAGTCACAGAGCTCCAGTGGCTAGAAAGCCTGACCTGGAAATGGAGGTGATGCTTACTCTTGAAGGAAAAACTAAAACAAAGGCCTTATTAGTGATAGGAACTACTCTTTGGGGAGATGCTCAGAATATTACTTCCTTGATGGTAGATTTCAAGGGCCTCTATTTCAGCAAGGCCTGGCTTACCTCTGAGGAGAAGCTCTAATCATTGTCTGCCTCACGTCTTAACTATGTTACCAGGTTACTATATAGTGAGTTTATCTTAATGATCAGAAGGCAAAGCTTCTACTATATACAGAGAAAATTACTACTTGGCATGGACCTGTGCATCATAGAAAATGAAAAGAATATAGAAAAACATGGGAAGGTGGGAAGGCTTGGCTCCGAAGCTCTGCGTGTCGATGCTTCTGCTTGGATGGAACTCCGATCTCTTGACAAGTAACTCATGCAGAAAGAAGCCACTTCTAGCCTCGTCTGGACAGACCTTCCCTCCTCAGAGTGATGGAGGTCAGGGCTCACCTTTGTAATTAAGCTGCAGGAATGAGTTGCAAAGTCAAACACTTGGCAAGGAGAAATATGGCACGCCAGCTACTTGTGACGTGTTCATGCTCTTTTTCTGAAATAATTAATTTTTAAGTGGAGAGCTGCTTTGGGGGACTGAGAAATCTGAAATGTGCTTTCCTAAGGACATCCTAAGATGTCCCTAAAAAATGTCAAAAACATCCATTTATAGCGCTGTCTCAGAAGACAGTGGTTAACACTTATTGAGTATTTAATCTGGGCAAATACTGCATTGGACATCAATCAATTCCCTTCCTCCCTCACAACATCTACATGAAATAGACAAGTTCTCATTCTTTTTTTTTTCCCAAGATTTTTTTTTTCAAGATTTTTATTTACTTATTTAACAGAGAGAAAGAGGTCACAAGTAAGCAGAGAGGCAGACAGAGGGAGAGAGGGAAGCAGACTCCCTGCCGATCCCAGGATCCTGAGATCAAGACCTGAGTTGAAAGCAGAGGCTTAACCCACTGAGCCACCCAGGCGCCCCGACAAGTTGTCATTCTTAAGTAAGGATGAGGCTCAAAGAAGTTCAGTAGCTTGAGCAAGGAGCCATACAAGGCAGTGATGGAGCCAGGATTTGAGCTTAGGTCTCCTTTTTTATAAATCCCATTGTGTGACCAGCTGTTGCACCATTTCCACAAGAGAATATGCTCCCCCACCAAGATCTCACACTAGAACTCTGGGCAGACCTAGGAAAGGAGGTACACGTATGGGATTGTGAGTTAATCTAGATGAGCCGTTGGATTTCTTTCTAATCCATGGCTTCTGAAATCTATATGGTTTTATATATCAGAGTCTTAATGATTCCAAAATAGCAATTATAAAAAGAAAAAGTGGGGGCACCTGGGTGGCTCAGTGGGTTAAAGCCTCTGCCTTCAGCTCAGGTCATGATCTCAGGGTCCTGGGATCGAGCCCCACCTCGGGCTCTCTGCTCAGCGGGGAGCCTGCTTCCCCCTCTCTCTCTGCCTGCTTGTGATCCCTCTCTCTCTCTCTCTCTGTCAAATAAATAAATAAAATCTTTAAAAAAAAAAAAAAAAGAAAAAGTGATCCTCTTTTAGTTTAAATATTTTCAAAGCAAGCCGGTATTTTAAATTAATGTTACTACTCATGAGGCCATTTGGTTTCTTTATCCCCTCTTAATACTGTTCCCCTTATGAAGGCTTTGAGTATCCTTTGCCCCAATTTCTAGCATTTTGTTGAATGTCAGTGTTCTAGAAATAATTCTTACTGTCATTCTAGAATCATTAGTGCATGTGCTGAGGCAATCAAGGAAACAGGATGTCTGGTCCCGTCAGAAGTGGTCCTAGAAGCAAATATGATGCAGTCCGTCGACTTTCTCAAATCTGCGCCAAGAGTATTTCAGGTTGTTAGTCATTGTGGCTAAAGAAATTGGTCCCATGGTTGTAACAAGTCCCAGCATATGACGATCTTCCTTTAATGTCGTAGTTGAGCAAATGAAAGTACCTTAGAGTGTGGTATATACATTTATAGACACACTTGGTAGATCTCTACGGTTGATGAGGAAATAATACATGGATTTTACCTGACCTACATGTCCTAAAGGCCAAGACATCTCTTGTTGCAGTTGCCAGAAAACACACCTAGCTTCTTCTCTGGAGAAGTGATGAAGGAGAAGGAATCTCAAAGTGCTCACTGACTTCTAATAACAGCTTATGAGTAATCACTTTGGTTTTGATGATGAGGCTTTCCAAAAGGGTAAAAAATTGTCATGAGTCTTACCTAAGTTTTGGGAAATTATGATGTGTTAGAAATTGGCCTTTATTACATAAAGGGCATTTGGAAAATGTTTATTTTTGTGCCCTTCATCCATCATTCTGAACAGAGGTGCCAAATTTCTGGCACTTTCCTGGAGCCTGGCTGCTAAGCGAGGGGACCAGGAGTTGTGGGCAGGGGGGTTCTCTCCCCTTGCCTCTGTGGTCAGTTTGAAAGATGTCTTCCACCTGTATTTTCAAAAATGACTCTGGGCAAACACGTTCAGTCAAGTAAATGCAGAGATAAGTACTACTAAATCTGTCTATGAAAGGATCTCCTCGCTAGGAACTTACTTCCATTTCGGATCCACGCAGGCTCGTTGAGATATGTAAACCATGCAGGCTTACAGATCGGATTAAAACCATATCGGAAATTCGATCCTTAGACAGGTGCGTCTGGCACATCTCTTCGGGAAATGGAGCCTCTGGCAACCTTTTCCTGGGATCTAAATATTTGGCTGTTGTAGATAGCCGTTTCCTGCTCTTGTGGGTCATCCTGCTCCTCTAGGCATGTGTTTGGACATGAGGCAACATTGCTCCCATAAAAGGTCCCAGGAACAAAGCAGGGCTCCCACGGGGTTCTCGCACCCAGAGCATGGAGGTGGAAACCACTTGGGCTTCGAGCCGTAGAGCGTCTGCCCGAGCATCAGGGAGATGTGGCACATTCCAGGGGGAGGGTCAGTGTACCAGAAAGGAAGTAGCACTAGGGGACCTGGAAACACCAGATCCTTTGCTCATCTGGCAGCTGGGCTGTTGCAGAGACAGGGTAGCAAGCGGTGTTTTGCAATCCACCCTGCTGTTTGTTCCTTTCTCTGCTTCAGGCCCATGGAGTGCCCTGCAGATGAGAATTCCACGCCTCTGCCCTCCTCCCCCTGCAGTGACGTCAGCGCGGGGCGTCTGCAGTCAGGCTCTCTCCAATTGTCTTAATGACGCTGACACCCCTGGTGGGGAGGCACAGCGGGGCACAGCAGCTCTGGGGCCCCTGCCTGCTGCTCTGGAACTCCACAAATGGAGTCAGTTTGTTGTCCACAGCCGTTCCTCTCCACTCCCGTGCCTCTCCTCCCTCTTGGGGAAGCAGCACTGCCCAGGAGCAGAGAGGACGTGTAGGCCCAGCAGGATTTTGAGGTCTCTTCCCCAGGAGCAGAGAGGACGTGTAGGCCCAGCAGGATTTTGAGGTCTCTTCCCCAGGAGCAGAGAGGATGTGTAGGCCCAGCAGGATTTTGAGGTCTGCCCCCCATGGCCGTCGGCCCTCCTCCCGTCCCCAGCCTCTCGTTCCCTGGTGGGATGAGGAGCCGGGAGCCCTAACCCATCGCAAATGGTCCAGGTGGGAAGTTCGCCTCTCACTGACTCCACTTTAGGGAAGGACCAGTTCCCGTACCCAAGGATCCAGAGTTCTCTAGACAGGGAAGGAAGGTGTTTTGAAAAGAACCCATTGTGTTCCCTACTAAGCTTCTTGGCAAAGATTAAGCATTCTGCTGGCTTTTTATTTTTTTAACCTGAGACCCTTCCGTTTTTATATATTTCTATGACAATAGATTCATACTTTTAATATTTGTCAAAATGGGCCAAGAAATAAATGTACTGAACGTGTCCCGATGAGTTATTTCACTTAATCCTTAGGCGCATAGTAAACCGGGTTATGATAATCCTCATTAAGGAAACCAGGAAATTAGACTTTGGGTTTAAAAAATGATTTATACTTTTTTTTAAACCAATATTTACTTTAGCCGCTCCATGTGTATTTCTTAAATGTTCTTGGTAAATGGTGCGTACGCACATTTTCTCAGTGATTTCCAGCTCTGAGACATACAGTGTAATAATTTTACGAGTTAATTCTGAATGCTGAATAATTGACCTTAAGAAAATCTCACTCCTTGCATAGTAACAATCAGGATGGAACTATGTATGTTTAACTAAATAAGGATGTAAGACGTACGTTAAAGTCTTGTCTCTACCCACTGGCTTCAGGATGTGCGTGTGCGCGTGTGTGCGGGTGTGCACGTGTGCCTGAGTGTGTGCGTGCCCGTATGTTGTGGGAGGGATGAGAGGCTGGCGGGAGGGAGGAGGGTAATTTTCCTCTTAAGACTCTCACATCACTGCTGTCTACATCTGTGATTCTCTCTACTGTAGACAACAATTAGCAGTTTCATCGATAGGCTCCATGTTGGAAACTTTGATCCCCTTTCTGTCATCGTTTTCTTCCGGTTGGGAGCAAAGTTAACTTATATTTTTCCATTAGGTGTAATAGAACAAAGCCCTTCTCCCATATGCTGCTCGTGAATATTTCATGACGGTATTTTATGGCAGTGGGGCAGTGCAAAGAAGCTGATCAGGGGATAATTGTGCTGCTAAGTGAAGGACATGGATTTGAAACCAGTTAGTGTCCTGTGGCTGGAGAAACACCGCTTCCTGGAGGCGTGTGGGGAGGGGACAGGGAACAACAGCATTGCTGAGGTAAAAATAAAATTTAGGGGCACCTGAGGGGCTCAGTCAGGTAAGTGTCTGTGGCTCAGGTCATGATCTCAGGGTCCTGGGATCGAGCCCCGCATCGGGCTCTCTGCTCAGCAGGGAGCTTGCTTCCCCCTCTCTCTTTGCCCCTTCCCCTGCTTGTGCTCTCTCTTGCTCTCTCTCTCTCTCTCCCTCAGTTGTTCTCACTCTATCTCAAATAAATACAAATCTTAAAGTAGAATAAAATAAAATGTATAACAAGGTATAATGTGAAATTTTGATTTGGAGTTAGTTTACTGCCCCATACTTAACAAACAAGAAAGTCATTATTATATGATATTAGTAGGTATGAGTGGTATATAATTAAATTGATAGTATTTTTTTTATCTTTTATCACATTGTGAAATACTCCTGTACAAGCATTATACCAGGTTAAACTTATTATGACACAGTTATTAGTCAAGGTAAGACATTAAATGAATGAGAGACAGAGAGAGGGAACACATAGGAAAAGGAAGATAATTCTTCAGAAATAATATCATTAGGGCCCCAGGAAAAAGGAAGGATAAAAATGGATGGCCTTGGGGCACCTGGGTGGCTCAGTGGGTTAAAGCCTCTGCCTTCGGCTCAGGTCATGATCTCAGGGTCCTGGGATCGAGCCCCACATCGGGCTTTCTGCTCAGCAGGAAGCCTGCTTCCCCCTCTCCCTCTGCCTGCTTCTCTGCCTGCTTGTGATCTCTCTCTCTCAAATAAATAAAAAAATTTTTTAAAAAATGCATGGCCTTAAGACTATTAATATTTTAAGCAACATTGTTAAAAAACCAGCGATCCCAAATGATTCTAAGTAGTAGGATGGACATTCAGTTTTGGAGAAATGAAATGGAGTGGCTAGAAGGGGACTTTTCTGAGAAATGGCCGAGGGGGACAGCAGGAATGGCTGGTGTGTCCACACTTCCCTGTGCTCATTCCTATATGTGTCCTGTCCATTTTAATAGCACCTTTTGTGTGTAGACTAAGGCAGGGAAGTGGGATTCAGAGGCTGAGGGACAGAGAGGAGATGAGGAGCAGTGCCCTGGGGCGGAGAGCTGTCGCTGGTAGGCAGCTTGTTCATTGAGATGAGGTTTGGAATCCAGGCTTTGTGGAAGTTAGAGTCTTGAAAAGGGATGTTTTTGGAACTCAACCTCGCTTCAGATCTAGCTGGTTGGCTGACCAGTGTTATGTTTGTTTCTAATCCAAAATGATCAACCTGCTGTTTGCCATTCCACACTAAGTGATGAGTTTCTTGGGCTCTGGAAGAGCTTGGAGTCATCATCGTTTTGTTGGATTGGGTTTTCTTGATTCTTTCTTTCTTCTTTCCTTTTTAAAATCTTTGAATTTCCCATATAAACACAAACGTGAGGGGGAAGCCTGGTAACTTAAACCTTTGTTAGGGAACACTGTCTCCCAGAAAGTGCCTTGTTGTCTCTCTGTCTTTAATGTTTGATTATTCTAAAGTTCTGTTGTTCACATGACTGAGACAGTGAATGTTCCTCATAGAAAATGTGGGAAAGAGGGAGAAACAAAATACACTCAGTTGTCCTACGAATGAAAGATACTCTGGGGGGCACCTGGGTGGCTCAGTGGGTTAAGCCTCTGCCTTCGGCTCAGGTCATGGTCTCAGGTCTTGGGATCAAGTCCCGCACTGGGCTCTCTGCTCAGCAAGGAACCTGCTTCTCCCTCTCTCTCTCTGCCTTGCCTGTGCTCTCTCTCTCTCAAATAAATAAATAAAATCTTTAAATACACACACACACACACACACACACACACACTGGTTCAGCTTTTGGCTTTGGCTTCTTTTCTTTGGTTGGTAACCACAAGACCCACTCCCTGCCACAGCATCTGCCTTCAGCTCAGGTCACAATCCCAGGGTCCTGGGATTGAATCCCATATTGGGCTCCCTGCTCAGCCAGGAGTCTTCTTCTCCCTCTCCCACTGCCTGTAGATCCTCCTGCTTGTGCTCTCTTTCTCTCTCTGTTAAAAAAACTTCGGGGGCGCCCGGGTGGCTCAGACGTTAAGCGTCTGCCTTTGGCTCAGGTCATGATCCCGGGGTGCTGGGATCGAGCCCCGCATCGGGCTCTTTGCTCAGCAGGGAGCCTGCTTCTCCCGCTACCATTCCCTCTGCTTGTGTTCCCTCTCTCGCTGTGTTTCTCTCTGTCAAATAAATAAAATCTTTAAAAAAAAAAAACAAAAAACAAAAAAAACTTCGCATATATGATATTACACACACACACACACACACACACACCCTCAGAAGGGAGGGGCCTCTCTACTGACAAGACTTACAATTCTTTTATAAGGTTTCCAAAGCTAGCAGGATGGCATCATCGATCCCAAAGTACCTAACCACTTTAGGTGTCTTGAAACATTTGTCTTGAAACATTCGAAACCAGGCTCTAGGAAATTACATCTGGGGGTACATGAGTGGCATTAGCCAGCAACACATGGGAAATCCTTCCCATCGCAAACAATAAACCAAAAGTGTCCCAAGAGAAGTTGTTTTCCTTGTGATTAGCCCCACTTCCATTGTTTCAGGACCTCATGACCCAGTCTCCACATCCATTTTAATATTTCACTCAGTAGGACTCTTGGGTTTGAGAGAAATTAGATTGATGGTAACCAAGTGGCACCTGGGTGGCTCAGTTGGTGAAGCATCTGCCTTCGGCTCAGCTCAGGGTCCTGGGATCAAGCCCCGCCTGGGGCTCCCTGCTCAGCAGGAAGTCTGCTTCTCCCTCTGCCCCTTCCCCCTCACTGCTCATGCTCTGTCTCTCTCAAATAAATACACAAATCTCTTAAAAAAAATAAGATGACTGTTGGCCTAAACTGGCATGCTCCCCGTGTACATGAATATGTTCATGCAAGTGCACACACACACGTGCACATGGAGACTTTCTACCCTCAGCATCTATTGGGAATCATTGCCTAAAGTGTTGCTGCAAAATGAGATTAAGAAGTGAGTGCATTATGCAGAAGGTGAGCTAAACCTTAAAACAATTTAATAAAAAGCTCTCTACTTGTGAGCAAGCTTCCCATGTTGTGAATTTAGGTACATTTAATGGCTGAAGAATGAAATGAATTTAGGGGAAAAATTGGCTTTCTAATCAAATAATTCAATTTATAGCTAAGTTCCTTGAAATAAATCATTTAAAGCTGTGTTACAGTGGCAATCAGGATGGAAACTCACGATCGCTTGATGTCTTCCCCTTTGTCCTTTGGTGGTAGCAGCGCTTTGTGGAATATAGGACCCATCAATGGCCTGTTTTGAGAGACCTGCCAAATGGCATCAAAACTTCTGGATCCTGATCGGAACCATATTTCTCTCAAATATTTCCTTCCTAAAAGGTCCAGAGCGCGGTCCTGGTTTGCCATTATAAGATCTAAGCTTTGACCTTGGCCTCAACCAGCTTCAGACTCTGTGAGCCAAGGCACAATATCTAATTGCATTTCACGTAAAATGGGGAGAAAGAAATAGCTATCTATCTACAGGATTGGGAAGAGGAAGCATGAGGTAATGCTCGGAAATGACTTGGCGCAGGGCCAGGTGGATGAGGCTGTCAGTGATCTGTGGGGGGAGAAGGAGGCGGGATGACAGAGGGCCCGTCGGGATGCCAGGGGGCCATGTCGCTTTGCTGCCCTCCTAGCCATGGCCCCGCAGTCCCTGTCCTTACCAGCACTTGGCTGTGGCTTTGAAGGAGGTCAGAACTCCTCAGAAGTCAGAGAATGGCTTTGAGAAAGGATCCCGCTCATAGAACTCAGGCCTCCAGCGGAAAACACTTCATAAAGACAGACTGTCAGTAAATTCTAAAAAGATAGGTCTGTTTTGCGGAGTTTCAAAGATAATGCCATTTGCCAGAAGCTAGTAAACTCAACCTGAGTTTTGTGGTTGAGAATCACCCTGCGTGCATTGTTTCCGATTTACCACCACCTTCCTAAATTATGTGCCAATACTGACTTAACAACTTTTTCTTGACGTGTTGCGTTTTAACCCTAATTCATTTAAATTTCCTTCTATCACAAACAGAAAACCACTATCAATTGCATTGATAGTGGCATTTATTCCACATCTGGGAAAAGGTTCACCTCAGCAATACTTTCAGGAACATAGAGTTGGTCACAAAAGCTTCTCACCTGAATCTAGTGTTCCTGCCATCTTTTCACGGGAAGGGACCATAGAGGGTATTATACTGAGCGAAATAAGTGAGTCAGAGAAAGAAATACTCTATGATTTCACTCATGGATGGGATTTAAAAAACAAACAGGAATATAGGGGAAGGGAAGGAAAAATAAAATAAGGTGAAGTCAGAGAGGGAGACAAACCATGAGAGGCTCTTCACTCTAGGAAACAAAGTGAGGGCTGCTGGGGGGGGGATGGGGTCACTGGGTGACGGGCATTAAGGAGGGCACGTGGTAGAATGAGCACTGGGTATTGCATGCAACTGATGAATCACTAGATTCTACCCCTGAAACCAATAATATGCTACATGTTAACTAAATTAAATTTAAATAAGAAATTTTTAAAAAACCCAGGAGGGACACACAACTTGCTAGAGGCAATGGAAAATATCCTGCTGCGGAGAAGGTGCAAGAGAAGATTGGTTACCAGGAATTGATGGGTAAAACCCACCACTGCCATCATTAATATCCTAGAAAGAGAAAGCTAACCAGGGAATCGTAGGGGTCAGTAAAGCAAAGAATCGCGCACCATGATGAGACTGAGTCCTGTATGCATCGTTATCAAAGAGGAGTTATCGAGACTGACATACCCTGTTGTTTCCTTATCCTCCCCCGTGCCATTTCTGGTGTGTGGTTGTCCCTGACGGATGCCTCTCCTTATATTTGATCAGATTATATTTCTGTTCAGTACCCTCCTGATGGTCATGAAAAATAGAGTTGCATGAGTGCACACGGCCCCAAATATAATAGTATCCAGTATCTCTTAGTTGGAAGAGACTTGGAGAATATTAGCCATTGATTTTTTGATCTCCCTTTCAAAGGAATCCTCACAGATTCTTGGATTAGAAACAGAGCAAAGCCCTGTGAGGAACACGCATTTGACCTTAGCCTCCCTCCCCACAAGGAAGCAGCCAGGATGGCGTCTGTCTTCCTAGCCCCTTACCCATGAGTACAAGGTCGTGGCTCAACTCCTTTATGCTTTCCTCATGCTGGCCTTCTAGAAACAAACTGTGAGGCAGAAGGGCAGGGGAGGCACAATTAATTCCCTCATGATTTATCCACCTGCCTTTGAATAATTTAGGGCACCTCAGCAAGAATTTGATAGCTTTCCTTTTTTTTTTTTAGTGGAGGCTTGAGAGTCTATACCTTCGTGTAAAACAGTAGAGCTCAGGAGCTGCAGATGGGCCAAAACCATACGGGAAACATCCCTTCTCTTCCCCAACTCTTAGGCTGAATCACGTGATACTATCATTTTCAGAGGTCCAAATGGCCAAATACCAGCAATTTTGCATAATTTAACCTCTGGAAAGAGGAGAGAGTAATTAGTCATCACAGCCCTGCAGCCCAGCCCTCTCGACATGAGATGAGCAACAAGTAGGCATCGGTTGCCTGAAAGACCCACCTTCAGAGGCCGAATCTAGTGCTTGCAAGTCCTATCACCTGAGGAACGTTAAGTAACAAAACGGAATCAGCAAAGATGAGCTCTAAGCCAGACAGCCCCGTCTCTGGCTGGACTGAAGGAGAGGACGATTGTGAGAACAGTCACTCTGGCTGCTGTATGTGGCTGAGCGAGGTTGTTGAACACTTCAAGAAACATCCCAGGGGTGCCTGGGTGGCTCAGTTGGTTGGGCGTCTGCCTTTGGCTCAGGTCATGATCCATCAAGCCCTGCAAGGAGTCTCCTTCTCCCTCTCCAGCCCCCCTTGCTTGTGCTCCCTTTCTTTCTCTCTCTGTGTCCAATAAACAAATAACATCTGAAAAAACAAAAATCTAAGAAATAGCTGAATACAGAGTTATAGCTTCCAAACGTGTCGTCCAGCTACAGCCTTAGAGAATGGGGGTGGAGGGGTTTTGAACCCAGCAGACAGGATTACTAATGCAGTGACTACTCCAGGGAACACCAGGGGGCTATTTGGGGGACCAGAGGGTAGAAGCCCAAGGTTGGTTAACACTAGAGTCACAATCCAAGGGACAAATCTCCATGCACACAGGATAGGGAACCACGGAGCTCCCAGAGACACTGTGCACATAGCAGGAGTTGCTTTCGATTGTTCTGGGGTGAAGGTAACATGTTTCAGGATTCAAATATGTCTTACATAAGTATTTATGATAAGAAGTATTTTTTTTTATTCTAGCAGGAAAGCACAGCAGCTTAGTTATAAAAATTCTATTTTTTTTCACATACTTTTGCAGTGTGACCCAGTTGGAAAAGTAGCGTATTGTGATTTTTATCACAGTATTCTCCCATTTCCATGCTTTAAGCTCATTTGTATGATTTGGCTCTTAAAAGTTTCATGGAAGAGAATGTACTTCATTTTAAATTGAAAGAGTCCCAGGTATATAGCACAGGTGTGTTCCATCGGTGTCAGTGACAGATCCTCAAGGAAGTAGTAGAAGAGACAAAAGGGGAAGAGTAAACCCGGAGGAATCTTATGTAAAAGAATGGAAGGACCAGTGAAACAAAACAAGATTTTAGTGGTAACCATGGCAACCTGCACGGATAAGGAAGAAGACAAAGCTTTCTGGTCATTATTGTATTTTAACGTTTATTGACTGACCCCCTGCATGGGATTGGGGCTAATCATTTTTTTTTTCTCTTGCGAGGAACAGATGAATGGGGATGAGGTTCCCTTTAGGGAAACCAGCACACTCTAAGAGCGTTTAATGAAGTTGGGACTCTGTCAGATGACAGAGGAGCACTACGTTCTCTCGGCTGCATCGTGGAGAAATTTTTAAAACTTAGAGACCATGTCATAGAAGGGACCGTGCAGTGACATTTATGCCAGAGATGTCTGACAGGTAAAAAGATATATAGTAAAATCAGTGATGTGGGATAAAGGAAGCCGAAGGTTAGATTCAAGATTAATCGGTTCTCGTTTGGAGACAGAGCCGATAATATTATTTTTTTGGTCAGCCATCTTCTCCTGGAGTCCCTGAGGGCAAGATCTGTTTACTGTGGCAGCCCAATTAAGATGCTGCTCTCTCGAGAAAGGATCCAATGCTCAGATACCCCAACTTCTGAGATGCACTTATGGCTTCTTCATACCCAGCTGCCAGAGCAGAACTGTTACCAAGAAAAAGAAAAAAAAAAAAAAAAAAACTGTTACCAAGAAAAGCACAGCTGAACAAAAGAAGATTAAAAGCTCTTCTGCCTCCCCGGGATGGGGTCATGTCTGGACAGCGGGCAGGATGGGGAATGGAGTGCCAGCATTTTATGTCCGGCCTTGGCTTTGGTTGTTTGCCGGGTGAAAACTATTAGAATTATTAGCACTGCATGAACCCTTTCTCTTGATCAGGATTTCTCAAACAAACCACCTCAGGTTGGGGAGGGGAGGGAGTCTACTTAAACTGAGGAGCTCGATTTCAGTAGAGTCTTGTAGATTCACCAGAATCTGGTGGGACTCCAGATTCTGCATTTCTGATTTCCAGCTGATGCCCATGCTGACAGTGACCAGAACTTCACATTGCAAAGCTCAGCTTTGTCCCGTAGATCACCAGGGGAGGTTGTAGAAATCTGGTGGGCCGGGCCATACCCCTGAGCAGTTCAGGCAGCGTGTCCAGAGTGCTGTCAGGGAGCAGGGCAGCCCGTAGGTCAAGGATGACTCGCAGATGTCTTGACTTTGCTTACACAGGACTTGACGATGTTTCTCATCCTTAAAAACATGGAGAGATCTCACATAAAACCCTTGTGTTTAGTTCTGCATTGAATAAACACCACCAAGACTGTGCTCCCGCCTGGTGTTATCTACTATGGCCAAGGACCCGGGTCTCTCTTGCCTGTCCAGCTACTCTCCCCATTTCTATTATCTGCCTGTCACCTGCAAGCATTTGCTTTTGTGCCCCCGTTCACAGGGTCACACTGTCATGCCTCCTCTTGGGCAAATGGTTTGTAATGCCCGTCTTCCTTTAAATCCCCGCCTTCCATGGCGGTGGGGTTGGGTGGTGGGTTTGGATTGATTGCCCATTTGGAACGCTGACGTGGGAAAACACGTGTGTAGGAGGCATCCAGCGCTGAGTTCTGGTCTGTTTCTGCTATTTACCGCTCTGTGGGGACTTCAACTCTCCGAATCTGAGCTTTCCTCCTCCGTAAAGCCACGATTTGTAGATTGGACTGGATGTCCTTTGCGGGGGCTAACACAGCGTCAGCTACCCTTACTGATTCACTCTGGAGATTCTGATGGTTTACTGTCTGCCAGGCGCTCCTGAGTGGAAGAGCTTCCGTTCCTCCACCTCCCAGGGCTCGGAGGGCTGGCCGCGCTCTCCTGGAGGGGATAGCTGGGAACTGGGTAGCCACACAGCTGCGTTTGCCCCGAGAGCCTGGGCTGGACTTGAGGCTCTGATGGAATCATGAGCAGCACAGATTTCACTCGCAAAAATGGTCTGGTTTGGATAAGAGCTCAGTTGGTCTCTGTCGTTAGGAACAGCCTGCAGGGTGAGGTTCCTCCAACGGGGGAGAGTCTGTGGTTGCCCTAGCTGGGGGGGAATCCTGAACATCCAGCACCACGGATAGCACGGATAGTGTGGAAGGGGAGGGAAGTGGGAGCAGCATCAGGTCCGCACACTTGGGGGAGCCAGCAGCTGCCCCATCCGCTCTGCTCCCCAGCACCCCCGAGAAGCCCTCCGGAGCAAGCTCCAGGCTGGACACAGCACCTCTGAGAAGGACGGAAGTGTATTTGGCCAGACCTGGGGGGCCCTTCCCATATTCCACCAGCTTAGCTTCACCAGCCCCAACAGCATGATGCTGGTTTCCCCTTCCTAAGCCCCCATTTCTGTCTCTTTTCATCTTGAATCTGGTCATTTCTAGGCATCTCTGACTGTGCTGCTGAAATCCCCTGCCCTCATCTTTTCAAGTTGTTTTTAAAACCCCTGTGACCCTGCCCTTGAGGGCCACAGGCATGCCCGCTGCTGCCACCTAGTGGGGGCATCATGTCATGACTGCCTTTCTGGGATCAAAACTCAAGGGTCAGCCTGGAACGTATCCTGAAGGAATCATCCAGGCATGGGAAGGGATTGGAAAATGAAAATGCTTTACAAAGTATACAAATACTCCATTTCTAGTGGAACTGGTTTTTTTTTTTTTTAATCCTATAAAAGGGTTTTTTAGAAGCGAACTCTAAAAACACCAATGCGCCTGGTTTCGTATGCCCAGCAGCCGGACAGTATTGCCTTTGCAGAGGAATAAAGCAAGGATCCCATGGAAACACACCCTGAGTGAAGGAAAGCTGTAGTCCTCTCGTCCAGTGCAGGGCATCCAATGGTGGGTGTGGCATCTGGTTTCTTTCCACGTGAAGAATAGATTCTCCCAAGTGACCTGCTTTGATCGGGTTCTTAACACCTACCTATGCTGTTGTTGTTACGTAATCTCTATATAAGACTAACTCCAGGGTTTCGAATGGAGAATGTAAATTCTATTCCTCCTATTTTGAGTTTTTGTTAAAAATCTACCATCTTTCTAATCGTGTTCAAGAAGAGATATCCGCTCTCTTCGTAGCTCTTGGTCTTCTTTGTTCTGCCCTTTTCTACAAATTGGCATCCGTCCCATCTCCTTTTTCCTATTTCTGGTTCGTTCTGATGATTTTTATCTCCAGATTTCTTCCCACCAAACCTTCTGTTCACCATGAAGATTCCCGGTGGTTCTCATCTACTTAAGTAATTCGAACAGACTGACTTTATTCTTTCATATTTGAGAAGATGCTTCTTTTGACCCTCTCGGTACTGGCATACCTGAGTAAAATAACAGTTACTGATGAGTAATGTAAATAGAGCCACATTTGTATTGTAATGACTGAAGGAGTAATAAGCGCCCTGTTATTCCAGTTCTCCTGAGGATTTGTCTGGAAAGTTGAGAGAGATATTTTCGGACATCGTCCACAGAGGCCATTGGAATATCTAATAGTCTGTAATTATTCCTGATTTACCATATTTTGATCAAAAGCAGATTCTAGAAATAAGTCAACAGTAGTTCACTCAAGGTAAAAATAGGGCATAAATCGAACTACGGTCATCAGATTAAATTATCTGACCATATTGTTTGCTACATTTGGAGCTGTGTCATCTTCGATATTTCCACGTTACATTTGTCTTGAGCCTGTGCTTTCCAAAAATATTACAAAGACTCTTCTGCTTTTGGTATCATCATGGTACCTGATTTGAAATATCAAATTGCAGATAGTTGAAACCATGGCACTTTATTGCTGCAAAGGACCTTAGATTAAAAAGAGCCTGCTTGGTATTTTGGCATCAAAAAGTTAGAAGCCCAGAGAAGCAAATTATTCACATGAGGTCACATAAGTAGATCCAAACCAGAGTTGAATTCAGTTCTCTTTCGAACATTCTAGAGTGTCATTCATTTTATATGAGCATGTATATGTTCATGTTTTATTTTCCTATACAGATTTTATAATTTTTGTCTTGTTTATGAATTACAGGTCTTTCTAACACCATACTTGTCTAATGTTTTCCCAAGAAGAAATAAGAAAATATATTTTTTCAAGAATTTCTTAGCTTTTAAAAAATGTAGGCAACCTTGATATTTAATTTTAATAGTTACCTAAGTTACAATGATTTCAACCGATGCCTAAAAATAGCTATCCTCTGTGAAGACGCTTTGGAGGGTGGTGTTCATCAGATCTATTAGGCTACGTTTACAGCCCACTGCTATATGGACACTCCTTGTCATCTTGCACAAGGCTTTAAGAGTAACTGTCCCTAATAAGATCCTATGGCCATTAAGAAGGGATGAAGGGCCCACATTTTTCTCTATATACATCTGTTTTAATGTGTTCAGATTTTAATGGTGCTTTAACAGAACAACATATTTCTTTATTTCTTTTTCTATTTTGGACGAGTCACAGTAGCAAATGAATGTGTCTAGCAAAGACCTAATTCCCTCTCCAAATACCTCAGAGAGATTTCCTCCCGCTGTTTTGTTCTATGACAATTCAAACTCAGATTACTGCAAGGAATGTGGATATGAATTTTTTAAATGATTTTCCTGGTTTATTCTTTTCTATTCTAGTTATATATTTTTAAAAAGATTTTATCTATTTATTTGGCAGAGAGAGAGAGGGGGGAGAGAACACAAGCAGGGTGAGTGGCAGGCAGAGGGAGAAGCAGACTCCCAGCCAAGCAGGGAGCTCAACTCAGAGCTCGATCCCAGGACCCTGGGATCATGACCTAAGCTGAAGGCAGACGCTTAACCAACTGAGCCACCCAGGCGCCCCTTTAGTTATATTTTTACATTTTTGAACAAAATGTCCTCCCTTCCTTCCTTTAATTCATCAAACACTTGTTCTAGCACTTACTAAACATCAGGCATTTTTATTGGCTACACTTTTTTTGAGATTTAGGAAAGATTATATTGCAGATGTGATTTCCTTATATTTTTAATTTTCAGAACTCTATCAAATTCATGTTCCTCTTCTAAAAGTTGATGTATTATTTCGCTGGGAACTTTATCATAATCTCTTCAGAGATATCCTGATGTTCAACATACTACCAGTGTTCCATTGTTACCCTCAGAGACTGTGCTTACATTGTTCTGGTCATGAGGGAAAACTCCTACACGACTCTGTGATCCTTGTTTTTCTTCCGCATGACCACCATTGTCCATTGAAAAAGCACCATTCTGCTATTTTGTATCTTCGCAGGTAGCCCACTGAGATTCATCTTGTTTTATAATCAATCCAGGGGTTGTGGAGGGAAAGGGTTACTGTTGTTTTAGTTGTAGGAGTGCTGCAGCAACAATGTCCTCACTCACTAACTAGAAGGCTGATTTAATAAGCAGTCGCTGCCTCCGCCCCTTTCGGAAGCCACAGCAGGCAGGCCTGGCTTGGGGTTCATTACAGGCTGACAGGCTGGTGGGATGGCAGCAGTCTGGGAGGCAGCTGTCAATGATCAGAACCAGGCCTTGGCTAGCTTCAGCTTCTGCCAAGCCCAGCACGCCTCCAAGTCCTTTCTGGGTACCAAAGAAAACATACCAGCCTGATGCCTGCAGATCATGGGATGTAGCCGGAATGTAGGTTACTGCCATTCAGGTTTCGGAGGAAATGCTCATCCCTGGTGCAATCACTTTCTGTCTTGCTGCCATATGTGATCAGATAATGACACTGCAGCTGCATGTGTTGGCTCATGGTGATTAAGTAGGTCATTCTCGATTTTCCTTAAACTTTCAAGATAAATCTGCATTTTATTTTTATGTTTTCCCTCACATTTGACTTTTTATTTTCTCCTTGGCAGTTACCATCATCTGACGTTATCTTGATGAATTTTGCTGAGTGTCAATTCATCTTCTGCCATGTTTCTGCGTGGGCTTTGTCAGCATAGTGAGAGTGCTGTTTCCCTCTAGTCAAAAACTCATTGTTGGATTACTGAGTGAAGAAATGCCCCTGCCTTATTTCTTGTTCTATTTAAATTGGGAAACACACAAGCACCCAGAGAGGAAAGAGATCCAGGGAGAGCATCTCCGGGCCTCACCCCTCCACAAAGCTCTCCCCACCTCTGCTTCCCCAGGGGTATCTAAATCTGCATTTTGAATGTAATGGAGTGGGATCTTAGGGACAATCTGTAGAGTCTCTTTGTTTTGTGTAAAAGGCCCAGAAGACTCAGAGCCACGCTAGGGTAGGGTTAGGTGTGTAGCCAAGCCTTGCCCAGGCACCAGGGGCATGGAGATGAATAAGAAAAGGTCCTTTCTGATGCCGCCATGCAACAAGTTAATTAAGTTAGTTAAAAGATGAAAATGTCTTATAAACTATGGTGATAGATACTAGCAGATGGATAGAGATGGAACTATCGTATTATGAACAGGCACTGGATAGTATGGAAGGCATTCTGTATAATTGGCTTAAAACTGTAGAGACCTAATCTCTAATTACGCAAAGTAGGCGTGGAATACTCTGAATTCTTTTCCATTCCTAAAAGACAAAAAAAGATATGTGTTCTCCTTGAGAAATGTGGATATTATGGAGATTGGCCTGGGGTCCTCTGCAGACTGCTTAAGTTTCAAGGTGAGTTACTCTCCTTGATCAGCAAAGATTAAAAAAGGAACCACTTAGCACTAACACACCAAGAATGATGCGAATCTTCACTGGACATACTGTGTAGAATGTCTACCACTTCTAGAGCCACAGCTTTCTTTATGCATAGAGTGCCATGCTTTGCTCCACATAGCCCGGTGGCCCAGCCCACGGCTGACTGATATGATGCACACCTGGCCGGCAGTCTGCAATGAACCTGCTCCAGGTGCTCCACCCAGGAGCTTACTCTATTGTAGGTGCCAACTATGGCCTTGCTCCTGAAAGTGGAGGGTTAGCAGACTAGCAGCACAGAGCCCACTGAGAAGAATCTCTAGCTCCACCCCAGACTTTCTGAATCAAAATCTTCATTTTAACAGAATTTTCAGTGCATTAATATGCACAGTAGATATTAGGGAACACTCCTATAAAACTCAATCAGATCTTACTTTTTTGTGGAGCTTGGAAGTGGGACATGGATAGTGTCACCAATACCAGGTGGGAAGAACAGAGGGGGACATCAAAAGGGAAATAGTAGAAGGCATGAGCCACTGCAAGTCGTGAGTTAATACGACCCAGGAAGTGGAACAAATGTGAGTCAAGTCTCATCAGCTGATGGACAGAACACAGAAAAAAGCAGGGACAGGGCAACGCCAAGGGCATAGGGCCATGGACAACCTGCTTGAGCGGATGAATTCTAAAGCCGATTTTGAGTTAAAGCTGCTCTCCGGGTGCAGGGATTCCTGTCGTATCCTGAATAGCATTCTGTTCTCCACACGTTTTTCTTGTGTGATTGCTCAAGCTATGGCTCATGTTTCTTACTCTTGTAAGAAAAATTGTGGCAAATTCTCATTAGCTGAGGAGGGCTGGCCAACCTCAAAAATCCTCAAAAGTACACCATTTGAAGGGACTTTGCTTCTTGTACTCCTATTCCCGGTGTGGTTGTTTGTTTTTCTGCAAACGTTTAGCTCAGTGGAAAGTTGAATTTTCATTCCATTGGGTAAAGATGGCTTTACCCAATCTTGATGAAGCTAGGAAAAAGGGTGTGGGGGCTTCTAGAATAGTGATGTGAGGAGACTGGCAAGTTCTTTCCCTAAAAACTTCCAAAAATGAACAAAACAGCTATTTTAGGAGTCTGAAAATTGGCCAGAAATGTATGATCCTTTGAGAAGTGTTTATTACAGGTAAGGGCAGAAGGAGTGTGTGGCCTTTTGCCTGGGGCTGTTCTCATCACTGCCAGGTAGTTCATGGGAGTTCTAGCAGGGCCTGGTGCCCGTGAAAACCAGGGCTCAGTTACTAGAGAGGACTGATTCGATTTGGTGCAGAAGTAGAGAAACCACGCGTCGTTAGGCACTGTCAGAAACAATAGGGATCCGGGTAGCGAACCAAGGGGAAGGTCAATATTGTAGCTAGCCTGTTGTCATCCTTGTTGGGGAAAGCAACAGGAAAGCACATTGCCAGAAGTTTAATAGGGAGATCTAGTGAATGAGACAGACTCAGTGTGTCCTGATAAGGCCTCACATATCCCTGGAGGTCTGCAAGTCTGTGCATGGGTGCGAGGCTGTGCACATGCCCGGGAGAGATGCAGGTCTCACCACCCACGGATTCCTAGCTGAACGGGAGGCCATGCACCAAAGTGGGAGACACAAGAGGGCCCAGGGGAGCGTGGAAGTTAGGGCAGATTTAAACTATGTTCCCCAACCCACACATGTTTGAGTACAACTCTCATCAGTCACTGGCTGATGACGAGGCTGTCCTGAAACAGCAGCAATCCCTAGAAAGCTAAAATTAAAAATAAAAATAAGATACTAAAAATTTTTGCAGAAACATCAACACTCTCAGAGGGAGATACAATCCACAGAATTAATCCAGGCAAGTTGCTAAAGAAACTAAGAGTAACAGCAATAAAACATCAAAAAGAGCAACCTCCATGGGCACCTGGGTGGCTCATTCGGTTAAGCATCTGCTTTCGGCTTAGGCCCCCAACTCAAGGTCCTGGAATCAAGCCCTACGTGGGGCTCCCTGCTCATCAGGAGTCTGCTTCTCCCTCTCCCTCTGTCCCCCACTCCCAGATCCTGTTCTTTCTATCCCTCTCTCAAATAAATAAATAGATTGTTCAAAAAAAAAAAAAAAAGAGCAACCTTCAGTGAGAAAAATCAGAATTTAGAGCTGCTACAGTGTATTACCTAAAGTGTCTGGTTTTCATAAATATAAAAATCATGAACCATGTAATGAAACAGGAAAGTGTGACCCATTCTAAGGAGAAAAAGCCAACATAAGCTGCCTGGGAGGCTGTACACGTTAGACTTAGCATAAAAACACTTTAAATCAGCTATTAGAAATGTGTTTAAAGAACTCTGACAATAATGATTCATCAAATAGAGAACATCAGTAAAGACAAAGAAATTACTTAAAACAGTGGAAATTCTGTATCTGAAAATATAATAAATGAACAGGAGAATTCACTAGAGAAGCTCACCAGCAAATTCAAGATGGCAGAAGGAAGAATCAGTGAACTTGAAGATAGACCAATAAAAATTATTCATTCTGGAGAACAGAAAGGGAAAGAATATTAAAAAATGAAGAGAGTCTCAAAGACCATTAGGACACTATAAAACATTCTAACATACACATTATAGAATGAACAAGAGAGAAAAGGGCGCAGAAATTTGAAGAACTAAATAGTTATAAACTTCATAAATTTGATAATAGAAATTAAGAGATATATCTAAAAATTTCAACAAAGAGATAATCCTGAATGCAGCGGGAGAAAAACAATTCAGTCTATACTGATGACCCACAATATGATTAACAGCATACGTCTTATAAAAAAAAAAAATGGTAGGGCTGGAAAGCACTGAGGTGTAAAGAAAATTGCTGAAAACAAAACAAGCAAACAAAATAGAAAATTATAAAACTATCGAACAAGAATTCTGTATCCAGCAAAAATATTCCTCACAATTGCAGGTGAACTAAAGATGTGGTCAGATAAACAGAGACAGAAAACGTGTTGTTAGCAGATATGACTTACAAGAAGTACTAAAAGTTCCTCAGGGTAATGGACATGACAACAGACAGTGACTAGAATGTACATGAGGAAATAAAAGACATCAGAAAACATAAATATGTAGGTAAATATAAAAGACTGTATATGTCACGTTTTCCTCCTTTTCATGTAAGTGATTGAAAAGACAAAGTTGCATAAAATAATAATTATAAAATTATTTTTAAACTATATAAAATGTTTAACATATATGGCACTTTATATATGTTATGTTCGTATATGTTTATAAGATCTATGTTTTATAATATAGGTAAAGATATGTATAGATTATATAAATGATTTTATGTACATATATGTAATGTATGTCCATAATGACATAAAGGAGTGGAGAGAAAATGGAGCTATATTGGAATAAATTATCTATTTTACTGGATTTAAATTAGTATTAATTTGAAGTAGACTATGATCATTTAAGTAGCATATTGTAACCCTGGAGGAACCACTAAGAAAATAACTCTGAAGAGTGTTAGTTAAACAAAAATAATGAAGGAATTTAAATTGTACATAGGAAAATGTCTATTAACACCAAGGAAAGCAGTAGAAGAGAAACAGAGAAACAAAAAGACATAAGACATGTAGAAAACAAATAGCAAACTGGCCTAAGTCAATCCATCCATAATAGGGATAACATTATATTGAATAGATTAAAAATTCCAATCAAAAGATAGAAATTGTCAGAGTGGTTAAGAAACAGCATAGAATGATATGCTGTCTGCAATAGATGCAGTTTAGACCCAAAGATAGAAACAGGTTGTGGGGAAAAGGATGGAAAAGATGTATACACCAACATTATTCTAGGACAGCTGGAACGGCTACACTATCATCAAGAAAAAAAAATAGCTTCCGGGCGCCTGGGTGGCTCAGTCGTTAAGCGTCTGCCTTCGGCTCAGGTCATGATCCCAGGGTCCTGGGATCGAGCCCCCGCATCGGGCTCCCTGCTCGGCGGGAAGCCTGCGTCTCCTGCTACCATTCCCTCTGCTTGTGTTCCCTCTCTCGCTGCGTTTCTCTCTGTCAAATAAATAAAATCTTAAAAAAATATATAGCTTCAAGAAAAAAGGTATTAGTAGAAAGAGAGAAATTTCATAAAGATAAAAAGGCCAATTCATCAAGAAGATAGCACAATTACAAATGTATACATACCTAAAACAGAACTTCAAAATAAAGCAGAAATAGAATTGAAAGGAGAAATATACAATTCAGCAATAATATTTGGAGACTTGAATACATCATTCTAAATATTTAATAGAACAACTAAACAGAAATTCAGCAAGGATGTCGAAGACCTGAACAACACTCAACAAACTTGACCTGGCTTCTAAGAACAGGCACCCCGTGACAGTAGAATACACATTTATGTAGCATTCCATTTAACAAACTTCAATTCATGCAAAAGGTTTGAATCACTCTAAGTGTTTTCTGTGAAATGTAGAAAAATCTCCAAGTATTTGGAAATTAAACAACAAACTTCTAAGTAACCCATGAGTCAAAGAAAAAGTCACAAGCAAAATTAGAAAATATTGTGAGCTGAATGAAATGAAAACACAGCATCAGAATTTATGGGAGCATCTAAAGCAGTGCTTAGAAGAAAATTTATATCACTAAGTGCCTAAAAGAAAAAAAACCACAAATCAGTAAACTAAGATACCTCATAAGTAGGAAACCATAAGAGAAGAATAAATTAAACACAAAGGAATCAGAAGAAAAGAAATAATAAAAATTAAAACAAATTGAAAAATATTTTTAAAAGTATTAGACAAAAATCAATGAAATGAAAAGTTGATTATTTAAAAGACAACAAAACAAAACTGACAAGCCTTTGGCTAGATTGTCCAAGAAAAAAAAAAGAGGGAAAACTCAACACTTAAGCAAGGAATGAAGGAGAGAATATCATTTTATCCCAAGAGTAAAAAGGTTATAATGAATATTATAAATAGCTAAATATAAACAAATTAGAGAACTTAAATGAAATGGACAAATGAAATGGACAAATTAGATAAACAAAATTATTAAAACTGACTCAAGAGAAATGGAAAAACTAAACAGGTATTTCAAGTACAGAAATTGAATTATTAGTTAAAAGTCTTCACACAAAGAAAAGCTAGCCCCGTATGACTTCACTGGTGAATTCTATCAAACATTTAAAGAAGAAATTACACAAATTCTTCATAAAATCTTTTAGAGGAGGATGGGACATCTCCCAAATTGTTTATAAGACCAGAATTAGCCTAATAACAATGCCAGACAAAGACATCACAGAAAAAGAAAACCACAGATCAATCTTCCTCATTAATATAGATGCAGAATCCTCAATAAAATATTAGCAAACTTAATCTAGCAACATATACAAAGGCTTATACACCATGACCAAAATGGGATGTGTTCCAGGTACATGAATTTCTTAACATCAGAAAATCAATTAATAAAATGCACAACAGTAATAGAATAAATGATAAAATCTGCAAGATCATCTCCATAGATGCATAAAATAACAATTGACAAAATTCATCTTCTGATCATGAAAACAAAATCTAGGTAAAGAACAGAAGGAAACTTTCTCAAACCGATAAAGGGTGTCCCTGAAGAACCAACTACTAATGTGTTACATACAAGTGATGGCTACGTACTTTCCTTCTGATGAGTACAGTGTTACTCTTATCACTTCCCTATTATACTGGATTCTAGGCATTACAATAAAAAAAAAAAAAAAAGAAAGCATGCAGACTGGAAAGGAAGAAATAAAACTGTCATTGTTAGTAGATGATGTGATGCTGTATGCATAAAATCCTAAAAATACACACGCACACACCCACGCATGTGTGTGCACACATGCACACACACACACACTACTAAAACTAAATAAATTCAACAAGATCACAGGATACAAAATCAATATACAAAGCCAAATATGTTTCTGTATACTGACAATGAACAATTGGAAAAGAGAGTGAAGAAAGCAATTTCATTCCCAGTAATATGAAAAAAAATTAAAATACTTTGAAATAAATTTAGCAAGAGAAGGGCAAGACTTACACAATGAAGATTTTGAGAGAAACTAAAGATGATTTGAATACATTTTGACATTCATGCATTGATTCAGTACTGTCAAGATGTCTGATTCAATGTAATCTCTAATAAAATCCCAGCAGACCTTTTTTTTTTTTTGTAGGAATCGACAAACTGATCCTGAAATATATGTGTATGGATATGCAAAGGACTTAGGATAGTCCAAATCATTTTGATAAAAAACAGAGTTGAGGAACCTACACTTCCTGATTTCAAACTATATAGGAAACCTACTATAATCCAGAGAGTGTGACAGTGGTGTAAGGATAGACATAGATCAATAGAGCAGACTGAGATTCCTATCCTGAGATTGAGACATTCTTACATTTAACCTACATTGATTTTTGACAAGGATGCCAAGGCAATTCAATGGGGAAGGGATAGTCTCTTCAAATTGTGCTGGGACGATTGCATGTCCACATGCCAACAGATGAATTTAGACCCTTGCAGCATGCAGAAAATTCACCGAAAACAGGTCTAGACCTATACTTAAAATGGAAACATTTATAAAACTTCTACATGAAATCAGAAAATGTTTGTGACTTTAGGTTGGACAAAGTTGTTCTTATTTAGGGCACCCAAAAATGATCCATAAAAGAAAATTTGACAAATGGAACTTCACTGAAACTAAAAACTTTTTACCTGAAAAACCATCATTAGGAAATGAAAAGACAAGCCACAGTGTAGGGTATAATATCTACCAATAACATATCTGATGAAACATTGTAATGAGAATACGTATATAGCACTTAGAACTCAAGAATAGGTCAATGTTGCATCTAAAAAAGTAGAAAAAAGACTTGGATAGATGGATACTTTGCCAAAGAGGATACACAACTGACCGTAGAGGAATGGCAAATGAGCACATAAAAAATGTTCAAAGTCATTAGTCATTAGGGAATTACAAACTAAAACCACAAGAAAAAGGCACTTACGTCACTAGAAAGGCTACAGTCGAAAAGACTGAGGATACCAAGTATTGGGGATAATGGGAGAGACCAGAAGGCTTGTATACTGCTGGTATGAATGTAAAATAAAATGGTACAGTGATCAGTTTGGCAGCTTTTGAAAAATGTACACTCAACGTTCAACACACTCGTAAGTATCTTTCCGAGAAATGAAGACCTATGTCCTTGTAAAGTGTTGAACACAAATGTTCACACGAGCATTACTCATCATAGGCCAAACTAGAAACAGTCTAAAAAGCTATCAGCTGATGAATGGACAAAACTGATGAATGGACAAACTCTATGTGATCTAGCCGTACAACGGGATACTATCTGATAGTACAAAGGAACGAACTACAACATACGTGGACCTCAAAAACATCATGCTAAGAGAAAGAAGCCAGGTGTAAAAGACAATGCATCGTACAATCCCCTGTGTGTGCAGTGTCCAAAAAAGACAGACACAGACAAGGAAGAACATCAGTGGTTGCCTGGCCCTCAGGCTGGGAGCAAGGATTGACGGCAATGAGTGTGAGAGAGCTTTGTGGGGACAGAAATGTTCTTAAATTGGATTGTAGTGAAGGCTGCACAGCTCTGTCAATTTCCTAAGTGTAAGTTGGACACAGGTACATTTTATGGTGTGTAAATTATATGTTGGTAAAGCTAAAGAGAGTGAGAGGAAAAGAGAAGAAGGAGAGATACTATTGTAAAGTGTATGTAGATGGTGGCATGGACCAGGGAAGAGAAGGAAAGGTTTCAGAAGGAATGATTGCAGCTGCAGGATTTTAATTCATGGAGGTGACTGAGCCAGGGCAGAGTTCAATGCCACTAAAGAGACTCCCAAGAGAAGGGGCGTCCAAATCCTGCAGGGTCATGTGGGGAAGCCCTAGGTTGGGTTGAGAGGCAGGGAGAAGCAAGGGAAAGGCCCAGGCCAAGGGAAGACAAGGAGGGGCACAGTAAACAGCTGAGGATTGGTGGGCTTGGGGCACAGGGGTTTTTGCTGATTGTCTGCCCCCTGGCAGACCCCCTGGTCGATTTGGGAAGGGGGATATTGGCGTGGTGCGTATGTGCCATAAACGAGACGGTGGTGGGGGGGGGGGCTCTGGATCGGTTAATTTATGCATGAAAGGCATGTGCCAGGCTCGCCCTTTGCTATGTCTGAGAAGTGGCTAGCCCTCCGAGGGGCAGTCTCTCCCATCAGTGGGACCACACATGACAGAGCATCAGGAATATAGAAAATATAGGGACTCCAACTGGTCTTATGATGGATGGATGCCAAACTGACAAATGTGGACTGAAGAAAACACAGAAGGAAGGGAGGATTAAAATGGCAACAGAGTAGAATCTCTTTTCTATTTCTTAGTATATTTCAATAACAGTAGTTTTTGAAGGTGGTTTTCTTTCCCCTGGCAGAACCAAAACAAAGTAAAAGTCCATCCACCTGTTTTTAAATGAACATATGGAAAAACATAGCCATTTGCACACGTACTTTTTCACTTTTATAGCATGCATTGCTCATATGTTGGCAGCAAAGTTAGGATACTTTTTACCGGTCGTGGATTGACTAGAGTCTGGATACGTGTGCTGGGAAGGGGGACATCTTGAATGCTGTAATTAATACTAGAGCGCTGCCGCCACAAGTTGATTTTTTTAATATTGATTTGATATGATTTTTTTTGAGAGAGAAAGAGAGAGCATGGGTAGGCAAAGGGGCTGAGGGATAGGGAGAAGCAGACTCCCCACTGAGCAGGGAGCCCAATGTGGGGCTCGATCCCAGGACCCCAAGACTGTGACCAGAACCAAAGGCAGACACTTCACCGACTGAGCACCCAGGTGCCCAATGGTTTGATTTTTGTGAGAGCAGAGGAAGAGTTCAGATCCTTTGCATGAGCCTTTATATACATATTAAAAGTGTTTTTAACTGATAGATAATTTTTTTTGGCCAAAATAATAGGAGACTGGAACATATTAAATATAGAAATATGCTGATATATTATATATGTGGATATATTAAATGTACAAATATATAAATATGAACTATATTAATAAGCACATATTATTTTCTTGTATACATATTGCACAGGTAACTCATTTTAATAAAGGGATTAATTAAAATGACCATAACTGGGACACCTGGCAGGCTCAGTCGGTGGAGCATGTGGCTCTTGATCTCACGGCCATGGGTTTGAGCCCCACATTGAGTGTAGACATTACTTAAAAATAAAATCTTTAGGGGCGCCTGGGTGGCTCAGTCAGTTAGGCGTTGCCTTCAGCTCAGGTCATGATCCCAAGGTTGTGGGATCAATTTCCACATTGGGTTCCCTGCTTGGCAGGGAATCTGTTTCTCCCTCTCTCCGTGCCTCTCCCCCTGCTTGTTCTCTCTCTCTCTCTCTCTCTCTCTCTCCCCCAAATGAATAAATAAAATCTTTAAAAAAAAACAAATAAAATAAAGTAGTTTAAAAAATAAAAATAAGTGACTTTAACGATTTGAAGATTTCAGATGTTATTGTTTCTAATGGTTTATCTTTAGGTAAGGATGTAAGTTATAATTTTTGGTATTTTGTAAAACCGAGAAATGAAAAGAAAATAAATAGAACCTCACAACGTCAGAGATTTAGGAGGGAAAGCTTCAGGAATTAAAACACAGAATCAAGTTGAGCAGCATAGTCCAACAGATGTTTAAACAGATGAATAAAATGTGCCGTGTGAATTCCTAATGAATCTCAAAGAACACTGCCTGATCCTGAGAAATACAACAGATCACCCAAGTGGTACAAGATGCTGGAAGATGGTTTCTACTAAAATGTCTGCGGCGGACAGGGCTCAAGGACCTCGGGATGTCTACTTATAATTTTACATCTGTATTTCTAACACACTCTGTTGAAGATGATGACTGCCCGTTGAGATGGGAGCCTTGTCCAGCGAACACACAGGTTGTTGGGTTCCTTGGGCCCATCCCACCACACCTTCCCTCCACCCTTCCTATGTCTACCATGGCTACTCTGTCTTTGAAATTGAGCATCAATTTATCAAAGGATATACAGCTATCCTCCTGATAGCATCACCACACTTTCTAGATCTGGAAAAATGGAATAACCATCACCTCAGAAAATGAGACATAGAGCTCTTTAAGACAGACATTAAGACGTGAAGAAAATGATAAATAATTCTTCCTTATGGCATGGACATTCTCTACAAAATTCTCTAAAAATGGTCAAGTGCGTCTCAGGACATTATTGGAGAAGAGAACCTGGCAACTGGTAGGTTCTCGAGGAGGAATGTTTTCTGGAAAGGAGCTACAAAGAAAATGAAATGATGCACGTTATTAGGGAAAGGTCTAAGAAAGGGGAGCGTGTTTCCTGGATGGAGACAGTGGTCGGGTAGTCCGGATAAGCTGGTAAGGGAGGCTGAGAAATGGGACTCCTCTACACAGAGGCAAAGGGCATGAGCTTTGATGCTGGATGGGTCATGGTTTGAATCCTGCCTGGCCCAGGCACGAACTTGAGCATTTTTAGTACCTTCTTGGAGCCTTGGGATCCTTCTCCATCAAAGGGTTTGGTTGTAATGATTAAAGATTGCATATGGAGAAACCAATACATGGCCACTGTTTAATATGCTAATCTGAGAAATAAAACCACATGAAAGGGATAATGAATGATGAAAATCACAGTGTTCCTCCTGCTAGGGATTTGGCTTTCAGCCAAAATGAAGGACCAAGTTTCTCAGGGTAAAATACCAGTCAACGAATGGTAATTGAGGCCCCGTCAGAACCCTCCAGACCCCACCATGTGGATGAGAATATTCCTTTAGGACTATGCAAAGGAGACCCCAATCCTGGTGACAATTGTGTGGGATCCATTAAAACTAATGCTTAAAGGTAGGAATACCATCTGCCACATAACCTAGGCTATTCAGACACGGCACTAGCAGTGAAACACGGACATCTCCTGTAATACTCTGATGGGATAGATGGTATTAGTCTCTATATAGGAAGCAGCACCCGTCATTTCTCTCTATCACCACACACTTGAGGCCGGTATCAAAACCTTTACTACTGGGGCTCCTGGGCGGCTCGGTCAGTCTAGCATCTGACTCTTGATTTCAGTCAGGTCGCGACCGCAGGGTCCCGAGCTGGCGGCACTGGGCATGGAACCTGCCTGAGATTCTCCCTCCCTCTGCTCCCCCCACCCGCATTCTGCCTCTCCCAGAGACAAGCAAACATACGAAACAGAACTCCTTACTCGAGAGGCAAGGAAACAATAGGCATTTAGAGGACTTTCCTAGGTCCCACAGCTGGTAGCTCACACCCGAGTTTCTAATGCGCATCACAGCCCTCCCTCCCAGAGAAGGCATGCTTCTTTCGACAAGGCCAGGGGGCTTTGCAGCGGGTGCCTGGCTGCTGAAATAAATAGCCTTGGGAGACTGTTCTCGGGCGGTTTAACCTTAGGGCGTCGTGCCTTCAAATCCATCTCACAGGCTCCAAGCCGCCTTTTAGTCTCTCCGCTGTCCCGTCCAGGCTGCCGCCAGCAGCCAGTGTACCTGCCAGTTCATCACAGTCACAGCAAAGTCAAAAGACAGAGTAGCCACGGGAGGGGGGCAAACGGCGCCTCGTAAGAAAATGGCATTTCTCTGGCATTGATGAAGGTATCAGCTGCCAGTCAGTGGAGAGTGGAAATTGTTCTAGGTAAAGGATCACTGGCCAAAACAGGCGTTCTAAATGCATATAGCAGCCACCCTGGGATCGATTTCAGGAGCAACTGCAGCACCTGCTCGAACAGAAAGGCGATATCCATCCTGTGGCTCTTCCATGAGACCGAACCACAGCTCTTGGGCGAAAACATCTGCGTAGAATGCGGCATGGCAGGCTTGAGGACAATCAGCTGTTTAAGATTAACAGCAGATGAGCACACCCGGGGTTTTCATCCCTCTCTACCCTCCCGCAGTCATTTCTAGGAATCATCGGATGCTCACGTGTATCGTATCCATGCTCGTGCGGTAGAAGGGGAAACCCTTTGCAGGTTCCGGTGTTCTGAGGTGTGTTTGTTTAGAGAGCAAGGCCCTTCAGAAGGGGAAATGCTGCTTATCTCCGCGAGTCCACCAAGAAGGATGTGCTGAGTGAGTGGTCCCCAAACTATCTGTGTCTTAACCTCTTGCTGCGTCGCCCGCGAGCAGGCTGGAGGGATGCATAACAAAGCACGCGGTCCACCGTGAGATGTTCTGGCATGAAATGTGACACCTTCTTGTTGGCACATAAAGAAGAACATTTTAATCACTATTTTTAAAACTGCCTTCTCTCTCTCTCGCCCAGTCAAGGGTCTGGATGACTTGGACTGTAACAATAGGTTGAGAAGGTGGGGACTGCAGGCGCGCGTTCCTTGGCGCGGCTTTGGAGGCGTTTGGTATACAACTCACGGTATACAGGGGATCGAGTCCTGCATCCGGCTCCCTGCTCGGTGGGAAGCCTGCGCCTCCCTCTGCCTGCCGCTCCTCCCGCTTGTGCTCTCTGTCTCTCTCTCAAACAAATAAAATCTTTTAAAAAAAATGCCCAGTATGTAGCCCAACTCCGACTTAATTACGCAAGGGTTGGCAGCTTTGGCATGAGAAACCTGCCGGCATTTTTGACTGGGTTGTTTGTCTGTTGCTTTTACAGCTGACTGGTATTAGGGTCTTTCCTTCACGGGCAGGATTGGCCTTCACTTGCATTTCCTGAACCTCTCTGGGGCTTGGGCATAGGTGTGGACTCTTGGTTCATAAAGGCAGAACGACGAGTCTGACTAGGCTCTGTCTTTCCCCGGGTTGTTACTGACCCTAAAAAGCAGGCAGAGCACTGGATGGCGTCTGTCCGTCTCTCGGTCGTCTCACCCAGGGGCTCTCTCATCTCCCTCACCCTTGCTGCCTCGCTTGGTTCAGAGCACAGAGGAAAGCATCCATCTTCAGGGTACGTTGGAGACGGTGTTTGGGCTTAGCCCATTTTCCGTGTGCCCCCAGGAGTCGTGTCGGTACCCGATGCTGGCAGGTGGGGATGGTGGAAAGTGCACAGAAGTCAGCAGGTGACTTCGGATTGCGTGCCCTGTGCTGGGGGCGGGGGCGGGGCGAGGTTTTGTGCGGTGTAACGGGCTGTATGTTTTTTTTTAAGATTTTATTTATTTATTTGTCAGAGAGAGAGAGAGAGAGGACAAGCAGAGGGAGCAGCAGGCAGAGCAGGCAGAGGGAGAAGCAGGCTCCCAGCCGAGCAAGGAGCCCGATATGGGACTCAATCCCAGGACCCTGAGATCATGACCTGAGCTGAAGGCAGTGGCTTAACCAACTGAGCCATCCAGGTGTCCCCGGGCTGTATGTTTTTATCTGGGTGCCTGAGCTCGCTCACTCTCTCTCCTTGACCCCCGCTATGGTGTTCGGATTCCATTTATTTCCCTCTGGTATTTTCTTAAAACTTCCTTCGTAGCATCCTGGGTAAGTGGTACAGCGAGAACCTTCAAACATGATGACCAACTCTGAAGAAACTGAACAGGAGCTAAAATACAATAAGGCTTAAACAGGCTGGCCCCCAAACTGCGACTTTCCGGGTGTTTTTTAACCCCCCTGATGATCAGCTGCTTGTAAAACAAAGACAGTGACTCCTTGGCAGGGTGCTTGGGAGGTTGGAGAGTCTACTGTACTTTTCGCAATCCTCCTTGACACGTGGCAGGTGCAAGCTAATTATCAGGTACGGCTGCTGAGCAACATACAGTCTATGGAGGCACGAGCAGAAGGAGAGGAGGGATTTCGGATTTTTGGCTCCCGTGGGCTTCTGTGTCTAAGTCTGTGAGAACTGGCTGTACAAATCCGTCACTCGCCCCTTGGGGTTCCATTGCCCACCCACTGAGGCTGCAGTTAGCACGCCTGGGCCGAGGGGAGCTGGATGAGGGAAACTGACCCCAGCTCGTGGATCCCACCTCCTTCCTGCGGCGCCGAGGGGAAAGGTGTGGCCAGCGTCCCTGTGGGGCTCAAGCAAGACGTGGCCCCCTGACTTCGACGTTGCCGGTTACCTGGCGCTTTAGCTCCGAATGAATTCTTAGAAGGGAACAGAGGCACTGAGGGCACCCTCGTGTCACAGCAGCCTGGAGAGTTGGATAGAAGGCCACGGTCACCTTCTGGGTGTGAGCCTCCGAACCCAAGGCAGGTTTTATTCGGCTCTCTGGAGTCGAGACTTCACACTGTACTCAGGGGATCAAATAACTCCCCTCGTCTGCACCCAGCAGACAGTCCTCAGCCGAAGCTAGAGATGGGTAAGCTACCTTCTCTTCTCCCCATTAGGAGAGGAAAGGACAGGAGCATTTGGACTGGTGAATGGCCTTGACAGAGGCCGCCTGAATCAGAGTTACCAAGACAGAATTCGAAGCCCAGCCTTGTTCCTACGGGTCAGAGCTTAGCACATGATACCATTGCCCTCTTCCCTCCACCGCCCTGCCAATCAATGGCTTTGTTATGTAGGTCCTGCCTTTGGGCATCTTTGTGAGCCATGCCGCAGAGCGCCTGAATTCTGTCCCTCCTACTGTCTGGGCAAAGTCTTCTCTTGCCCCTGAAAGCCTAACTAGGAGAGAGAATGTTTTCCAGTGAAAGGAATTAATGGGTGGGATGGAGACTTAGAACTTGGAACACCTGGGTGTGATCTTTGTTCTTTACTTTGCCTTTGGTGCTGATCAAGGAGGGCTACAAGTCTGAACTAGGATAATCTCTCCTTCCAGGGTTACTGAGCAGGGTATCTTCTTATATATCTGACGTAATGGTAAATTCCTGGAACGCAGAAACCATATGTTTTAAATCCTGTTTTTAGAGTGACAATTTCTATCAGCTCAATTTGATAAAATAATTATAGTTACTTTTCTGGAAGCCTAGAACATGTGGAACATCCAAGTATTTAGCAAATAAATGAATAAACAGGGTTTCCCCCCTCTAAGTAGCCCCCTAAAGTCTTATTTGAATTAATGCTCTAAATTGATGATTCTCCAGTGAGGGTGACCCCTTTCCCCACAGGAATCTGTGTCTGATGACCATTTTGGTCCCTAATACTGGGAGGAAGAGATGCTATTGTCGTCTCGTGAATAGAGGCCAAAGCTAATGTTAATATTCTGTAGTGTCCTGGACAGTCCCATGACGATGAAGTATCCAGCCAAAAATCTTAATCACGCAGAGCCTGGGAAACCCTGCGCTAGATTAAGAACCTTGCCACTCACACTGGATCTTGGACCAAAACTGGGCTTACCTGGAAGCTTACCAGAAACAAGGATTCTCAGACCCTGGCCCAGACTTACCGCAATCAGTCTTTCTTTACCAGGATCCCCAGGGGATGAGCATATCCATTAATATTTGAAAAGCACTGGTTGCGAGTAATGTTATTTTTAAAAGTAAACTTTAATAATGGTGTCATTTTTATTTAAAAAAAAAAAGTGCAGAGTCCCCATGCACCCTGTCCCGAGTTTCCCCTATTATAAACATCTCCCCTTGACGTGGTGCGCTGGTTACAATTAATGAGCCAATATCGATACTTTATCAGTAAGGCGAGCCCAGGCTTCACTCATATTCTGTTAGTTTTTACGTAATGTTCTTTTTCTATTCCACCATCCCGCTGAGGATATCACTTTTCATTTCGTCTTCATGTCTCCTCAGGCTTCTCTTGGCTGGGACGGTTTCTCAGATGTTTTTTTGGTTTTGTTTCTGATGACTCGATAGTATTGGGTGGTCCCGGTCAGATACTTTGTAGGATGTTGCTCAGTGGGAATTTGTTGTTTTTCTCATGGTTCGACCAGGGCGATGCCATGTTTGGAGAAGACCACAGAACTAAGTATCATCCTCACGTCACATCAAGGGTCCTACTGTCAACCTGACTTTTCCTCAGTTGTGATGAACTTGAGTACCTGGCCGAAATTGTTCTTGGGTAATATTTTTATAGTTTATGTTTATCTCTTATTGGATTCATGTTTGCTTTACTGGCCAACTAAGGGTCTGTCCTGATGTGACCGTCTTCCATGGTGGAAGTTTGAAGGCCTGCAACATTACAATTGCCAGATTTATTGCAGAGCTAGAACTTCAAATTGTAAATTTATAAATAAGCAATTTCACAGATTAAATAGGGGACTTGATTTTTCTCTAGGGAAGCATATGGATTGCAGGAAAGGGCAAATCTGATTAATTGAAAGAGTGAAAAGCCACCTGGAAACAACAACGAATTGTTTTTTTTTCCAAAAATGAGAAACCCCATTGGCAATTTCAGGTCTGCATCCTGAAACCTATTAGATAGGAAATCAACATTTGTTGTCAAATGGGTGGTTTCAGGGAAGATTTTGCTCCCCTTAAAACCCCCGCCCCCCAACTTCTGCCTCCTGGTATGGTACGGCGACATGCTAAGAGGTGGGAAGTGAGGGCCACGGTTCCTGCACTTATGCCGTGGCTTATAAGTCATCGAGTAGTAGCTATGATTGCACTATGTCTCAGGCTCTTTATCAGATTCGGATAATTAATCCTAATATTTATACTTTAATTGTGTTGTTCCAAGCAACTGAGTAAACAGATGTTAAAGCACTTTGGCCTCTCAAGTTGTGTGTGGCTCAGTCGGCTAAGGGGCTCTGACTCTTGGTTTCAGGTCAGGTCATGATCTCAGGGTTGTGGGATTGAGCCCCTTGTTGGGCTCCCTGCTCGGGGTCTTCATGTCCCTCTCCTTCTGCTCCTCACTCTTTCTCTCTCTCATAAAAAGTGTACTTTGACCTCTCTTACCTCACCTCCTTGCAAGTTCTACCCATGACTTGTTAACATCGTCGAGGTTACCGCTGCCCAGTAACACAACGCTTCTCTCTGTCCTGCCTCTCATCTTCCACCTTGTGTTGGTGGTGCTGCTATGTTACCACAATTCTCTTCTCCCAACTGGAGAGCTTATGTCCCACCTGAAGGCCTCAGCTCTGTGTTCTGTTGAAAAGTTAAACCTGTCAGCGGGACTCCAAACACACTCAGGAGGTAGGGGAGTAGTTTTGATGTGTAAAACCTCTTCCGCAAAGAGCAGTTTAAAATTTCAGCCTGACACAAAAATATCCACCCCCAACTCCTTCTAGACTCTTGATGGCAGGATGTTCTCCGAGGTTTCCAAGATGGAGTGTGAGGAACCCAGGAGCCATGTTGGACCAATGAGCGCTAAGAACTGCTTGGGTTTGTTTGTTCAAGTGATGTGTGAAGGCACAGAAGTCATCGAATATTGGGAAGCCGGTCTTGGAGATGAGCAAAATGCCAGCTCTCACTGCACACATTCTTACAGTAATGCTTGTATTGACCTTGGAGAAAAAATTCTTTAAGTCACTTTCTTTAAAACTAAAATACTAAAAGAGCTTTACCTTCTATAAGACTTTTCATTTTCCTTTTCAGTAAACAATTAAGAATTTCATAATCTTAGAGTTGGACTTGAGCTTGAGACTATCCAGGATTGCTTTGTAGATGAATGCGGAAGCCACGGGAAAGTAGCAGGATGTGCGTGGTGAGCTTACTGAGCTGGGACAAGAATTAGGTTCTTTTGATACCACGTATGATGTTCGATTTACTATTTCACACTGCATAGTATCTCTAAATAGTATAATGCAGCTTGGTTTTTGTTTTTGTTTTTTAAGTAAAATGCTATACAAAACCTATTTCTCAGGGTAAACTAGGTGAAACTGTCTTGGAGATTTTTTTTATTATAACAAGTTTATAGAGGGAACAGCGCAGTAATGAAATAAGCCAGAGTAAAGATACTAAAGGAACATTACCAAATTAGGTCAAAGGGAAATAACAAGGTTGACATAGTGTGAAACTCACAAATAATTACATGAAATGCAATTGGACAAGATATTTTTATGGCTCTGCTGTCTACACTACAAAATGATTCATGTTTGGGACTTCTGAGTCTAGTTAGCACATAGTGCTACCTTCGTTTCAGATGTGCAATGTGATTCCACAGCTCTGTGATGCTCTGGTCTTTGACATTTTTATTTAAACACTTTAGTTTTTTGTTTTTTAACATAATGAGAGACCACAAAGTGAAGATCACTGTTCTTCTACTTTGGGAAATAGTGAACTTAGAGGGGGAAAATAGTGGAAGATTTCAAGAGCTTACGTGAGTGGATCCAGTTTCAGAATGGCTTCAATATTAACATGCAGAAAGCAACACATTTCGAGGGAAATGTATCCAAACTCAATTATGATTATATATACACAGTAACCAATTTCAAAGTCAGAGCTAGAGTTTGTGATCATTGCAAATTAGATCCTAATAGCATTGACCTAAAATGTGGCTATAAGGCAAAAAGTGAAATCCTCATGTTTGGGTAAAATGCTAATGCATTTCTCTGCTTTAAAGAGGATTTCTAAAAATGCTTCTCTGGAAAAGACAGAGGGGTATCTACAGATGATCGAAGAGGCCAACTGTGACTGCCAAGTAGGCAGAATTCCAGGGGTAGGATTTTCCTGGCTTTATCCCAAAGGAAAACAATTGGAAAGAAGATATGATCACAGGCTATAAAATCAGGTAAAGAACAGATATTATACCTGAATTTGAGATCTTAAAATCCATTAAGTTTTTAAAAAGAGAAATGTGAGACAACTGCAAAAAAACCAAAACGAACAAACAAAAAAAGCCCCGTTGCTTCCTAGAGTAAGATACTTCCTTGTAACTTTATCTTGTAACACGCCTCTGCAGCTATAGAGGTTTCCTTCCTGTGTTCTGACACTGGATAGTGGTCATAGAGGGCAGTTTGAGGAAAAGTACCAACTGAGCACTGAGGACCTAAGAGCTAGTCTTTCTTAGACCACAGTTGTATCTCGTCAGTACTTACTCCCCACCCAGCTCCCACCCCAATGCATCATGAATTTATGAAGGAGAAATTAAGCCCAAGATGAGTCCTTATCATAGTTGGCTAATCTAAGACTTCTTCACTTGTCAATTTATCTTTAGGCTATTTCTTTCTGATTTAAGTGTCTGTCTCTTTACTGAATTGCCAGAAGAACATTAGTTTTCTGACTATAATCTTCCCAGTGGAAGTTATCCATTGTTATTCTTAAAACTTGGAGGTTGGACTCTTCTCATTATTTTTGCCAGAAAAAGTTATATTAATTTATTCGCTTATTCGATATTTTGATTTTTTGTGGACCATTGAGCTCATCAACCAAATTATGAGAATCCACTCTAAATCAAGCTTTGTGCACAAAGTTTCAGTTTTTAGAAACATCCCTTGTTTAAGTGCTATAGTTGTTGATTCTGAAATACTATATATTGTTAGCACTAAGTTTCTGAGAAAACTTGGTTCTAATAGTTTCAAGGAAAATGAGTTCTGCTTTGGATGAACCTAATTCAATCACATGGCTAATTTCTGATTATAATTCGGATAGTTTCAGGATCACAGTATTTTCTGACTCCAAACCATCTCTCTTCCTCATTTGTAGCAGATGAAGATACGGTCACAACAAAAGCAATTTTTCAGGACTTCTTTCCCTCAACAATACAAATATGACTAAATTTGTCTACGATGATTAAAAGTTCTTTATTTGTGTTAATCTTAGGATACTTCTTTTTTAATCTTAGGATACTTTTTAAATGGATTTTTACCTACTATTAAAGCCATTGTACTTCTAAGTGCTGTAGGCTTGTGGCTTAAAATAAGTGTGTTTTATCGAAGAATTCTAGAAGAAATACATTCCTCTAATTGGAGGGTTAAAAATGCACCTGCCTTTGTCTATTAATAACTTCTATTCAGTTCAGAGCATTTAAATTAGCAGGAAGAGTGGCATTGATCACTTTTAAAAATGTTTTTCTACTTACATTGTAGCATGCCACATCTCTTCGTGGTTTAAAACAATTTATTTCTCATGGTTCTGTGTGTTGCCTGGGTTCGGTAGATGTTTTTTGTGTAGGATCTGTTACACGATTGTAGTTAGATGGTAGCTGGGGATAGAGTTATGTGAATACTTGGTCGGGCTAGATGTTCAAGATGACCTAATCACATGGTAGGTGACGGTGCTGACTATTGGCTGGAGTTCAAATGGAATATCTAAGCATCAGCCATAGCTTGAGTATCTCCCAACATGGTGGTTGGGTTCCCAAGGAGGAGCATTCCCAGAGACAGGAAGCGGAAGTTGGAAGCTTCCTGCCACCCTTCCAGGCCACCCTCGTCTCCACCACATTTTACTGGCCAAAGCAGTTATATGGCCTGACCAGACATAAAGAGGTTGAAAATTAGAAACCATCTCTTGACGGGGGGAGTGGCAAAGGCAAATTGTAGAAGACCATGCAAGATGGGAGATATAGTTAAGGGACCTTTGGAAACTACAATAAATCCTAATAGTTTCAAAAAAGTGTCCTACTAAAAAATAATGAAAGATGAAGAAATGTCCTATCATATTCCTTAACCCCAGGATCAACCAAGTATGGTCAAAAGACCAAATCTGGCCCTCTGCCTGTTTTGTAAATAAAGTTTTATTAGAATACAGTCATGCTCCTACATTTATGTGTCATCTATGAGGGCTTTCATGCTACAACCATGGCTGTAGTAGCTGCAACAAAGACCATATGGCTTAAATATTTACAGTCTGGTCCTTCACAGAAAAAAAAGTTGCCAGCTCCTGCCTTAATGTCTTTGTTTTATAAAGAACATTATACATTGAGGATACTTGTTAATACTTATATGAATTAAACTTGTTATTGTCTATGAATTTTTCCTGTTGCCTTTTTCTCTAAGTGGATGCTGTCAGCCCTAATAGTGCCCATGACCTTGTTCTGGTCCTCTGATATAGAGTTTCCATGGAACGTGCTTTTTCTCTTCAGAATAGAAGCCCTCCCTTCTGTTTCCACCCCCACCACCCAAATGTGGGCTCTGTTGTCTGCTTATGGGGTTCCTTTGTTTTATCAGACACTGTATGGGTTACAGAGGTCCTCAAGCCCAGCCTCACAGCAAATGGAAATCACCTGTGGAGTGTTAAGAACTCCAGAATCCCACCCCACCCTCAGATATCCTGGTTTGCTTGACCTGGGCTGGGTTATATGCATCAGCACTGAGAGATTGATATGCAGTATGCCTAGAGGAGAAAACGGTACAAGTATTGTCCATTTTAAAGTCTAGTGAAATCCTCAATAAAGCAATCCATCATCTGTAAGGTAGTAAAAATATATCCTTGCACCTCTTGCAAAGAACGGACTCCAATTTGATCTGAAAATAGACTTTGTGTGCTCATTAACTGCTAGAAAGACTTCTTTTTTAGATAAGACCAAGTGCCTTTGGTGGGGGGAGGTAGCACTTTTTTATATAAAGAAGCATGAACAGAGAAGGAGAGATTAAGTATGGGAAGAAATAAATGGTCGTGGAAATAGGGGGATTTTGGTCCTCCTATCAGTTGCTAATTGTGGGAACTAGAAATAGCTAGTAGGCAAGATTATGTTAAAATGGGTGAGCTGTGGGAAACAGTGAGGGTCTTCGCATAGAGTTTTCTAGAAAGAAGAGCCAAGGACAAAGAATTAAATCTTGTCTCAGGCAGGCTGCTGTGGAGTTTTTAACGTGTGTTGGAGGCAGGGGAGGGGAGAGGTAAATGGGATCTGAAGTTAAAGGTCAGACATAGAGGGGGAAAAATACCCTATTTTCTGTTACCACCCTAACCAGTTCATTTTATGGGTGAAATCTCACATGACAGGGGCATGCAAATCTAGAACTGGTATTGAATAAGTTTAAATGAGGTTCGATCACAGTATGTAGAGAACCTGCCTTTATCTCTATAATAAGGGACAGCAATGCAAGCTCATTTCTGAAAGGCAGCATCTTGAATGCTTTCTGTAACTGTAGTATCAGGCATACTAATTCGATAACTTAGATATAATTTCAGATTGTAATAGTATTTTCATTTTTAATTAGACCAGAAGCTTTAGCGGCTGATATGAATGAAGCACATTTTCTGCCAAAGTCATGCCGCCATCATGCATTATTTATAATGTACCACTAATTTTTTTTGGTTTCACTAAACCATACATGATTTGTCTCCCTGCCCCACAAAGACTTGAAAAACTGTAAAAGAGTAGAGAAATCAGCTGCGTTATAGAAAGGTGTGGTCTTTGAGAGCATTGCACGCATACATGGGGTGCCCAGTGGATCTTGGGATGGTTTTAAAGTAACGTTGCTGAGAGCGTAAGTGAAAAGTTCTTCCTTGCTGAAAGAAAAAATAATTCTGCAGAAGGATGACCGTTAGAGGTGTTAAAAGATAAACTGGGGCATATTAAACATTTTAAGAGTTGATTGGAGCCACAGTGCATCCAAATCAGGCAGTCTGCCATCTGGCAAACAGAAAGGAACGTCGAAGAGCTGAGCTGTACAAAATAAAAGCCTTTTAGAGGCAGAAGGGAGCAGGAACAAGGAAGTTAAACCAGGTGAAAAAGCGGGGCAGTACTGAGAGGTTGCTTCCTGGATGGCAAGGGTCTGTCAAGCTGGTCACCTACATAATGCTGACGGGGCGCTTCCTGATGGGCGGGTGTAAGATTCCATTCTTGGGAGAGCTGAAATTGTAGTTCAGTTTGGTGACCTGGAGATTAGCCTAAGTAACTTTGTTTTGGACAAAAACAATGTCTTGTTTTTAATAGAGGATGTTGCCGTGCTGTCCAGTAGAACTTTCTGAAGGACGGGAGGAATATTCACAGTCCAAAATGGCGGCCCCGTGTGGTGTTGGATGTGTGTCTGGGACAACTGAAGAACTGAATCTTAAATTTTACTTATTTTGGAGTAACTTTCGATAGCCCCATGTGGCAAATGGCTCCCATGTTGGAGAGCACAGCACAAAGAAAACAAAATGTCCTTGGAGAAGAGGGTGAAGAGACGGAAAACAATCGTTCATCGTTGTAGTGAAAATCCATAAAGCGTTAATGTGTAGATTACAGCTTTGTCATCATCACAGATGAAAATGGACACATTTTTCTTCCTAGAGATTGATCCTAATAGAGTTCTTAGAAATTATGGTAGTAAAAATTAGTCTTTGATAATAATAAATCTGGCCTGTCCAACAGATACTGCGATTGTGGAAAAACATTATTCCATACTCTAGTGTATGCAACTTGATATAAAATCTTTTGTGTCCTCTTTAGGTTGAATATAACAAAAAACAGTGAAGCAGACTTAGTCACAAGGGATATCTCATCAAGTAGTTAATTTGTAGAAAAATTTCATTTTTTCAATTTGAGTGAACAGATGGCCTATTCATTAAAATTCAAAAGTAGATAATTACTTGATTCCAGTATTTTTAGCAAAAGGACATTTTATAACATTATGTTTGGGGAAGACTCATAGGTCTTAAAATGTCTTGTGTGGCTGGACACATAAATTCTCCACCATCTACAACTGCCTGCCTGAATAAGTCAGTTAAAAATAGCCTGGCAGCTCTTCTTCTGCACGAAAACAGTCCCTTAAAAAAAAAAAAA